>CAUJNA010001227.1:85000-98428 GCA_963377175.1 Effrenium voratum | reverse complement strand
CGACGGTGCAATCGGGGCCCGATCGGGGCCCGACGGTGCAATCGGCCCCGATCGTCCCGTGGTGCAACCCCAGCCACCCATATTATAGCTCAACGCCGGTTTTCCTTAGTATGCGGATTGCAACTGTATCTATAGCAAAACTAGGCGATGCCAGCTTGGTACAATTGACGGGGCCCAACTGAGTCGGGCCCCGATCGGGGCGCGATGGCGCAATCGGGGCCGATCGGGCCCAAAGGCCCCGACAGTGCAATCGGGCCCCGACCTAGGCCCGGTGAACCTCGCAAACCGTTCTCACGCAACTTTCGTGGAGCAGCGTGAAACTTTGCTGGACCTTTCCTCAGGGCTGCCCCATAGCTTTTGCAGAATTTGGTGTTTGACCTCATAGCCCTCGCAGCCTCGTGGAATTCTTGGAACCCCAAGCCCACCAAGCAGCAATGCCAAGCATTTACTCTGCTGCACCGTGAGTTCCGCAGCAACGTGATCTGATTTGCCACAAAGCCAACATTTGCCTGAGCGAGTGAGCAAGTCACGAAACAGTGAAAGTGCGCTAAAAACCATTGATTTCGGTTTTGCTTAGTGTTCCGCCCATGAGCAAAGCGATCTTGATCCGATGGCTTTTCAGACGACGGGCGCGCGACACACTTTTGGTGGAGCATTGTGGAGCCTTGTGGAACCCGTGTGGAATCCTTGCAGAGCTTTGTGGAACCCTGTGAAACCTCAGGGCCCACAGCCCTCGCAGAATCTTGTGGAACCCTGACACCCTCATACAACCTTGCCTCAAACCACCCCGCAGCCCTTGCAGAACCTCGTGGGACCCTGCTAGAACTGTGCTGGAATGGAACCTTACCTTGCAAAACCTGGTGGAATTCTGGTGGAATTCTCATGGAACATTACCTCAAACCAGCCCGGACCGCTGGTGGAACCCTGGTGAAACCCTGGTGGAACCTTCCCCGAACCACGCCGCACCCTCGAAGAACTTGGTGGAACCCTGGTGGGACCCTCGTCCGGAGCACGACGGGCTGGTGGAACCGGTGGAAACTGGTGGAACCCTCGTGGAACCTACCTCAAACCACCTCGGACCACCCTGCAGCCCTCGCAGAACCTGGTGAAACCCTGGCAGAATTCTGGTGGAAATCTGGTGGAACCCTGAGGGAACCTTCCTCAAACCAGACCACCCCAGCCCTCGAAGAAATTGCTGGAACCCTGGTGGAACCCTCGTGGAACCTTACCTCAAACCACCCCGGACCACCCTGCAGCCCTGCCACCCAGACCACCCCGCAGCCTGGAACCCTGGTGGAACCCTGGCGGAACCCTCGTGAAACCTTCCTCAAACCCGCAGCCCTCAAAGAAATTGGTGGAACCCTGGTGGAACCCTCGTGGAACCTTACCTCAAACCACCTCAGACCACCCCGCCTGGTGGAACCCTGGTGGAACCCTGGTGGAACCCTGGTGGAACCCTGGTGGAACCCTGGTGGAACCCTGGTGGAACCCTGGTGGAACCCTGGTGGAACCCTGGTGGAACCCTGGTGGAACCCTGGTGGAACCTTAGCTCAGGGTCGCCCCGAACCACCCCGGAGCCTATCTGGGCTGAGACCCCAAAGCTTTCAGCTGTTGGGGAAAAAGGGGAGAATCACCCTCGAGGTTGCTCGAAACCAAAATCCAAAGGGAGAACCACCCCCGAAGGGGGCTGCGCCAACTTCCATCGCCGAGAGAAGTCGCCGGGTCCCCGCGCGTAGAACTCGGTGACTGAGGGCCGTTTCTCGAAGATGAGGCCTGGGGGTTGCCGAGGTCACGAAAATGAGCAGGATATGTGGCTCAAAAACTTCAATGGTCTGTATCCCTTGAACCCCCCATATGTTTCACTCACTGCTTGAGGCAGGGTCAAGGTTGGGACACGTAGGAATGAAAGGGCACAGGTGAACAGGAACCTGACCCTCTGATGGACTTTTTGTAAGAACATCCCAACCTGTCTGAGAGTCAAGGGAACCAAACCCTGTAATGCTACCTTTGTATAGGAGTCCAAGAGCTTCCCTATCATGTTTCCTGGGGTGAGATGTTTGACTGGCTATAGGACTTCCCCCCGGCCCGCAAGCTAACCCCCCGCTCCCCCTGCTTCTCCCAAAAAGTAGGGGAACTGGCACAGGTGTGTGCTCGTGGCTCGTGTGTGTGTGTGTGTGTGATCTTCCCAACAAGCCAATCCAAACCAAACCACGCCAGCCAGATAGGCCCAAACAAGTCCAAATTGCTGGTTCCCACCAAAACGGTCTTTCCACCAAAGTACAGCCTATGAGATTGTCAGTGCCCTCTATACAGGGCACCTGGCAACATGGGATTGTCTCCCAACAAATTGAAGGATGTTCTTCTGTGCACGTTGCAACCACCCAAAAAAAGGGAGGGAAAAAACAAATACACACATGGCCTTTCTTTGGCCTACGGTTTCGAAGGTATGCAAACATCACCAAAGAGAAATGGAGAAACTCGGCTAAAACTCGTACACAACACGACGCTTGATCTGGTTTCAAAGGGAAATGTACGCCTTTTTTGTGGTGGTTGGAGGAAAAGTTCGGGGCTTGGCCGTTCTCGTCCTCCCCGAACCTGCAGGCATTCAATATTGTGCGTTGCTCGCATGTTCCAAAATACCAGCAAATGGTGGTGGGTCCCAAACAAGTGAATTTGAGAGCCTTCCGTCGGAAGACAATTCAACCAATGCAAGGAACATGCAATCTGAGCAGCTCGGCGATGCACAGCCACTCAATCTGATTCAACCATGAAAGCAACCGAGAGGGTTCCCATGTCCAGGGTTCAAAATGGGTGCGGCTTCAAATGGGCCCTGAAATTGCAACACATTTGAGCGATGCGGTCCCAAAACCCATGACTTTCATGGATAGAAAGGCATACTGCCCCGCAAATCTGCATAGAAGCCCAATTACAAATGATTGTGTTTTGGATTCCATGTTGATCTGCAGCGGAGTAAGCCTTCCTATAAATAAACACCGGTGACACCAGGTTGTAGAGAGCCTACGGCAATGGCCGATGCCGCGTTTTGGCTGCACTGCTCGTGTCGCCTAAAGCCCAAAATGCCAACGCATCCTCAAGTCGAATGACCAACCCCCCAGTCCGCGTTGCCTTGTTGCGATCTCAACTCCTGGCGAGAGGGTTGCCCAACTGGAGAAATCCAACGTGACATGTGCCACCTTTGTCGGGCCAGGTTGGCATGCCGGGAGAATGTCTAGGTTGCTCGGAAATCGACATCCAAGAAACGAATCCAAAAAAATCACCTGAATCCGCTCTGAAGGGCGCTCTGAAGGGGTCGCGCCGGTCCTAGGTCCTTCTGTTTGGCGACCCCTCGGGCAAAAAGCCAGTGTCAAGCACATGGTCTGCCCCAAACAATGCACAGGCGACTATACCACACTACAAGCAAACCACCCAAAATGGAAATACGGAAAGCCCCGAAGTTTGCCTGCAGCTTCTTCATTTGAGGAGAAACGCGCACCTGGGCTAAAATAAATACTTGGACATTTGTGCACAGCAAAGTCAAAGCCTATCTCTTGGCACCACATAGAAATACTACCATATCATGCCACAACGGCGCGCTCACTCCCCAAAGCTGACATGAAACCTGAAACATTCACTGCTTGTGCAAGGAAACCTCCTTCCCGATGACAACTTTTCGGGCTGGGCACACTAACCCCGTGTCTATGGCAGCCCATGGTCGCTAGGAAACTCGTGGTTAACGTGACAACACCTGCTTGCCCGAGGCATTCCCCAAATTCCTGTAACACCCAAACAACATGATGTTCAGAGAAAATCTGCTGTTCAATACGGCCCCGTTGCTGGTGCTTGGGTCACCTCCAAGCAAATGGGGTCGGGCGCAAACTCGAACTCTCCTTGAGTGGCTTAACGCCACCTTCTTTTGAGGTCACAGCCAAAGGGTATTGAAGGACCCAAAATCTATGGCAAAAGAACCAAGAGGGCGGATACAGTAGCCGGAGGTAGTCCTACCAAGGAGACTAAATTATCGCCAGGCTTTTCCCCGCTCTCTTTGTCCCCGCTTCAGTCGCAAATCGATCACATCCCTTCGGCTGGGATCCTTGGCGTTGATGTGTGAAAGCAAGCTTGCCGCATATCCGTTGTACGTCTTCATGGGCGGCAGGTTGAGCTTCCTGGCAAACGCCTTCATCGCCCTCAGTACCTCCTCTCGCGACGTTTGGGTCTGCAACAGCCCCTTCTTCCGAAGGCGCGCCTGCACATCTTGGTCAGAGGGCGATGGCTGCCAGTGGCCACGTGTCTCGTCAGACAGCAAGGCAGCTCGCAGCTTGTCACGAATGTCTGCAATGGCATCTCCTTCCTCCGGCAACAGCCCCAGTTTTCGAAGGTTCTTCTTGTTCCGACTTGATCTGCAAAAGGTCAGCATCGCCTCAGCCTCATCTGCGTTCCAGCGCCGGTCAAAATAGCCAAGCCTGGAAAGCACGCGCAGCACCACTTTGCGAGAGTCCGGAAGCATGAATGGTCCGCCGCCCTTCACTATCCGATATGCCATTACGTGGCCGAAGACACTCTTCCTTTTATTGCTGAAGGAACCATGCCTCCAGGGAAGGACAAACACCAAGTTGTTTGTGCTCCGGCGCCAGCCAACGTCTCTGCACTCTTGAATGCGCTTGGCAACAGCTTCATACGCAAAGCTATATGGATACACCACCAGCGGCCCGCAGGAATTCGCGTACCAAAACTTGGTCAAGCCTGAGAAAGCCCCAGCCTGGTGGGCGGAAAACCCGGTGTCCATCAGAACGTGGCGCACTGCATCCATCTCCGACTCGGGCAGAAGTGGCGGGAGGACGGCCGTGCGCCTTTGGACTTCCCCCTGGCCGCTGGGATGAAGAATCGCCAGGACCCGCGTCTCCTCGTAGCCGCCCGAAAGTGGCAAGACTTGTGTGGCCACCGCCTCGAACCTCCTTGGCTGCTTCCAAAGCACGCGGAAAAGGAACCCGTATTTTAAAAAACAAAAAAAGTTCAGTCCCAGACGCTTCACTGTGCCTGCATAGCACTTTGGCACGAGAACCAGAACATGGTGACCAGCGGCGCTCATGTCCCTCACGACATCGATGAAATCCTCATCGTGGGTTAGGCTGTTCTCCAAAAAGTTCAACTCACCTAATCAACATAGACCACACCCGTTTTCCGTGCTCTTTGACAGCCCCTTTGTGGGAGCGGAATCAAAAAGCCCCTACCTGCCTCATCTTGCACCAGAAAGCCAAGGCAAAGGTGGGTGGTCTTCCTGGACAGCCTGCGAGCCGCAGCAATAATGGCTTCATCATTGAGGTCCTGGTAGCCACCTGCTTGCAGGATTTCCCGTTTGAACCTAATTTCGGTTTAAGCAGCTGGTGTATCCTTATTCACATCCTGTTGAAGTTGGGTCTGTCTCAAAACGGGAACTGGCCGAGGACATCCTTCACGCCAAAGATTCCTGAACAGTCCAAATGGTCAACAGGTAACCCCCGCCTTCGCGGGGAACCCCGCGAAACGTGAACCCGTGCTCCTGCAGGCACTGGCTCCACATGGAGTTCCTCAATCGCTGCGGCTCCGCGAAGACTTCTGCATGCACCGTCCAACCAGCGCCGCGGAGCATGCTGACAGCCTCCTCGATCATCGGAAGACCAACAGCGTCGCCGTCCACGAACAGTCTACATCTCTCTTCCTCTTCCCCTCTTCTTCCTCTGGTTCCTCTTTCTCCACTTTTCATGTTTTTCCCTTTGTTCTCTCTTTCCTTCCTGCTCCTGCTTCCTCTCTGTTGGCCTGTGCCAGCTTTGCAGCGCCTGCGAACTCGGTAGGACTGCGGTCTTAGGCAGACAGGCACCGCCAAACTCCACAAACTCCGGGTGCAAACGTGACTGCTGTGGGTGCTAAAGCCGGCAGCAACCAGATGCAAAGGCCCGGCTGGGCTGCCAGTCCGGACTGTCGCAACCGGCAACATGATCCGGCATTCAACAAGGTGCAAATTGAGTCGCCTTACCCCTCATTGCCGGTTGGAGTGGTGGTTTAAGGGTCATGCTACGGCTTCCCATTTGGCTTTATATAAGAGGAACGCCTAAACCACAGGCCCAAAATCGGCAACTAAGAACTGCCTGAGGGCCAGCGTGTCGCGGTGTGTCGGAATCATGATCGAATCCCCGAATCCCAAGACCCGATCTGTGTGCTCCGCTCAACTGCATGCGTTGCACAAATCGGGGTTGGCAGATCCAAAGCCAAGACGCCAGTGACACGGATCCTTCTGAAGAAAGTTGCCCACGCTGGCTACGAAAATGGAGGCGGCCATGGTCCCTTCCAAACCCCCGGACCGGAGCGAACACAGACACAGACCCGGGGTCACCCGCGTACACACAAGCAAACGCAAGCGAACGCAAGCACAAGCTCACCTCGGGAACGCGCTAAATGATATCCTCGATCTTAAGAGCGGAATAACTCCGGCATCAGGCTTGCAAACACCAAACCCTCATTCATCACTGCATGACAGGGTACCATGTTTTGCTCCCCCAAGGTCGCCTTTCCTAGAAAATTAATCAGCCATTGGTTTGAGTCTACGGGGACCCAATCAATGGAAGCCTGCAGCAAGAGCTTCTGCACGTCAACGACAGTTGCTTGACTAAAACAAAGGTGCCGCTCAGGGCATCGATGTTTTCTCCCAACCACTTGACAAAGCAGCCGCTCTCCAGTTAGTTTTTGATCACAAGACCATCTGCCAAATGGAACAGCACTACCTGTATTTCCCCTTTGACATCACCCCACGAAAACGAAACCCACTTTTGACAACCGAAAGTTGATGCCCAAAACCACCCCTCGAGAAATATCAGGGAACCCCATTCTTAACGCTCGGTTGCCCCTTCTCCACTTCAAACCAGAGGAGCTCAAACCAAGACACGCCCAACGGGGAAGCTGTGCGCTCGCTCCCTCTGCCTGGGACGTGGTGATCGCCGCGCAACCCGTGCACGCCGCGGCATAAGCTTGGCCCACGCCTTGGGGCCGAAAAGACGTTGTCGAGACGACTGGCGGGGTGGGGGACGTCCACTTTTGGAGAGGGTAACTGTTGGGAAATTTTGGGACCCTGCCCACTTTCTTGGAAATGTCTCTTTGAGTTCTTCGCCTGAGCTGTCTTTGCTAAGCGTGCCCCTTTTTCGTAGGGGTCAAGGGGGAAAAAAGTGTGGGGGGGTCCCCAACTTCTAGACGCGTTTTAAACGCCTTTCTGTCCGGGCATGTCCTTCAAGTTCAATCTACCAGCTTCGAGTTGGGGCTCATGGCCGCCAGCCCGTGCCCATGAAAAAGGGACCCCTGCTGTTTTAGCAGTTTGGTCTGTACAAGCAAGCCAAAGAAATGGGACAATGGAGAAATTTTGACACAGACCCCCGCAAGCCTCCCTTTCACAACATGGCCTTTTCTGGGTCCGAAGCTCAGCTATTGTCCCCCAACCAACACAAAATATGTTTGACTCTGGTCTGTCTTGACAAACCCGAAAAATGAACAAATCCATTGAGAAAACAGATCCCAAATTGAGAATGGTTGAACCTGACAATGATTGAGAAAACAGATTGACAAACCCGAAAATGAACAATGATTGAGGAAACGGATCCCCGTCTTAAAATAATAATAATTCTAATAATAATTAATTATATCTTTTTGTTTAAAAAAAAGGCTCCCCGTCTGAAAGGGATCTAGTTACCCACAGCTCGCCCCCAGCTCGCGCCCCATGGCTCGGATTTGTCTGGGGCTCCCCCGCCGGTGAAGAGCTCCGGGGCCAGGCGGGGGCCCAGCAGCGACACCAGGGGAGTGGCCTCGCCCGGTCTTCACGGTCGCCTGATGGATTTGGATCCATTGAATGAGACCGGGGGATTTTTCTCGCCCTTGGAAAATCCCAGATCACCCAAAATATATTTGGCCATGGGGAGGTTTTTTTTTTTAAACTAGTCCGACAAAAAGGGGCCCACCATGTTCCCATATTGGGGGGACCCAGGCTCTGTTGAAGAACGCGTGCTTCTCAAAAGGGACCAGACTCAAGTTAGCTTCTTGTTGGCCTTTTACACCAACAGGACCTGTTGAACGGGCTCGATCGCAGATGGGTTCCGAAATCGCACGAATTCACATGAGAATGTTCTGTTGTGAGCCAAGGACTTGGTTTCTTCGTGGACATTTGGGGGGTATGTCCACCAAACATATTCAGGGTTTTCCCCAATTCGCTTTATCTCAAAGTGGTGGATTGGTGATTTCGGGAGTTGAGCCCCAGTTCCTCTCGAAACGAAATGAGCCTCCCACCCGAAGCTGATGAAGGCGGGGATCCTGGTTTGGACCACTTTCCTCTGGTTACAAGGGTCATATCTTTGGTGGGGTCCATGTCAGACAGGAGCTGAAGCCCCAAGTGAAGAATGGCTGAGTCAAGCCAGCCCCAATTACCCTCTCCCAAAGCCCTCCTGCCTGCATCTGCAGGTAGGTGAACACTCTGCAGCCATCCTGCCAACGGGCTAAGGACCCTTGTGGAGGCTGATTTTGGAAGAGGAAAGCCATCCTCTTGAAAAGGCCCCTTGTCCACTGTCACGATAAAAAGGGTATGTGAAGCTGCTGTTAAAGCATCAATTCAATGAGGCGTTTCCATTTATTTCGCGGTCGGCAACATTTGCAACCTGCCAGGGATCCTTTCATCCTGAGCGGGAAGTTTTCCTGGACATTTCGACAAGGAGGAGGACGTTACTTCTAAGGGTGGGGAGTCGAAATCTTTGGCCTGCCTTGTTTCAAGGGGGCTTCGGGCAAGTTGTTCTGGGCTCACCATTTGGAGACAAACCCCTTGGGATATAAATTGGAAATCAGGGAACCTTCTGGTGGACATCACTTACACGCAAATTGATGCCCGCCAAACATGTGGAGAGTATGCCCAATTGAACAAAGATGCCACATCCAACAGAGCTGACATCTTGACAAACCATCAGCTGGGTCTAACGAAATCGCCTCATTTTGGGGTCACAAACCCGAGTGAGACCGGCGCCGAGCAGATTTGTGTTCAGAGCCCGAAACAAAAACAAGACCCCACGATGTCAGAAGGTTGCCACGCAAAATCTACCCTAAGTGTCCACCATAGTAACGTGCAGCCAGTCCCTTCCCTCCCTGCCCCTCACCCTTCACACATCATGCCCCTCGCATACTCCAACAATCACCAACTGAACCTTGTTTTAAAAAGTATGTGTTGAAACAACCTCCTTGGGATTCCTTGGGTGAGCCTTTATTTGCCCAACCCCGGGTCAGATTCTCCTTCATAATTAGTCTACCCCAAATGCAGAACATCTTGCAGGACCCTAGTTTATTGCCCAGCCCGGGTCGCTTCCTCATTGCTGCGGACCACGTGCCCTAAGATCGCCCCGCGCAGACGGAAGCGCTGCAGCCTTCCAGCGGAAAAGAAAAAATGAAGAAAAAAGCCCGAAGCATTGCCACCCCTGGCAAACTCCCCAAAAGCGGGAGGTGGTTTCTGGTGTTTCCCTCACAGACAATGTTCTCCCAATCCAGACAATTTGGGCCCCGAAGTTTTAGCAAAGGGAAACTGCAGCTGCCAGTCCAACAGCAACCAAGCAAAAGGAAAGTCAATCTCCGAGATGGCTTGTAGATGGAGTATATGACCTGCGTACAGGTGGCTAGTGGTTGTGCGGTTCACGTTCCTTTGGGCCCACTGTTGGGCCCGAAAGGGGCCCCAAGTTTACGCAGACCAGTCAAACTCCCCCCCTGCCCGGCCGGCCACCGTGCATTTCAAGCCAAGAGGCGCGCCGACCCAGCTGAACATGTCGTCCCAACCACCGCTATCGCCACTCTCCTGGGGAATGTCAAGCTCCACCTCAGTGCACTCCAACACTCTGGGGGAAAAGTCCACAATTCCCTCATTTGAAATGGGGACACCCTACAAACTGCAAAGTTCCTGTTCTGGCTTTTTGCAAAGAACACATGGATCCAAGGGATGCCGAGTTTGAGGAAAGCAAGATCCCACAGCGATAGAGCTCAAGATGGTCAACGGATAACTCATTTTAGGATGTATGAGCATCATGTTTAAGATGTCACTCAAGATGCATCGAAGCAGCATTGTGCAATGCATAACAAGAGAACCGGTTCAAAAAGCACGCGCACACACACACACACACACACCGAAAAAGAGACCCCTAGGCCCGTAGGCACCCGAAAACAAACACCTTAACTTGCCTGTGGTTCAGGCAACAGCAAACAGCAAGAAATGGTCGATAAGGAAGGTCACAGGAGTGCCAATAGTATGTATCGAGGCTGTGGCTCTCGTTTTTGCGGAGGGTAGCCACAAAATGCAAAAGCAATTCTGATCTGGTTTGTTTCTTCACCAAAATCGAATTAGCACACGCGGGGGAGGGGGGGGGACGAACCCACGATTGCTCGACCCATTCGGAGTTCGGCGGGCCAAGGCGCGTCGCGGCAGAGCCAGGCGGCAAAGGCAGTTTGGCAGGGCGCGACCTTGCGGCGGCGGTGGATGACGTCGCACTGCGGCAGCAGCCCAAACCTGAGCTAAAAAGGTCAGGGCTGGGTTCAACCAGATGATAGGGGAACATGAGGAGCTACAGTAGGGAGGTTCGTCCTATAACCATGGCTGAATGTGGCTTTGAAGCACCCTGCTTGATGACCCCTGATTTACTCGTCTTCCAATTCACGTCAAGTCCCGCCAGCACATGCATATACTTACCAGTTGCGCCATTTGCCTTCAAAACAAGCAGAAGAAAAAGAAACCGTTCCCAGTTCTTGGAAACCATTTGAGGCCAATTCCTCCCGACCCAAAAGGCAAGGCTGGCAAGGTGCTTGGACACGGTGCGCACGTGGAAGACGCCCTCCTCTGCCTCGCTGAGACGGTTGTGGGCGCTCGCTCCAGCCGCTTCTGTTGTCTGAGAACAAACCTTGTACGAGATTCAAAGTCAAAGGAAACAACCCCAGTTTCTCACTTTCACCCGGAACAGCCATAAGGGGCTGAATAATTACCAAGACGTTGCTCCTATATGATCAGGACTTTGGCTCCCCTTGGTTCAGAATTGCACCTTCTTGAGGTACCCTCAGACCTTCACGGCGGAAATCCGGGAGTTCCCTTAAGGAGCTTGGCTCAAATCGCTCGATCCTCGCGCCTGGGGCAGCTCTTCCAGCTTCTCCAGCTCCGTGTCCCAGGCCCGCCTAAGGTCTGAGATGTTGAGAGGTGCCAAGCCACCGGAAAGAAAAAACAAAACAAAACGTTCAGCTGTTGCTGACTCACACACAGAGAAAACCAGGAAACCAGCCTTCTTCAGCCAAGGCCCGACAAATTGAAGCACATTTCAGAGGCCAGTCAAGTCAGAAGATCAATCCACTTCTCACGAGACCCTTCAAGGGGTGTTCAAAGGTGTTTTGTGCTTGGTGTCGATTTGGAGCTCAATGTCCAGTGGATTTTGACCAACACAAACAAAGCCTGTCTGGTGGCGTTTCCCTGTTTTTTTGTTTTCTGGCCTCCCGAGCAACAAACCACACAAAAGCAGAGTCGCCCTCAAAAAAGCAAGCCCTGGGCTAATTTGCTTTTTTTGGTATGAGGAGGAACAGCTCATCTACTTTTTAGAGGCAACAACTAAGAAACACTCCCTGCCTTCCTTCCCTCCCTTCCCTTCCCTTCCCTTCCCTTCCCTTCCCTTCCCTTCCCTTCCCTTCCCTTCCCTTCCCTTCCCTTCCCTTCCCTGCCTCCCTCCCCCCGCTCCCTCCCAGAACAAGAACCTCCCCTTTCCCCATCAAATGCCCAACTCCTATCCGACGATTTCCCGCCTTGCGTCTGGGTCATAGAGCAGCTTTGTGGCTGTCTCTGGGGCGACGCCTGGCGTTGTCGTTGGAATTTCCACTAACCACGGAGTTGGGTGAAAGTAGATGGCACAATTCGGTGACTTTGGTTCAGTAGTCCATCTTGCTTACCCACGAAACGCTTGAACTGTTTCGGGTGTGCCAACATTGGACCCAAAACTGTTGGGGTCCTTCCCCAAAAGAACACTCCCCTTTTTGAGCTGGTGTCAAGGCTCCCCTTTCCCTTTGCACATCAAAAGGA
Source organism: Effrenium voratum (assembly GCA_963377175.1). Lineage (NCBI taxonomy): Eukaryota > Dinophyceae > Suessiales > Symbiodiniaceae > Effrenium > Effrenium voratum. The sequence goes on along the minus strand of CAUJNA010001227.1, from coordinate 86,337 downwards.
AACTCAAATGAGTGGGCCAAAAAGCTGTTTCAAACGGCTACAAGGGACAAAAAGGAACCCTGGGTGTTTTTGTTGGGCTCCCATATTCAAGTTCAGGAGAGTCGGGAAAAAATGAGCCAATGTCGTTTACATACTTTGGTGATCGTCTGGTGCGGTTTCTGTTCATTCACTGAAATAACAAGGAAAATGCTTAGCAAGCCGATCTCCCCGTACCCCCCCCCCCCGCACCCAACAGAAGAATACCATGTCCGCGTCCAAAAAGCGCCCCGTGCCTGGGAGCGTCATAAACCCGCGGAGCAGGAAGATCTCGCTCGGCTCATCACCTAACCAAAGGCTGAAACAACTTTTGTTTGGTCTCCCTTCAACATGCTTGATATTCCCTCCTTCCAGCCGCATCCTCTGTTCAGCAAACAGGCTGAACAAGACTGGACAAAATGTGATTTCTGAGAAGAGAATGGACAAGGAATCAATCCTTAGGCTCCTTGCATCTTGGCACCCGTAAACTGACCCAAGAAAGCAGCCTCCTTTCTGGGTGACGTCGTTATTCCAGCTTGGATCCTGAGAAACCCACCCTCCCCATTGTCCCAAACAATCGATAGCGCTGGTGACCCTGAAGTGGTTTGAGAACACCAGTATGAGAACCCTCCCAATATGATCTTTCCAGAAGCTCTACAAGCCTGCAAAACTCAAAAACCTCCAACATCCTCCAACATCTTCAAAAAAGCCTCCATAAAGCCTCCATAAAGCCTCCAATCACTTCCTTTTTCGCGGCGTCGCGGCTTCCACCCAGGGACCCAGCGGCCGCGCAAGCCGTGCAGCCACGGCACCGCTGGGCCAAAGCTCTAAGCGGACATTCTCCTCCTCCTTGACCACGGCCCATCCTGCGACGGGGAACGTGATCCAAACAAACATGCTACTTATGTCTGCTGTCCCACTAAGCGCAAAGCTTGGGTGACCCTCAATGGGTTCCAACAAATGGGTGGATTGCTAGACACATCGGGCTGAAGAAAATGCCTCGTTCCAACAACGCAGCCAGCTCAAATGGGACATCATTACGTGGAGCACCTGTACCGTTTTCAACCAAACACAGGTTTACCAACCTGCGCTTGTAAACCCCTAAACAAACAGGAGAGCGGCCAAGTCAAACCCCTCCACCAGATTCTTCTCGAATGGTACATGTATATCTCAATTTGCGAACCCCTTGTATGGAGTCCTGGCTGGTTGCAGAATTACCCCCTTTTATCTATATCATGGAAGTGGACGATCGATCAAAGAGTTTTGAAAGGCCACTACAATATTGAAAAAGAAGAAACGTCCACTTCCATAGGAAAAGGAGC
>CAUJNA010001227.1:7500-75000 GCA_963377175.1 Effrenium voratum | reverse complement strand
GTACCCCCAGGCGGGAAGAAGCAGAATCCACAAACACCGCATCCAATGAAGATTTCCGGAAGCCTGGACGACCGCTAATCATTGACCCACCCAAAGCAAGGGTGTCCGGGTATCCTGTGACAGGAAACTTTGAATGAAGTCGCAAATATGATTTGGGCGAGCTTCCCTCAGAACTTTAGGTCGTGGGTCGTGGATGGTGTCCTGCTCAGAAACGCTGGTGTTCTGTTAAAGCACCTGGTGTTCGAGTTGCTTGTCGGGCTTTCACGAACCACATCCCTTCTGGGCAAAGCCCTAAGCTTTCAGCTTTTGGGGAAAAAAAAGCATTGATCCGGCTTCAATCCCATCTCATCACAGTTTCCTGCGAAATCAAGCAGCAGAGCTTCCACAGAAGCCGCTTGACATGCGAACCCATAGCGGGGGTGGTCCCCTGGCTGTCATGAGAATTGGGAAGATTTGTGATTCCACTGGTATGTTGGCAAAAAGATGAACAGGACCAAACAAGCAAACAAAATAGAATATGCCAAGAACAAAAGAGTCATCGTGTCGGTTGTCTGAAAGGATTAGATGGCTAGCAACCCCCAAGCCCTGCCCAAGCCCCGGCTTTTGCCTTGCCTCACTTCGCCTGAAGCAGCGCCAGCGACACACGTTGCTGTACCCGGCCACTCAAAGGGATCGTCCAAAAACTGGAGTATGGAACCCAACAAAAACGGGTGTCGGGAAAACAAAAATAGGGTTCCTTAGAAACGCTGGGTCCATGAAAGTGGCATGCTCAACATGAGGACCTCCCCCCCCCCGCCAAGAAAACAAGAAACAGAGCTAACCCCCTCAAAATGTTCACTTTAAGACACCTTGCAAAACCAGGTAAGAAATCACGACAACCTCAAGGAACATCTGTTATCTGTGTATAATTGGGGATTACCACTATACTAACATCCTATTGTGAACTATGCCAAATTTGAAGTCTCCTATTACTGACACATGCACAAACATAGAAACACACGCACCCACACACACACACACACGCACACGCACACGCACACGCACACGCACACGCACACGCACACGCACACGCACACACACACACACTCACACACACACACACAGGCACATACGGGCACATACGGGTACACACAGGCACACACACACACAAACCACAAAGCACGAACATGCACAACTGCAAACAAACAAAACAAACAAACAAACAAACAAACAAACGAACGAACGAACAAACAAATGAACAAACGAAATAAACGAACAAACGAACACATGCGCACACACAAACACACAGAGACACAGATACAGACACAGACACAGACACAAACACACAGACACAGACGCAGATCTAGACCCAGACGCAGACACACATTCAGACACACAGACACACGGACACACAGACACAGACACACCCAGGCGCGCGAGAGCGCGCACAGAGAAGAACACACACACCCGTCCCCAAAGCTGACACACTGATCGCTCACGAGATCCTTGACAAGAACCTTCTCACGCCAATGGCGCGTTGTCACGCACCAGCTGCACTCGTTCACACGCCGCCTCCCGAGGTGTATGAGAAACTAGCCACGAAAGCTAATAAGCAAAACATGGAATTTCAACCACGACACTTCAAGCTGAAGCATGTCAGGGAAAGGAGACAGAATTGTCTTTCGGCTCACTTGCCTCAATGGACATACAAGGCTCAGCTGTTGCCACGATTCAACAACGTTACTGGCCAAGAAACAAACTGTTTGTTTGCCACCAAGATGCTCGCCCAGTTTTCGCGATTAGGCATCCCTTCAGGGAGGAATCTCCAGCCAGAGATCTAGAAAGTCACTCGGTTAGTCCTCTCCAAATTGTATCCCCCTGCCTCAAGGCAAGGCGGTTCCCAACCCACCGCCCCCACCCCCAACCTCCAGGACGTAGCCGGTGGCCACAGTAGTCTCCTCCAGGCGCATCATCAGCAGGCTGAGGCCTCAAGGCGAGCTACGAACAGGGAAGGACGCGAGGGGCGGAGGTGGGGCTGGAGAAAGGGACGAACAAGGAACATACCTCAGCTTTTCCCTCCAGCCAACATGATATGTTTGATTCTGGTAGTGAAAGGCGCGGGTCCTCCATTTTGAGACCCTTGAGAATGCCAAGGAATTCTTTAATCCGTTTCTCCGACATCAGCAGAATGTGGAAAAACACTGTGTGAGTGTGTGGGTGTGTGTGTATATGAGTTTGCGCGTTTGCTTGCTCCTGTGCTTGTGTGCTTGTGTGTGTGTGTGTGGTTGTTTCGGAGTTTGAGGGCCGCCTTGTCAACCAAGAGGCGAACTTATCATTCTTCATTAAGACTTATTGCTTAACCAACACCAGGGTCCCAACAATACCTAGGATCCCCAACAATATGTAAAGAAGCCACAAGGAAACCAAAAGATTCATGGGTCGCCTTTGAGAACACCCATCGGATCCCCCGGGCGCCCCAACGGTTGCCCTTGCCGTCGGAGGACTCGCTCAGTGGAACCTGCACGAGATGACGGAGGAACCTGGAGGTAGCCTATGACCATAGAAACGTGCACTAGGTCTAGGATGTATGCATGTTCCGGGATTGTCGCTTCCCGTGTGGATTGCCAGTACGGGAATTAGCCTTCCTGACAAAAAAAGTCCAGGAACTTGAGTGAGGATAGGGCTTGTGCTGGGTTGTGGCTCCTGGGCTGATCCTGACTTCATTGGATCCCAGTACACAACCCAAGAACTTCATTGGGACAATGGTTCAAAACCTGATATTACACTGGTCTGACCAAAACCATGCGAAGAATCCAGACAGCAACCGCGGCAATTTACGGCTGGGACTCTCCCTTACTAATCTTCACCTACCCAATTTGATTGCGGCTCAATTGGGAAGGTGCACTATCAACTTCCGCGGTTCAATCGTGAGCCGGTCAAAGCAAGTGCATGCGCACTAAATGAAAGCCCAAACTGTTGGCTCAATTGGCAAAACTGGACATGCAAAGATTAAAAGCTTGGCTTGCGGGTAGGTGAAGCCCCAAAACTTGATCTTATTGTAATGGCACCCCGAGGACAAGGTCCCCGCGAACTTTACGCTTAGGTGTGTCAATGTTCCAATCTGGGGCTCGATAAATTTCAGCCTGGTAGGTGGAATGTGATCACTGGGCACTTGCAAGTTGGTAGAGGTGTGATTGTTTGCTTTTTTTCCTGCCTAGATCTGGCATGGGTGGGAAGTGCAAGGGCAGCATCCCCAGCATCAGCAGCATGATTTGGAGCAGCTCGACCAAATGAGCCCCAAACCGGTTCTGTGACAGATCAACCAACCAACCAACCAACCAACCAACAAACCAACCAACCAACCAACCAACCGACCGACCGACCGACCAACCAACCAACTAACCAACCAAAGCGCGCACCCATCCTGCAGGTCTTTGTTACACCTCGCAAGATGAGCGTTGAGTCTGGGGTGAATGATACTATTTCACCACGTGAGGCCACTTTGCCCCGTTTGGTGATTAATATGGTCTTCTCAAGTCTCTAGACCAACCGGAAGCAGGGCTTGCTTGTTGGATCATGTTGGAGTTCTCTCTTGTTCTCAGTTTGTTGTACTCGAGACCCGGAAGATTTCTTCTCGAGACCTGATTCAACCAATGATAGTTCACCTTGCTAAACTGAAATGCGCTGCCTTTTGGCATCGATCAAAGGGAACCAAACGAAAACTCACCCGATCGAAGGATCCCCACTTTGGCGAGAGGAGAAGCACCCACTTCGGCACCTTCGTCAAGAGCGGCATCGCTCCGTTCACCCGAAACGTCCTCTTTGGCTTTCAGAATCCATCAGAGCAAAAGATGACACATAGTTTCCAACACTAGGCGTGCAACGTTAGCAGTCCCTTCCCCCCCCCCCCCAAAGTTTCATACCTCCCTGCCTCTCCCCTCCCAAAAAAGACAAAAACCTCTTCAGGGCGTCCTTTTTGCAAACAGGATTCGCTCTCCGCCCAACTCTTCGAGCGCAGCCCCCGCAACCACCGCCTCCCTGGAGAGGTGCAAGGTCACCGTGAGGCGCTGCCCGGCCTGACTTTTGGCTCCCGACGGACCGCCTTCCGACGCCAGGCGCAAATTGCTTCATGGCACGTCTGGGAAGGGAAAAAAGAAACGGCGCATTCAGAAGGGTTTAAACAAAAACACCCGTTTTAGGCAGGGGTTGAGAGTATACACCCAAACAAGTGGATGTGCGGAGTGGGGGGTCCTTCTAGTTTCCTTGCCGGAGACCACTTGGGTGTGGCTCAAAATTGGAGGTACAGTGCCCCTTTTCGTAGAAATGGACATAACATCTGCGGTTGTCTGGATGCTTCACGTTGAGCTGCAATTGGGGTGTGTGAGCCAAAACCAACCTGTCAGCCACCTTTGCACAGTTGAGGCCTGCCAATTTAGCAATGGGCAGGTGGCTGGTAAAATAGGATCACCCTGCAGAATGACCCAAAAGCCCTGATATGTAGAGGAAACTCCTTTTAGGACCTTTCTGGGGGTTCCACGTTAATTTGCAGTGCGGCGCAATCCCCTCAACCACTCGGCTGTCCAAATCAATTGTAACCTCGAGGACACGGCAACGGCAGCCGCTACGAAAGCCACTCTTGGCTGTCGAAACCACCAGTTATACCCTTTTGGGATGCAATCAGAAAGGCAACAGCACTGAAACCAATCCTTTGGATGGGAGTGCACCTCAGCTTTTGCCCCCCAATAATGTATTTTTGGTCCTGGCAACCATAGTGGGTGAATCTTAAAGTACAACCTCAATTTGGGCTCATCTCAAACTAGGGAAACCCCCCTGCCTTAGAAAAAACCAAAGGGATAGCCTCAAAATAAGGCATGCCCATTTTGAAACAACTCTAGGATTCATAAATTCGGGAGAAACGACAAAAAGCAACCGGCCGACTGAAAACGAACTTCGGAGGGATCAGGTCAACATGCCGCCAGCAACTTCCGCCTTCACCATCTTCGGCTTCTCCGTCGTCACCCCCGTGGCCCAGTCGAAGGCATCCTAAAGCGAAACGGTCGGGGGTCCAGGCAAAGAACGGATTTGTCCTTACATGGGGGAACCCTAATGAGTGGTGTCCCTTTGTTTTCATCGCCGAAAAGGGTATCTTCAACAAAATAGACACCCGAAACGGGTTTGGAAAAAGGCAGAGGAGTGATTCTCGGAATTTATTGAGAATCATAAACTCTTTTCACAAGAGTTTGAAGGAACCAAACACCCGGGCCGCAATGCAACTCACCCCCCCATTTGTTTGCTTAACATGCGCTCTTGAGAAGCAGGGACGTTGCACGGCAGCTTCCGCGCATTTGTTCAACTTCGCCTTTTACATCAGCCAACAACCAAAAGTTGGCAGGAACTTTACTGCTCAGGGAAACTCACTGGGCAATTGAGAAGAATACTGGGTGCTAAAAAGCCAACTCTTCAGTTCATTTCCCATTTCCTCCTAAAGGGAACGAGGCTGGATTCCTCGGTTTTCCATGCAAGTGCTTTTTGCAATGGATCCGTTGGAACTTGCGATTCGAGTGATTCTTCTCCTCCAGCGCCGCTGCCGCAATATCACCCGCCAAACAAATCACACCGCATCCAATCATCTACTTCTATGGCAGGGCGCTTTGTGGACCCACCAAAATGGGCTTCCCTTTCGAAACAACCCAAAACAAAAAGAACCCCAACAAGGACACCCATTTAGCAGTCATGACTCGTTCCCTTTAAAGCAACCTGAGCAAAATGAACACGTCGCCTTCAAGCAACTGAAAGTCCTTGCCTGCATTGCTGGCTTGGGGATCTTAACTTGAAATGTAAATTGAAGACTGACCGCCACTCAAACCAGAATTGAGCTGCCCCAATTTTTCGTCTCTGGTTGAGACGCAGCGTCTTGTCAGAACGGGATCCAGGTTTGATGTTTGCACTCCGGTGACCACAAAAGGGTCCCCAAAAAGATGCCGTGGTTTAAGAACGCTATGTGTAAAAACAAGGGGTTTTGGAGAGGGTCTGGAATCGTCAACAAATCTCCCCAAGTGCAAAAAAACATGTGGGCCATTGAATGCACCCGCCAATGGGTTGGGGACGTAAATAAATATTTCTTCTGGAAAGCCAAAGACGCCCATCCAGGAAAGTTCCCAAGGAACCTCAGAAGAAAGGGGCTCTTGCAAGGGCTGCTGGGAACCTTTTGGGTGGGTGGGGCTCTAATATCTCTCCTTGTTTGAGCCGTGCCCAAAACCCATTGAGTTTGGGGTTCCACCAACACAGTTGTGGTTGATATGGGTCTTGCACGAAGTGGCCAGGGTTTTGGTCTGGAGGGCCTCAAAATGGTGGACCCAATTTGGATAGGATTTTGAAGGATGAGCAAAGGAAACCAACCAACCTTTTTAAGGTTTCAAAGTGGCGCGGGGGACTCTCTTTTCGGACAACTGAGGCTCGATGATCTTCTCCACCTCCACCTCCACTGTCGCAGCATGCACCTTGGACTGGCTGCGCAAATCGCACTCATGGACCTTTGACATGGGTAGGTGTCAAAATTGGGAGCGATTCGACAGGCACAATCCCCACAGAGGGTAGCGCGCACAGAAACGAAAAGTCCTCAGCCACCGATCCCTGCAGAGGGTTGATCCGCGGACCGCAAAAAACCCTTGGGAGCAGGGTTTTCCCAAAGGGGACCACTACAACTGGTATTCCTTCTGATTTCGCTTCAAATTGACTGCACACGTTGTTCCAGACACCAGACGTCCTCAAAAGACACATTCAAAAACGACCTGCTTTACTAGGATTCGGATCCTCATTTTTCCACCAGCCCAACTGTATCCTTTAAGAAACCAACTTCTCTTCTGGTTGGCATTTGAGGAGGAACCAGAAGGAAACAGCCCCAGTTCCACAAATTCGAAAGACATGTTCTACAAATTCACCCCTATGTACCCAATCACATTTGACTGATTTCTAGGACAAAAAAACACCGCGTTTTGCTCCGAGGGGCATGGAGCACCGCCCGGAAGCCAGCGGTCAAGGGCCTGGGCAGCTCCAAGATCTCCAGCGAGGCCTTAAGGCGCTGGCTCACCTGGCGCACGAAACGAGGCGACAGTCAGACCGGCCAGGACCGGGCGGCTCCATGGGTTGTATGGGTCATCTTCAGAGTAGGTTGAGTAGGTTGCGGAGTCATGAGGCGAGAGTTTGCACGCGAGACTTTTTGCGGAGCTTCCTAAGGCAATTCGGTTTCATAGTGCCCAACCCCCGTTCCAAGTATTCTCCCCCTGGTCGCTTCATCGCCAGCCTGCACGGGTCGGTCCACGCTGGAGAGCACGGCACCACACCACGAGGCCACCGACGCGCCTGATGAGGAAAACGGATTTGCCAACTTTTGGGGAGCGCAGAAATGCCTGAAAATGGGTTTGATTTCTTGACCGGCAAGGTAGACTCAAACCCAGAAGCGGTTCCTTCCAACAAAAAGACTGGGTTTAGGTCTACCTTGACATATAGAATATAGAAATATAGAAAATAAAGCCTAGGCTGAAGTCTGCCTTGGAAGAAATCATTCATCTTTTGAAACCCTGGTTGGCTTCCCTTTGGATTCCCCTTATAAACGTCAAAGGGATACCCTGGAAGGACACAACCAAATTGATGAGCTTTGCGGGACCCTTCGTATCACAGGCAGATATTGTTTGATTCATGCGAAATTGGCCTTCTCTGTCTGAATTCCAAAACTGCACCGGCATAAGTCAAGGATCGATAAAGCGACCTTCATCATCGGAAAGCTGTGCACGCTCACCATGATCGATCTAGAGACATGCTCAAACAGTCTCGGTGAGACCTCCCCTCCAACAAACATCCTCATAAATCTGCCCTTTGAAAGGAGGCCATCGTCTGGTTGCTTCAACCGATTTTGCCCGATGGCACCAACGATCTGAAGACGCGCAGCACTTCTTCCATCTGGCGAGTGTTTAGAGCCATGAATGCTTTTGGTTGAAACTCCACGGAAAGCCGACAGACAGACAGACAGACAGACAGACAGACAGACAGACAGACAGACAGACAGACAGACAGACAGACAGACAGACAGACAGACAGACAGACAGACAGACAGAAACAAACAAACAAACAAACAAACAAACAAGCAAGCGCAAGCGCAAGCGCAAGCGCAAGCACAAGCACAAGCACAAGCACAAGCACAAGCACAAAGCACAAACACAAAGCACAAGCACAAAGCACAAGCACAAGCGCAAGCACAAAGCACAAGCACAAGCACAAGCACAAGCCCAAGCACAAGCACAAGCACAAGCACAAGCCCAAGCCCAAGCCCAAGCACAAGCACAAGCACAAGCACAAGCACAAGCCCAAGCAAGCAAGCAAGCAAGCAAGCAAGCAAGCAAGGAAGCAGGCAGGCAGGCAGGCAGGCAGGCAGGCAGGCAGGCAGGCAGGCAGGCAAGCAAGCAAGCAAGCAAGCAAGCAAGCAAGCAAGCAAGCAAGCAAGCAAGCAAGCAAGCAAGCAAGCAAGCAAGCAAGCAAGCAAGCAAGCAAGCAAGCAAGCAAGCAAGCAAGCAAGCAAGCAAGCAAGCAAGCAAGCAAGCAAGCAAGAAGCAAGCAAGCAAGCAAGCAAGCAAGCAAGCAAGCAAGCAAGCAAGCAAGCAAGCAAGCAAGCAAGCAGGCAGGCAGGCAGGCAAGCAAGCAAGCAAGCAAAGAAAGCAGCAAACACAAACACAAAACAAAACCAACACAAACACAAACCAAACAAACCAACAACAAATAAACAAACAAACAAACAAACAAGCAAGCAAACAAACAAACAAACAAGCAAGCAAACAAACAAACAAACAAACAAACAAACAAACAAACACGCAAACAAGGGAAGGAAGGAAGGAAGGAAGGAAGGAAGGAAGGAAGGAAGGAAGGAAGGAAGGAAGGAAGGAAGGAAGGAAGGAAGGAAGGAAGGAAGGAAGGAAGGAAGGAAGGAAGGAAGGAAGGAAGGAAGACAAACCAACAACAAGACAAGCCAACACAAAGCAAAAGCAGAGAGGCAAACAATATAACAAACTTGTACAGTGAGTCTTGGATGGGGCTGAGCCAGGTAAGCGCCCCCCTCGGCGCCTCTCCATGCCACCCCCAACTGGCCTCCCTGGTTGGGCCACTCCGGCAGGGCGCCAGAGAGCTGGATGTCCACGCACTGCCCAGATTTCGCCTGGCAAGTGGGGAAATCACAGCAGGAGAATGAAATGGCACAAAACGCCATGTAGACTTTGGGGGACCTGTTCTCACGGCCCCAAAAGGTGATCTTAAGAAAAATTCAAAGTAGGGAGCCCTGGGAGCCCTGGGAGCCCGCCCCGGCACCCAGTCTCCTCCTCCAGCGGCAGCGCGTTGCGCAAGGCCCCGGTGTGCAAAGCCTCCACGGCGCAGCCGGCGCCGCCGGGGGCCAAGACCAGGCGCTGGCCCTTCTGCAGCACACCTGGCGCCCCCATTGGCAGGGGCCCCCCGTGGGGATTCGCTTTTGGTCTCCCCAGAAAATAAGCAGAGGGACCTGTAAATGGTGGATTTGGCTTCCGTTCAAATCAGTAGAGTCCTTCCTGGGGTGGTCTAACTGACCACACTGCAAAAAGTGAAACGTTTGCCCCCCATCACCACTGTGATGTTGCCGGAGGGCTAACCAACCTCAAACAACGAACAGGAGGATTGAAACTAGGCTAAAGCTTTGTTGGTCAGTGAGAAAAACCTTCATTGTCAAGCAAACCTTTGAAGGCTAAAGGTCACACCGAAGTTCATGTTTAACATGGGGCGTTTCGGGCAATTGTCTGAAACTGAAACCAAGGATCCCTGAAGACAGAGAACTGCCCAAAAATGGGTGCCTATGACACAACTGAGCCAAGGAAACATGCCAAGTATCCGGTCAATGCCATACAGCCACACACACAGATACAGTATACACTCTGGCAATCCCTGCCAGAAGAAAATGACTGTATACTCAGAACCTCTCAATTCTCCCGTGTCAGAGAAACAGCTCACACATGCTCACACTCCCCAAATGCTGCCCGGGAGCTCTCTCACTCTGAGTCACCCTCTCTCTCTCACCTCCCCAAAAATGCCAACGGATGGACCAGCCTTGAGTCCAATGGTCCAAACTCGGACAGTCGCACCCTGAGATGATCCCGATCCGATGGGGTTGATGACGCTTTCTGGGTCCGAAGGCTGGCCCGTTTGAATCAAAGCATTTGTTTGTCCATCACACATGTCATTGAACCCAAACATACCAAAACGCCTGCCGTTGGGATGAGTGCAGAACTATGAATACTAGGATATACCACCTACCAAACCCAAAATTGCCAAAACGACTACCATTGCCCATAAGGCAAGAATGCTGCACCTCTGTGTCGTTTGTGATAGTTGCGGATAGCAAGAGGCCACATAGCCCCTATACGGAGGGTGTTGGATTCACCGCCATCTGGGGGCACATTTCAAGGGGGCATGTCCTTGGTGCCAAACAAGGGACCAGGAAAATGAGTAAAACCTATCCATCCCTTCTCGAAAGTTGAGCAATATGGATCACTCAGCTCCCATCCCACAAACTGGAGCCCTGCCCAGCCAACCCAGCCCCCAACCCGGTCAGCCCTTCGGCCCTCGCCTTGCTCCACGCGCCCACGCACGCGGCCGACACCTTTGGTGCTGGCCTGGCTCTCGAAGAGCAAGACCTGGAGGTCCCCGGGCCTGCGAGCTGCTGGGAATCCGGGAAGGGAAGCACCGGAAGCACCGGAAGCACCGGAGCAGCGGAGGTTGCCTACATTCACCGAATGGACATGCCTTTCTTGTGAGCGGCCATGAATGGGTGCATGGGCCATGCACACTGCATACCCCAAAATTCATCCTGGATGACTGACTTGTAGGTGGGCAGTTGTTTTGGGGATTGTAAGTGTATGGCGGGTTCGGAGATTCACCAGACCCCGAATATGATCACCTGAGGGGTAAACCCCAAATGAGAACCAAATAAGGGATACCTGCTGTGTGAGTAAGCCCTACCAGTAAATATCGGAGTGGGTGAAAATAGTGGCGAAAGGTCAAAAAGGCCGCCAAATGCACGGGCCCAAACCTGCCAGACCAGAGGTCCCTTGGGCGACCCATGCGGAGAGTTGCTGGGGAGGGGTGGCGCCCACCACATACCATCTGCCATGTGCCAAACAGCCATTTGCCAGGGCAGATTGGCTTGATACAAAGGGCTAAGTATCTACAGAGAGCCTCAGAGTACATACATTCTTGTCCCATCATGATATTTAAATGTTGGTTGAGTACTCAGGACAGCCACATTCCAACTTGAACTGCCTGTCTAGTACACACGCGGCCAACAAGGGAAACCCAACCGAAGCAAATGGGTCCACATCAGCAGGCGGCTGGCTTGACAGAGAGGCACCGAGAAAGGGTCTCTCGAATTCCTTCTGGGTAGAGCAAGGGAAGTGCGGGTCCCCATCCTAGAAAACACCAACAGCAAGACCCTGGAAGTGGTTGGAAGCCTTTTAAGCAAGTGTGGTTCTCCTGCCATGGGTATTGTCACGATGTGAGTGGCTTCCTTCTGACAGGTTTGACAACCATCCCATTCGCCCAAGGTGAAGGGTAGGAACGCGGCAAATTGAGCGCTCCTCCCGCCAAATAAAAACTAGCTCATGTAGGTCTCCTTCGCAAACCAGCAAGCTTGTTGCTTTGAAATACCATGCTTTGCCAACTCACTGAAGGAGCAAACAACAAAAACTCCAGCGAGATTCTTTCGCCTAGGCAACCCAAGACTCCAGGGTCCACACTTGGGTATGGGTCAAAATGAAACCAACAGGAAACGCAGGTTTTCCATGTTTTGATTTGCCAGGGCAAGCCATTTTGGGGTTAACCATTTTTTTGACCACCGCCACTTCTTTCGCTTTGCCCATCCGCAACTCACGGCACGGCCCCGGAGCGCCTGGGCACCGCCTCCTTGGCGGCCTCCTCCAAACGCCGCAAGAGGCCGCCGGGAGATCCGTGCCAGGGCGCCTGAGCATTCCCCCAAATGGGTGTGTATGTGTGTATATATATATATATATATATACATACATATATATATATATATATATACATGTGGTACCCCCCCAAGGGACCCTGGTCTTATATATATATATATACCAACATTTGATCCGGGTGGAGGGTAACTGTGGATAAACATATTGCATACAAGGAGAGTTTGGGATTCAATTGGAAATTCACATGCTCATAAGTTAGTTTGGAAAAAGTGTCACTTCGTCAAAAGTCATGGCTTTTAACAGTCCTGAAGTCTTGAGGGAAAATGGGGAGCCTTTCTGTGATACCTTTTCTGGTTTTCCCTCCCTTGGTGGCCAACCCCCCCCCCCCCCCCCTTCGCAAAAGCGTTATATAACTGTTTGCAGGTCAAGTACTCCAACCAAATAGCATGCTAGATGCGCAAGAAACTGCCCCAGATGGAATGGATGCAACCCTCTGAACAATGTCGACCCCGGATTCATAAACCTCTCCTTATTTCTCTGGGGGTGCTTTCCTCCAACAGTGATGACTCCCCACTAAACCCAGAAGCACCCCCTATGAATCAGCAGGGGGTGATGAATATGGGGTCAGCATTATTCAACCAAACAGCATGGCTGCTGAATGGGCAAGAAACTGCGCCAGTTGGGACGGATGAAAGCCTCTGAATAATGTTGTTGACCCCGGTTGAATAAACCCCTGATTTACAAAAACAAAAAAAGTGTCTCTGGGTTCAGTGGGGAATCATCACTTTTGAAAACCTGTGAATACCTATGAATACTGGAATCAAACCTCAACCCCCGGCAGCTTCCCACCAAACCCGATAAGGGCGGGCCTTCTTGGCGTCCAGCTGGTTCCCCAGGCCGTCCACCGGCTCAAAGATGGCCGCCGAGGAGCTGAAGCCTCCACAACCAACCGGAACCCGGAAAACCGTTGGGATCCCGTAAAGCGATGGGCGTTGGAACCCAAGAAGGCCTGAGGCTGGGGCATCAGGTTGTTTGACCTCAGGCTTGACTTCTGTTTTTTGTTGACTTCTGTTTTTTTTCTTTCTTTGAAACCATCAGAGGCTGTTCCACCAAAAAACTGCGTCACTTTTGGTGAATTCAATGTGGCTGTTTCTTGGTTTCGGGTCCAGGCTCAACCAACGCGCAAATGGCTGTTTCCACTGGGGGGCGACTCATTGCATGTTCTGGAGAGGGCAGCTGTTCAACGCATGCGTCACACATGTATAAATATTTACCAATGGAAAGAAGGTGTGTCCTGGTCCAAAGACCCGCGATAGATCCCAGTCTCATCGGACAGCTCAAACATACTGGATGACCAGATTTCGGCATGTATCTTTAATGTCGAGACAGTTCACTTTGTGCAAGAATATGTCCCAAAAGAAAAGTTGATCAAGATTCCAACCGCCAACCCCACACCTTTAGCCTGGATCAATCAACCCCCGATTCAAAGGTGGTGGCCCATTTTAGAGGAAATCCTTCACTGTGAGGAAATTCCCCCCTATTGTGTAATTTGCAAGGTTGATTAAAGGGGGCGCGCGCGGGGTTGAAAGTAAGGTTGAAAGAAGAAGAAGAAAAAGAAAAAGGGGACGAAAAGCAAGCAAAAGCAACTGAAAGTCGAACCAAAGGGAAACAACAAGGAAACCAAAGGGAAAGCGAAAGGGCCCTTAAGCCTGCGCTTGTCAGCACAGGGCTCAGCTTGGCCACCACCTCATCGAAGCGGTCCTGGGAAGGGTGAAGATCCAACCCAAGAGATCTCCAAGTCAACTAGAGCGAGAACATCCCTTTGGTGCAGGCGATCGGACCCCCCCCCCGGCCATTTATGCCCCTCCAAGCATCTACTACTTCGCTTTTGGGGGACAGAGGCTACACCTGAACCATGTGAGGAGCTGACGACCGAAAGGTAATGGTTGATAGTGGCAAAACTAGCCAACCTTGCAAAAAGCCAAAATAATTCAACTTTAGAACAACAAGTACTCAGGTTTCTTGCTGGTACCTAGCAGGAAATGAGCCTTGTGCCTTCCTGCAAGAGAATCCCTGAGTTCCTTCCCATAACCCTGAGTAACCTCTTAGTGATGCCCTAGTAAGAACCCGCAAGCGACACTTCGCCTCTCCTGTGACCACTGGGCATCCTCCATCTTCGTGATGGCCACCACCAGCCTGCCGAGGCCCTTGAGGTCATTTGTTTGTAGGGCCCAAAGAACCGAGTCCTATTCGCCCAGATATGTGGATTTGCCTCTAAATGGAAGCCCCAGAATGGGTGTTGTCTCTTCTGTCTTTGAACAGCAAAGCACTCAACAAAGACACGCCGTTTTCAGCCTTCGTAACTATGTTGGTAGAAAGGTTCTGCCCATTTGCTCGCCAGTGATCCCAGGCTGTTACAGTCCTTGCGGTTCCCCTACACAAACCGGGCAGAACAGGATTGCTGATGTTGACACAGATGCATTAACGCCACAAAATAATACCCGGGTAAGTGGCCAGTCCCGGCGCTTCGTCACGATGGTTTTGGGTAGACCTGGTGAATACCGGGTTTTGATGATGACTCATTGCGTGACCAGCATCTCCGAGAATCAACACAAACAACACATGCAAAACCACGGACATATTATTTGAGAAACAAGGATGATATCAAGGGCTGAAGGATTACTAAAATGAGTTTCTCACTTTCGGACCCTCCCCCCCACCACTCCCCAAGCGCTCTTTCTGGAAGCCCGGACCCCTTCCTGTGAAGTCTAACTAGCACTTCCTAAGCACTTGCTCCCCTGACCAACAGACCTGGAGGGACACTCTTGTGCTTGCTGATCCCAATCCAAACAAAAAGAAGAAGACAAACACTGAGGCAGACCCCTCCCCCGGAACCGGACGCTTCAAACCCCCAGGGACCGGTCCCCCCCAAAACTCCCGCGCCTGGAGGCGCCCAGGCCCTTGGCCACCCGCAGCTGCTCCGCCAGGGCCGAGCTGCCGCTCGCCTCGCGGAGAGCTTACGTTTTAACCACAGGCTACCTGGGAACAAACGCCCTTTCTCACCCCAGAGAACCTTGACGAAGAAGGGAAAACCAGGTTCCAAGGTTGCCGTGCGTTTGAGTTTGGTGTTGCAAGGAGACCCACCATTTCATGGGTCCTGGAGACCAAAGACCCAACCACCGTTCAAGAAGTTGAGGATGGACTTTAAAGGGAACCCACATGACGCGGATCAACATAGGGAGACCTCAAACATGGTGGTGTCCCTCTAAACCAAAGTATAAAGGGTACCAACTCCACAACGCGCACGCGCCGGGCCGGAAAGCTTCCCTCAGCTGCTTAAGTACCACCTCCAAATGGGTGCCTGGTGTTTCAGGGTACCCTGTTCACCGTTGGTTAAAGGGAAACCCTTACAAAAATCAATGCAACATTCGGACCACCTAAGTGGCCACGCGCCATTGCATCCACCAGTTTCTGGCCCCTGTCACCACCACCCCTTTTCCCCAACAGGTAACCTTCAAATGGGGGACCCAGTTGCTTCATGATTGATTCATACAGTGGATGGACAAAATCCGTTTCGCACCAGTTGGCTTGGACTAGAACCAAACCACCAACTGGTGCCTGGTGTGGAGTTTGCCCGGTGTCCTAGTTAGGGGTTGCCTTTCTGAAGGCATCTTGCTACCCCACGAAGAAACACCAAAGCAAAACCCACTACTTTTGTCATTTCTCCCTTGAAGCGTTGCGGGGATACCCCACCTACAAGCCGCCAAAAGGCATGGGTTTTGGCAAGGGATCTTCACCCTCCTAACAACCCCTCACCACTGATTGGATTAGTATATACGTCAAACCCCAGTCTTGTCTTTGCAGGGGGGTTAAGCAGGCTACAACCCCTCACCACTGATTGGGTTATGTACATAAGAGCGCCAGCTGGGCTTCCTCTCAACCCATGGCCTCCCCTCTACAACCCCACTGATTTAGTATATACGTATGTGTGATTCGGGCACGAGCCTGTGCCCAGGCAATGGGTAAGTTGGGGTAAACAAGCCACAAAAGAAAGGTTCCCCAAAAGCAAACCAATCCCCGGTCCCAAAGATCAGGGTTTCCCACACACCAGAGAACAACAACCAAAAGGGAAAAACCAAAACAAGTAAACAAGTACCCGCAACCTTGATCGACGATGAACCGCACGGGCGGACCCCACCAATCTGCCCCGGGCCGATGTCTCTTTCTCCACCGACACGAAGGTGATCGACGCGGGGACCCGGCGACGCTCATCCGAGGCGCGACGGACCCGCAAACTTGAGCCAAACATCACAGGTCAGTCACTACCGCGACATCCCTGATGATGAAATGAACCATGGCTAATCACACCCCCCTCACGAGGAGCCCGTCATATGACGGGTGGAGCGTGCCATTTACTGATAGGATTTAACTGCTCGCATGCGTCCGCAAACAGCTGGACACTACCGCCGTCAGCGGTGGAGCAAACCCACAAAGGCAGTTGCGCGACATCCCGGGCATTAAATTCCCGCCACCACCCCGAATTAATCGGGGTAACGCTGTCCAACATACCTTGTGGAAAAGTCCACGTGACGACACTAGGTCACAACTGTTTGCATCAACAATGCAAGAAGTTTAATTCTTATCAGAAGCCATGAAATAAAGAAGATAACGTATGTCCATTTAGCACCCTCGCCTAACGGCAAGAGGTACTCCTGACCATGCGTACCTGAAAAATGCTTGAATTCCGCAAACCCGGGAGTAACCCCCCATCAGTTTGCTCTCCCCCTCACTCACACTGCTTCCTGATGAACACGACCAGCAGCCCAGCAGCGGTACGGGAGAGACATGACCTCCGCGCCTCAGCGGTCCGGGAGGAACATCACCACCTCCGCACCGCGCCGACCATTGGAGAATGGACGCAAGCCTACCGGCCGCAATCCTCGTGACTCAGCCTATCGGCTATCATCACGTCTCCTCCGGTCACGTCCGCCCCGCGCGCGGTCTCTGTCACGATCCCTTTCGGATCTCCTGCGATCATCTCGCCTTCGATCTCGCTCCCGATCTAGTGAATCTTCATCACGACGATCACGAGCATCGTCCCTCCTCCGGTCGCGATCATCCTCGCGCCGCGGACGGTATCTGCGCCTTCTCGATTCTCTGGAATCCCTGGTGTCCACGGTCCTAACGGACCTCCGAGAAGGAGTGCGGGAGACATCCGATTCCCTACGTCTTCTCGCAGAGCGAGAATTCGTCACGATCTGGTTGAGAGCCTCCAGTGCTGACGCGTCCTCACCATTTCTAATGAAATCCCTGACTTGCTTGTTCAGCACCCTGTTGGTGGAGACTGCCAAGAGAGCGTCCACCACCGAACTCCCAGGCAGCACCAGAAAGTGACCCTCCACCGGGCTCGCCGCAGTTCGCTCAGCCGACTGCAACCTGATCTCACCGCCTTCAGGCTTCTTTGCCATTGCCTTGGAGGCCGTCAAAGGCGCTACCGCGTCCTTTGCCGAAGATCTGCCGAGCGCGGAGTGAAGATCATCCCCACTAGCTTCTCTCGCTGCCGCACCTGGTCTGCTGTCGACGTCATCAGGCCTTGTTGATGCCTCCCGCTTTGTCGACTCCTTCACAGTCTCATCGGGATCCCAACGGGACTTCCTTTCTCTCTTCTGCCCTTCAGCCGACCCCCGACTACCGCCAGGAGCGTCGTCTCCGCCTCCCTTTTCCCTTTTGACCTCAACCCTCGGTTCGGCCTGCTTCGTCTCCTTAGCCTCAGCCTTCGGAGCCGGAGCACTCTTCGCCTCCGACACTGAAGCGACCTTCCCTTTTGGCTCGGCCTTTGGAACCGGGACCGTTTTAGCCTTCGCACTCGGCCGGGCTCCCTCAACCGCTATCGCGACCCAAGTCTTCTTCGGCTGAGCCGCTGCTGCATCAACCTCCATCGGAGCTGGTCCAGCATCATCCTTTGCTTTTGCCTTTGGGACAGATGGGCTACCGCCCTTACCAGATCCTTTACCTGGCACTTCACCTGATTTCGGTGGTGGGCCGGAAGGACTACCGCCCTTACCGCCCTTTTCTCCCTTCTTTCCTTTTCCTTTTCCGCCCTTGGTGATCGGCTCCTGCTTGGGACCAGGACCCGGCGCAGCATGATGCACCGATTGAAGCCCCTCGACGTTCACGTCCAATGGCTCGGGCTGACGACCATCAAGAACCGTCCTCACCCTTTCGTCACTAACGTAGACGAATGGGTCGCGGAAGGGGGCGGGAGGCTCCGACTGTCCGGCACTGATCGCCTTCTGCACCTTGGCTATCGCCTCCTTCAACCTCTTCTTCTCATCGTACCCTGTTTCCGATACCATGTACTGCCTAAGCTGCGATATCAATGCATGACTTTCCAGGATGTCCACGTCCTTCCGATGGGTCGGATACAGTGGAGTCAGATGACCCGCCGCGGAGCCAATCACGTATGCCATCGGGATATAGAAGGACAAGTACGTGTCATGGCGAGCGAACTTCCTAACGGAAGTTGTCATACGCCTACCCCATTGAGCAGCATGCCTTGGGTTAGCTCGGAAGTACTCTGTGACCGACTCAAATCTATCGACTTGGTTGGTCAATATCAGGTGCTTCGCCACCCACTTCTCCACGAACGCATCCGAGGCCGAAATCCCCGACACATAGGAGAATTGGAAGAGCACCTTCGCCAGCTCATCCCACGCCGTGTCGACTCCTCCCCTGTCCTCACCAAGATAAGGGGGCAGTCTGATGCCGCTCTGCACCGTCATCCTCAGGTCGGATGCCATGGAATAGGAAATCAAGTTCCTCTTGATGACTCCGACCACTTCGGAGGGAATCCTCTTGGGCTTGAACTGTCCCATGGTCCTCACCCACTCCGGGACGATGCGGCACCTCTCGAAGTCCCTTTCTTCCGCGTTGGGGATAAAGTTCGGGTAGAAGACCGGGAGTGCACACCCAGGACACAAATGCATCCCATTTGGCGTCATCTCCGCGCACCTCAAACAGAACGTGGTGGTCACATTCAACCTGACCTCCTCACGCGATCGCCTGTGCTCTCCCCTAACGGGGGTGAAGTCACCATAATCCCATACCCGATGGTACACTATCGTGTAATCATCGTACATGTATGCTGCCTTCCAAGCTCCCATGTGGATCTCGTTCCGAACCGCAAGGGTCTTCCTCCTCGTCAAAAACACGGGTCCAACCAAGGACCAGTGCACCCGAAGGTCCACCATCACCACCACGTACCTACCCGAGTAGTTCCGCAGCCTGTCCCTGACGTACCACGAAGGCGATACCTCGGCATTCGGCGCCATGGTTCCCACAAGTGGGATCAGGCCCTCATCCTGCCTTCCATCTCCAATGGTCTCGTACACATCGGGCCTCGTGATCAATATCTCGATCATGGCCTTTCCGTTTCGCCTCACCCTTTGGAGCTGAACCGCCTTCCTAAAGTCCGAGAACTTCATGACGACGTACCCCACCATGGGGAGCTCATTCCAATGCATCTCGTACATCAGAGATCCACCAGGTGCATCCTCTTGAGTGTACCTTTGCCTAACGGCACTGTAGCTCATGTCGCGTCCGATTCGCGTGTGCCTAACGGCCACTAACCTAGTGCTCTCCTTGAGGAGGACACCATTCCCATCGTACATGACCATGAGCATTGCCTCAACTTGCCCTATCGGGAAAGCTTTGATCGTCGGAATGAAGAACTTCCACGACATCTCGGCGTTCTCCATGCCCGAGATCTCCCTCAGGAACCAGATGGCCTGGTCACTATTCACCCAGTTTCCAGCCTCACGCCCGGTTTCCTTCAACACACGTTCCTCGAATAACTCCGAGACTCTCTTCGAGTTGATGACCAGACCCTCAAAGTCGCACGAGAACAGTCTCATCAACTCCTTAGCTGCCTCCCGCCCTGCAACGGTGCCCGCGGTCTCCTCGTAGTTCGGGAGGTATTCGCCCAACCTTGTCTTCGAGGGAACCACAATCTGGCATGTAACGGCCTCATCAGGGATAACCCCAGTACCCCTTAACTCAGGATTGATTTCCCGCCTATCGGCAAGATAATCCTTCCTTCCATCCAGGACCACAAGATTGTAGGTCATCTTGCTCGCCGCCTCACTCGGTCTGAATTTCCTGCTATCATCCAGCTGATCAGGAGCAAATTAATGGTCCACTGGCGGCAGCTGCACTCACCATGGGCGCCCCTCGCCCAGAGCATAGGCGTTTCTTGTGAAAGTTCACCATCTCGTTCAGCTGCGACAGGGCATAGGCTCGATCCTCCAATGACGCACTCTTCATCCCAGCCTCAGTCAGAGGAGCCTCAGGCTTGTCATAACTCGCCTTTCCGCCCCATCTCGCCGCGACCAGCTCAGCAGACTTCGCAGGGTCGACCAGATTGCCCGACCATTCAGGCATGTTGCTCAACCTCCTAGTCAACGCGTCTATCGACGCAGCCAAGTCTTCATCCGTCACGGTGTGAGGGTCAACCTTCTCCCTGTCTTCCTGACCCACGTCCGGAAGCCTATAGTCCCCGCGGATGGCCTCCATCGCGCCTCTCGGCTTCCTCAGCCTCCTTCTGCGTGGCCACTGCTCTCGGAATCAAGAGCGCTACCTCGGCTGGCAACGACTTCTCCATGTCTATCGGAGTGTTCTTGGGAAGGATCCTTCGATCATCTCCCTCTCCGCTGTACTCATAGTCAGGAGCAGTCTTCCGGTACTCCTCGAAGGTAGCCCCTTTGAAGTTGGTGATCTCACTCGGGTCTGCCTTCCCAGCCTCAGTACCCCGAGGCGTGGGCTCCCTCGTCCCGGTGGAATCCTTCTTGGAGCCTTCCTGGTCCACATCCATGTCGTCCTTTTTCTTCTCCGTCACGGACAGTTTCCCAATGTCAGGAAGAGTCACATCATCATCCCTTCCTGACCCGACGCCCCTATCGGGGGCCGGCTCGGTCCTCGGTTGCCCCGAAGAGCTCGCCCCAGGGTCCACATCACCCTCGTCATCCACATGCGGTCGCTTTCCCCACGATCTTCGTCTTCGGCTTCAGCGGGACAGCGACACCCCCAGCCATATGGTGTCCAGGCCAAGTGGCCCCTTCTGGGTCATCTTCGAACCATGATTTCCCGAACGGGAGCCCATCCCTACCGAGGATCTCCTTCCTATCGGAAGCAGACCCTGAATGTGACAATGCCGACACATGAGACAGCATGATCTCAGCCGCTGATTGCGCCAGCGTATCGGACATCTGCTCCCTCGTCGGGATAGTCCGCAACTCCGGAGCAAGGTGACCGGCAATCATGCTGAAAGGCGCAGTCCCCAACCGCTTGCCTAACACCGCTTCGTTCAGCGCGCTGAAGTACTTCTGCAACTTCTCCAGCATCGCCGTTGCCGCCATCAGCTGAGGGTGGAACATTGGCATACGCCATGCACGCCCAAGGGCGCAGTCCACATGCGATGCGATCGTGGTGATCGTCCCTACCAGCAGGTGTGATGACGCAATCTCCGGCACCCAAGTCGGATCATCCAAAGGAATGCATTGACCCGTCTGCGCGTTCAGCAAGGTAGCCCTCACTCCCGGCGCTCGGAGACAATCATACGCCCTGCGGTTCGGGTCACTAGCGACACCACGAACCATGTAATCATCCCGATCGGGCATATCTGCCCAGTCCCCCGGAGGTGCTCGTCCATGATGGTACTTCGCCTGAATGTCCTGCCTCATCCCTAACGGGATGTGGGCAGCCTCGGACGCCACCTTCTTCATGTTCCATTGTTGATCACCCCACGGCGTAGACTTCCGATCTCGAGGATTGATGTACTCCTGCTCGATCCTCCCAGCAGCTCGGGAAGCATCCAACGCCCCGTACATGTAATCGTTATGCACGGCTCGCTCCAACACCGCACTCCACTCGCTATCGCGATTAGGGAACACAATGTGGCTAGTCTCGTTCGCCTTCCTCCACTCCTCCGCGGTAACCCGCTCTTGAGTGATTGCCTTGTTCCGGATCACGGCGTAGATGAAGGGCTCACCAGCCTCCCTGGCCAGGATATGCTGAACGATGAACCTCCTATTGGATCTGCTCTCCGCCGATCTCGCCGAGGTCCGTGAGCCCCTTGTAGACAGATAGGAACTATGCTCACGGTGATGCCGAACCTCTGCTGACTTCAGCTCGGGCGCTTCTCCCGGATGCTCCGGGTACGGCGTGTTCGCATAATTGTGTATGCCCCCTCGAGACTCCTGGGGCGAAGCCGCCTTCGGGGTCGCTGCAGTATCCCGCAAGTCCCCGTCATCGTCCGTGTACTTGGGAGCATAGGAGACTGGCACACCTGGGCCAACCGGACCCGTCGCCTCTTCCGTCTTCTGGGTACCAGCAGGATCCCGAGCCCTGCGTTCCTCCCTAACGGGCGACGCAGCTCGCCTTGTTGCAGACGACTCCACCGATGGTTCAGTCGTGGCTGCAGTGGCCTGAGGTATCTCAGCTTCCCTATCGGGAGTTTCCTCCTCACCTACAGCGGGAACCTCGGCTTCCTTCTCCGGCTCCATCTCAACGTCCCCGGTGAACTCCAGCACCTCAGCCTCGGTCGGACCCTCACCATCGTTGAAGGTATCCGTAGGGAGATTGATCCCTTCCCTATCGGGTAGGAGATCATCGACCTCGGTGGAGCCACCCGTGTTCTCCTCCTCTATCGTCGCCGCAGGCGTCCGAAGACTCAATGACCATCGATTCCCAACTTCGGTTGCAGTGACCTGAGGTGAAGAAACCCTCGGACTCCGAGGTGGGTTCGGTGGAGACTTTGGTCTCACCGATGCCAGCATCTCCTTCGTGACTAACGTCTTAGGAGGTGCTTTCGGGGCAGCAGTCTGACCTCCCGCACGCTGACCTGCGTCGGATGACTGCCCACCGGGGCTCACGCCTATCGGCGGTCCTCCCTGACCGGCGCCTGTCATATCGACATCCTCAGACTCAGACATCGAGCCGCCATCACCCATCTTCGAAGAAGTACCCTCCTTCAAAGACTTGAGGATGTGGTCCCTGATGTACAACGTGACGGAGCCAGGCCACGTGGTCCTAGTTAGGGAGAAGAAGTCCGGGACAGCCGCGAGGTAAGCCGGCACCACAATCCAAGCCCTTTGGACTGGCCGATTCCTGCCGTAGCTGTCAACTTCACTCCCCCACGACACAGCGTCTGACGAAACCACCGGGATCAAATTCGCGCGGAGATCGCCCATCTTAAACTGGATCTCCTTCTGCGTGTGAACCCCTTGGTCGCCCTCTCGACCTAACGATCGCCCTGGGCCGCAAACCATCACCTTCACCTTGTTGTTGAGCGCGATCAGCGACTCCACGTCCCTACTCCACATGGTCGCCGCATCGCTTCTCGCCTTCCATGCGTTCCTCTCCCACCTAAACAGGTAGGAGCCGCGGAGGCCAAAGACATACAGGTCGTACTTTGCGGCATCTGCATTGTTGTACTTCTGGAGGCAGTCTTCCGTCCGCTTGTCCATCAGCTCGTACGCCTTGTCGATCATCATCCGAAGGGATGTCTCCTCGTTATCACGAGTACTGGTCACGTAATGCACCTCATAGTTCTTGAACGGCCGGTTATCCGGGGAACCCCTCAACCGATCATTCTTTGTCCTGCACTTGAGGATGTCCTCCGCCAACGTTGCTGGGTCCATCCCTTTCTTGTTCTTCGTGGATGCAGTGTTGAACGTCTGATCCAGCAGGTAGAACACAGTCGCATCCGGAGCCGCGGACTCCTCTTTGAACACCGGAGGACCGTATCCGGCCGCTAAGGCCGCAGCAATCCTCACCGCAGCGCCTGTCCCACTAGCCGCTAAACACCGAAGCAAGATTACCATCTTGTCTTGGTAGCGACTCATCTCGTGCAGCACGATGGATGGGTAGATAGACAGCATCACATCCGCTAACACGGCAGCTGCCCATGCGTCCCACTGCCTTTCCATTTGTGCAGAATCAACCGCCACACGGGAGTATCCTCCCCTCGGCAGCTCCACTGTTGGCGGGACGACCTTCCCGCTCCTGATTAGGCGCATCACCTTCCTAGCTTGCTCAAAACACTCAAGCTCCCTCGGGAAGAGCGCTCCCCGCCCAACGGCCTTTGCTTCATCCTTGACCTCGGTGAGGTATCCCTTCGTGAAGGTGATCTCAAACGTTTCACCCCGGATGGCCTCAAGCATGTTCGACTTCGGCACGATCCTGGCGTATAGCGCCCCACCTTCCGCCTCGGCAGCCTGAGGGGTCCCTGGAGCAGCACGCATGTTCTCCTCTTCAACAGATAGACCTATCGGTCCCATGTAGTTCTCAGGGAAGAACTTGTGCATAGCCCACACGACCGATGGAGCATGCGGATTCCATTCAACGAACGGGTTGTAGTACTGCAGGGTGCTATCGCCCCCTGAGTTGCATAGCTCCACAAATTGTGAGTCTGCCGCAGGCTTCTCAAGCTTGACGCAGATTCCACAGATCCCCAGCCTCGCGTTCGGGAACACTCGCTGGGCTCCTCTCTTGACGCCCTTCAGGTGGGGATTGTCGCTGAACAGGTTCTCAGACTCGTCCGGTTGCGCGATGCAAATCGCGACCCTCGCCCACGTGTTCTGACCGTAGTGCGACAGAGTGCTGTATCCCAGGGCCTCAACCGCCTTCAAAGATGTCCATACACCTACCGCTTCATCGCTCGCGGTGGACGCAGTAACCTGCATACCACCCAGAATGCTCCACAATGAGGATTGCGAAGTTCCATGGATAAGGACCTTCTCAGTATCCGTCTGGCCTCTAAAATTGATGGCCAGGTCGAAGAATGCCCATCCGTCGTCGGGACCAATTTCAACATCAGTGGCACTCGCCGGGTTCTTAGGCGAGATCCTCAACACCTGTCTATGGTCCCAGTCGATGGCATCATGCAAGGAAGTGACCACACCTGACATGTGTCCCATCGCGTGCAGGTATCCCCGCATTCCTGGCTTATCAGCCGTTGCGAACTTCTTGACCGACGGGACCGACGATCTCCTCCCTGTTTCTCCCTTCCGTCAGCATCATCGCGTCTACGACCACCTCCGGAGGGGTGAACAATGCGTTCGGCCTCTCGCTCATCCAGGCACGGAGTGCGTTGAAATGGTGCTCCGCATCACCGAAATCATCCCCGCCATACAGAGGGTGATCCCCGAATGCCGCCTCTGCCTGATCGGCGACCGCCTTTACCAAGGCCGTCTGCTGATGAACCGTCTTCCACTCCGGCCAGGCTTTTGGGTCTCCCGCCCACATCCCGCCGCAGGGTTCGGCTGCCGGCTCCGTACTGCTATCCATGGGTAGCGCATTCGCGCCAATTTCAATGCTCTCCTCAAACACGAATGCAGCATGGTAAGGAAGCAAGAAAGCAGGGTCCGTCGGAACCGCAGCGCATAGGATGGCCGCCAAGTGTACGGCGTTCATCTCCGTAACCTCCACTCCCCGGCGCTTCATTTCCGCCACTATCGCAGCAGTCCTGACCGCTCGGTTTCATGGTCCGGCAACGCCATGTGTGACTTGTCGAGCTTGTCCTTGCTGATGTGGGACACTCTGCCAACCAGTTCATCGAACCTCGCGGCACTGTCATCCTCAATCAGCTGATCAGCCTTCTCCATATCTGGATCAATCGTGGTAAGCTTCGGATCCTGTCCCTTAAACCCCTTAACCGTCCACTCGCGGTATCCCGCAAGCAAACAACCGGCCACAGCCTTCGGCTTCTCCATACCCAGCCCCATTGCCAGGTCCCAGGATGGCCGCGGAGGCGTCGCCATGCAGCGCCCCAGGCCCATTCCGCCAGCTGCCGCCATGCGTCAGCAGGTTCGGGCCACCGGCCACAGAACCACGGATGAACCGGGAACCCAGCCTACCGGCCAGAATCCCCCCTGTCTCTCAGAAGGCTCAGCCTATCGGCCAGAGACCCTCTCCCCAGAACAAGAACCTCGGAGATGAATAATTGACAGAATCCGTCCTTCACGAAGCAGAAGAAAAACCTTAGTGACAGGCACATCTGCCTCATGCTTTTGTTCTGGTCAGTAAGCGCATTGAGTCGCCTGTGAATGTGGTGCGGTTGCCCGCGGGGTGAGCCAGCTTGATCAAGCAAAAGCTACGCGGCAACGAAGTTGTTCAACCACTTCCCAACAGCAAGCAATCGGTCGTGCTGAGAGAGAGTATCCCCTCCTCGCATCTTGCAAGTACTCCAAAACGAATTGAAAGACTTAGAAGAGAAGCACCTAAACACGACCCCATGTCTCTTGAGACCACATTGGCATGCGCAAACAGACCTGCAATCAAACCCATGCGTGGTGGCGATTCCTTCAACCTCACCTTCCTTCAAGATATTGCATTTAGGTCGATACAGGATGATAGGAACACATCCACTGGTCCGAGCATCACAAGCCAAGTTGAACCTTTGCCTAACGGCGGCGTCGGTCCTATCCCTAAGCTTTCTGGTCTGTCCCCACTTCCCAGTCCTGGAATCAACCCTATCGGGTGCAAGATCATTAAGAACAAGCACAACATAACAAAGGCTATCGCCTTCAATCCTACCAGATCGTATGATGTGATTCCTGTAACCAGGAGCAACTTGAAGCGTGACAACCCTGCAAAGATCACTATAAGCAAGAACATCGGCTATCGCCTGATCCGCAATAATAGTTTTCTCGCATCTTTTCCCTCCTTTTTCCTCGTCAATCACGATTCCCTCGTACTCAGAGAGTAACCTCTCCATGAGCCGATTGAAACCGGATTTTGCACCTGATTCCATGCGTACCCCCCTAAGCGGGGGCAGTCCAGGAGCGGCAGGGGGCTTAAGACAGGGTTGGGTGGGTTGGGCCAAATATTCCTGCAGGTATCCCGGCAGGAACATACCAAGGGTGTGCAGATTTCTATTCCACACGACCTTGTCAATGCAGGCCTTAGTGAAAATGTCTGCACCTTGGTAGTGAGACGGGCACGCAACGAACCGAAAAATTCCATCATTAAACCGTTCGTTGAGCCAAGAGATGTCAATGCGCTGCGTCCTTGACATATAGCGCATGTTGGGATTATTCCCAGTAATAACGATCCGGCATGCCGATTCGTTATCCTCCAGCACGTTGATAATAAACGGCTGGGTCTCCTTTCCCTTCCCAATAGCGTGCTGCCAGAGGGTAGCTAATGCCATTCCCTCCTTAGACACTCCATGATCGAGAGCAACAATCTCTGCTTCAGGAGTCGACTTCGAAACGGAAGTCTGTTTCTTGCTTACTCCAGTGATGGGCATGTAGGTCCTAGGACCCACAAGGCAAATAAGCACTCCCGACGTGCTCTTGGAATCAGTACGATCCCCAGCCAGATCCGCATCACAGTAAGCAACCAACTCAATGAACTCTGGGCTATCGCCCACCCAACCGTACAAATGAAGGTCGAGCGTAGAGTTCACATATGAAATTAACCTGTGGAGCTTGCGGTCACACAGATGATTCCACTTCGTGACCCGGCTGGCTAACGCCTGCACGGGACGAATCAGGTCATACCTGCCCATCCGAGCCCCGTAGAGAACCTTCATCAGCACCGCCGCCGCGTCATTTCCGAGGCATCCTGGCTGCGCATTGACGGTCTCCATGTCCATCGCCTGGTTGAAGAGTTTGTCAAATTCAGGATTGACGGAATTCTCGTCAAACTCCGGCTTGCTCTCGTCCAGGAACGGAGTTTCAACCTTCTGCAGCTTCTTCGGGTACTTTCCCTGACACAGCTCAATGTATCTATCGACACACGCCTGCATGAAGCTGCTCTCGCTGTACTTGATGAACCTTATCGTGGTTTCCGGCTTGGGGATGTCCTTAGAGAGTAACCCCTCTGGACCAAACCTCAAGTCGGGTTGCTCCTTATCAGGAGGATTGCCGACCGTCCACGCCAGTCTCGGGTCAAAGTGACCCTTGACCACCTGTTGCGTGAATTCGTGCTCGCAGCCAAGATATCTCTTGAGCTGCCTTGGTTCCTCCATCTTGATGACCTTCGAGATCAGCGCCCATCCTTCTGCGATGTTCTTCGCCGGCCCACTCATCTTGAAGTCATCCACGTACACGACAAGGAAGAGGTCGAGCTCCTCATGCCTAAACACGCTGGCCCAATCCTTCACCTTGACGTATCCGACTTTCTTCAGCATTGCCTCGCAGTGCTGTTCCCAAAAGGTACCAGCGTCCGGATGTCCATATAGTGCGAGCACGAGGACAACGACTGGATCCTTATATCTGGGATTTCCGCTGCCGTCGAACCACTCAGGCGGCCACTGATCACGAGGAATCCTCACCCAAGTCTTCTTTCCCTTCAAGCGGGCCTGAGTATACGCAGACTCCCCATCACTCACTTCCAGAAGATTCCCTGGGAGTAACCCGTGAGCATCACCCATCTTACCCGCCGCCATAGTAGCGGGGCAGGAGGTGTTCTCGGAGAACAGGGCCCAATGCCCAATCTCATCACGGACGAAACATCCCTCGAACACGACTCGCCCTTTATATTTGCGATTCGGATCGTCTTCCGGCAGCTCGTGATTCTTTTCGACACAAAATCGAAAATCCAACCAACATGGATCTTTTCCCCTTCCTTACGTGCCTTGGCCGCAACATCATGCCATTCTTGGACGGTCGACAAGTCCCAGCACCCTTGCGATGTTAACTTGTCCCACTCCTTCTGAAGAGCGGCCTTAGCCTTGGCATTTCCAGCTTGTTCCTTCTTGTTCACTGGCCTAGCGACACAAGCGTACAAGGGAGGAAAGACACCCGAGCTCTTTGGCCGATGAGAGAGGGATATCTCCCCCCTGGGCATAGAGAACTCAAAGGTCTTTCCATCAGATCCAATCGTAGGGGCAGCAGCAGCTATACCAGTGCTTCCGAAACCCGCGGATCCCCTATCGGTTCCCCGCTTGGCTTTCCTAGGAACGATCGACGCGTCGATGAGCATAACACGCTCCAGTACGATCTGCGCAATGCGGCCCCCAGGATTTACGATGAAGTCCTCATCCCCATGATTAAAGAGGATGACCTTGATCTCTCCGTCGTAGTCGGGATCAATGACCCCACCGCCTACAGCGATCCTGTTCTTCACGGCTAGTCCTGACCTGGGAGCTATCCTAGCATATACCCCAGCGGGCATCTCTATCGAGATTCCGGTGTTGACCAAGCCTGACTGACCCCCCTGCGGGAATACATGCTCCCTCAGTGGCATAGGTATCCAGACCCGCACTCCCCGAAGTAGCCCGCGTCGGGATCTTGGCAGTCTCACTGTTAAGACTAACGTACAAGGTATTCGGCTTCTTCTTCCATCGCTGTTCAACCGGGTCAACCTCGACCGGCATAGCATTCGCGACCTTCTTGAACGTGCCGTTTGGGTACCATGCTCCGACGATTGCCTCGCACATCGCACTCGGATAGAGAGCAGTCGTTGGGGTGACCGACCCCTCAATGCGTGCATGAAGGTATCCCCTCTCGTGCTTGCATTTTCGACCTGACAGCTCATCAATGAGCTCCTTGGAGGTCGTCGCAACCTTCCACTGCTTCCTGATTGGCACACCGTCCTTATCTTGCATCCCGAAATCACAGCCGTCGAACTCTACGGTCTCGACATCAGGATCAGCAAGAAACCTCTGCATGAACGGTTGCTTCCATCCAAGACAGTGTCTAGGCCACTCAAATGCAACCCTGCCCCCTCCTCGCCTAACGGCTCGGGAGGCCCGCAGGAATGCCGCAAACATTACCTGAGAATTTCTTCTCAGATCATTCAGGTGTGATGCAAACTCAGCACCGTGGATTGAAAGGTTGACATACTGCCATGTACTCCACGGTCCGCACGGAATTGACGCCCAGAGGTCACACCCAGGATTATCCTCGATGATCTCAATAAGCCGACTAACGTCTTTGGCTTTGGTGATGTCAAATGAGCCAACGTGAACGCGAATTGCATCGCCTCCACACTCCATCATCACTGCGGACAGACGCGAGTCAGGTTCACACGCAAACTCGATGAGGAGCTTGCGGCCAGGCGCTGGAGCAGCCGGGTCCCTCTCAGGATGTTCGCGGCGTCGTTCTTCCCTTAGGGATATCTCCCGTTCGGTTTGAACATATATCTCCCGAGACCGGGTGGACATCTGTCTCCAACTATCCGCATCAATTGAGTTGGGTTTCCCGGTGCCTGCGTACGGCCGCTCACGCCTATCGGCGGATTGGCCATAGTCGATCCTGTCTCCGTGCAGCTTATGACCCTTCTTCGGATCTCCGGCAGGTTTGGCTCCTTCATTCTTTGGCTTGAACCTACCGTGGGGAGCACATCCCTTATCAAAGAGGATGGTCACGCCAGTCCAAAATCCACGCGTGAAATGCCGATGATTGGGAGCATCGTGATGACGATCATCTCTCACCCAATTTCCAACGGCATCAAGCCCCCGCATGTGCGTGACCCTAACGGTGTCAAGCTCCTCATGCGAAGGACCACCTGGAGGAAGGTCCTCGTTCGTCGTCCCGAAGAACTTCTTCCGCACCTCAACGTGGATGCGATACCAGGCGCTGTCCTCGTCGTGCCGCTCCCAGTAATCTGAGACGCACGCGTCACCACTCCCTTGGACAGCCTTGCTCTGAATGGCCCCATCAGACTTGGAAGAGCTACCGCCCCCCTCGTCCTGTTGGTCATCGTCATCATCATCAGGATCATCAAATCGACCTTCATCAAAGTCGAATTCATCCCTGATCTTCTTACTCGGCCTTAGGTCGGCCCTTCGGTCAGCTAACGCCTCCCGAATGGTCCGAGTCCTAGCATCATAGGATGCCAACATCGGGAACACGTAGGGCTCCTCAGGGTTCTTCCAGATACGTTTGACCTGGTGTATACTTGGTTTCCTGAGACCCCTTTGGATGTGCTCGAGATCAGCAACGAGATAGTCGCCCTTCCACAGGCCCCCTGGTTCTAACCGATAGCCCAAACATAGGCCTGGCTTGGACGATGGAGCGAACTTTGGGTCTTCCTCTATCTTGATGAAGTCCCGCTCTTTCTTTTCGGCGGGCAGGGCAGTAGTGACGCTTGTCTCTTCAACCTCTACCTCATCAGTGAGAACAAAGTCCGGTTCGTCATTGCATTCGGGCTCGTACTCCTCGTTATCATAGATCTCGGCCTCGTCCTCGTCAATCTGATCGAAGTCACAGTCGAAATGAGTTTCTCCAGTCCATTCGTGGTTACCTCCACGGTCGTTCTCGGCCTGGAGCCAGTTTTCGTCAACAACGAATTCGGTCGATCCGTCCAGATAGTTGAGGACTGTGCTCCGCCTCCTGCCAAGGTCTTTGATCTTGACTGGACAGCTCGTCCCTATCGGGATAAAGAGCTCGGTTCGCGCTTCAACGTGGACGCGAGTGAGAACCTTCTCGTCTTCATTTGCGATCCAGTGGTCTCCTCCTTCATCAACGTCCTCTGAGTCGATCTTTCCAGCATGTCTGAAGTCGTTTTGGGCGTTTTGAACCCCCCCCTTTCTATCTCTGCGAATCTTGGGAGCAATGGGGTAGAAGTCGACCAAACAACCAAACGGCAGAATGACTCCGTTGAAGTTCCCGTCACCGTGGCGTCGCATCCACGGTGATCCCTCACCGCGATTTTCAATATTCCTTGCCATGGAAAAATGCCTAACGGCAAATGGCCACCATCGAGGTTCAAATCCAGCTTGACGCAGGAGCACACGTGCCCCATGAAGAACAAGCTTAACTTTGTTCTCGATCAGGCCATTGGTCTTGGGCATGCCCGGCGTAGAAAGCCGGTGCAATGCTCAAGCGTAGTGACAGCATTCTTCAGCTCTGGGGCCTGGTCGCTGTACACTAACTTCAGAGTTTGCCCCCCTGCAAACCTGCGAAATGCCTCCAGCGTATTACTACGGGATCTGGATTGCACAGGAAGGACTTCGAGGTAGTCAGTAGCGAGGTCATAGAACACTATCGCGTCTGCTTCGCCATGAAAGCCTCGATCCTTCAATCCTCGCAACACCATCGTGTCAGCGGTGGTTAGGTCCCCGAAATTTACCACGTCATGCGCAGCAGCACCACCTTTGCGGCGAAGCTTGACATTCTCCATTTTCGCACGCTGGCAGTGCGGGCAATAGGGGTTCTTCGGGAGGTGTGTAAGCATATGGCGAAGCGTCTTAGCATCTGCCCGCCACTCAGCCTCTGTGCGTAGCCCGGAGAGAAAGTTTATCTCGACAATGTCACCATCGTCCCCTTCCCCAGGGCCAGGAAAAGGTAGTGAGTGGCTATCGCCCTCACCCCCCTGTTCTGCCTTTCCGGGAAGAGCAACGGTCTTGCACTTGACCTGAAACCACGTTTCACCCGTCCAAGGGACATCAGATGCTATCGCATACTGATCTCTTTCGGGTAATTCCCACAGACTATCAACCAGCACCTCATGGGTAACCCCATTTCGGTGAACGACGGTCTTCCTGTAGTTGTCCAATCGATCAATCCCAACGGGACAATCATCACCCGTCGGCACAAACTTCGCTTTACGCGGAAGCCGGTGCTCCTTCACAACATGGCCCGACCGCTCAGTGCGCCAGGTATCCTGTAGCTCACTCTTGGCCGTGAGTACAGACCTACACGGCGGAACCTCGCTGGCTCCAAGCCCTTGATACGCCGCACCGGGGGCAGGCATAGCAGGAAGTGGTTCAGCATCATCAAGAGTGGGAGAAACGAACTGAGTGTCACCATGAGGAAGATATGGCACGTTGTTGATGACATCCAATGTCACCGTGCGGCCCGAAGGACACGTGAGAGTAGGCTTGCAACCTGCAGTCCATACAAACGAGTGTCCCATATCCATACAGCGTTTTCCAACGGATATAATGGATGGAGTGGACTCAAGGACGTGTGCCTCAATCACCTCGTCCAGGTTGCCGACGTCAGCATCAACACGACCAGCGGTGCGAGTCGCCCCGTTAGCGGTGTGCAGCGCGTGAGTGTGCCCGCCTTTGGCAATCAGGGCCCTATCGGGTCCTTTCAAATCACCAAGACCGACCAGATCCATTGGGCAACCAGTATCTACCAGCCACCTCACCCCGCCGTATCCAACAGGTGCAGCAACCTTCTGAGTGTACTTCGGCTTTCGAACAACGCGATGTCCCCGCACATCCCCAGGGTTGGTGTCGATGTCCTCGTCATTGTCTAAGAGCACTTGGGCGTGAACAGCCGCTGCTCTTATCAGAGCACTTTGAACCTCCCTAGCAATTCTCTTGCGCGATGGGAACTTAATCGCATTTGGATGGCTGTATCCAGCCTCTCGGCAACGATTCACGATCCTGCCCGTATTGTCATTCTCAATTGAGACAACAAACACATCAGGGAGATCGGGAATCTTGACCCTGAGAGGCTCCCTATCGGGACCCTTCGGGAAGTACTTGTTCCTCCAGGACAGTACAACCTCCGCATCGTCGCAGTACCAAAACGTCGTCTTGGTATCACTTCGTCTTGGGAGTCTCCTGAACAAGGTCGCTCGGCGATCACTGAAGTTCACCCCGATATCCTCGATCACGGTCCCATTCGCGTCAACGGTCCTTCTCCAAATGACTTGGTCCCATTTAGGACCTCCACCAGTAGTACCGGAGAAGAACAACGCGTCTCGCTCGCTTTTCTCCCAACTGCTAACGCAAGGAGGGAGGCAACCCGGTGCAGACCCACCGGTAGCTGGGGCAACAGCCCACATAGCTGGACACGCCACAACAACACGGTTGGCCTCAGGGTAACGGCCCGCCCCGCCTAAAAATCCGTCAATCCTTGAGCGGGGCTGTCGAGACGCCTCGCCTCCCTATCGGGAGGACTGGGCGACCTAGGGGTATCCCCCTCTTCATCCTCAACAACCGGACCAGCAGTAGTACGAGGCGTGATAGGCTTCGTACCCGGTGGTGGCTTCTGATGCAGGTACTTGCACGGCTGAGCTGTGCACTTGCCATACATCCAGTCGTAGCAGTATCCGAAGAACATAGGCTTGTCCCTAACGGGCCTATCACCAGTCCTTGGTGTAGAGGGTGCAGCAGGGTTCCTTGGGCTCTTGTCGTGCTCGAACCTGCACTCCCGGCCATACTGGCACTTCCCGGTCTTCGTATACTCCCAGCATACCCGATCAGCAGGCCCAGCGGGGGACTGTCTTCTCGGCGACTTGGGAGACGGTGTGCGCTTGTCCCTTTGACTGCCTCTTCCAGGAGAAGCTCTGTCTCTCTGACTGCTTCTTCCGGGCGAAGATGATCTTGGCTTCCCGTCGGGTTTCCCATCCCTTCCGGACCTAACGGACCTTGAAGGGCTCGGATCACTCTTCCGGGCAAGTGGATCGTACCGCCGCACAACACCAGGAGCACCAGGATGCCGATCCCTCTCACGGGAGTGAGAGCCTGATCGTGACCTCTGCTCATGAAAAGTCTGGTACATCTGAAGCGTGTTCTGTCGCTTCTGCCATCGCTCTACACAGTCCTGACAAGCCTTATAAAGCCACGCGAAAGACCTAACGGTCACATCGCGATCCCACCTCTCGATGTCAGGCCGCATACAGCGTAGATGACGAACGTTCTCAATGAACACAGCCAATAGTACCCCATCATCGATTTTCTTCCTGATCCCAGAAATGAGATTGTCCCAGGTGCTCAGATAACTCCGGAGCCTAGCTTCATCGTCGGAGTGACCTGTTTGCCGGCACTTGAGACTAGTCAACTCGGCAATCTTGAAGGTCTGGTCGTCCTCGACCCCAGTCTGCAGGTGGTTCAGCAGAAGCTTCAAGATCTGTCTCCCCTTGATAATCTGGGGAGGATTCATATTCTGAGCGGCTTCGGTCAGGCGATTCATCTTGTCCCTAACAGCCCTCGTCTTGATACACTCCCTGATAGCACTCGTGAAGTTGGAATCCAAAATCGGGTACTCGCAGGGTCCACCAAGAGCATCATAGTCAAGCCTCTCAGTCTCTGAAATCCACGCTAACGCGTAGTCAGAATCAAAGCTGAAAGCATTCCTGACCCTTTCCTTTATCTCGGAAAGCCACTCCCGCAGCTTATCAGCTGTCGGCTCAGCAGGTAGCACGATCGTGTTGCACTTGTGATGGAACCGATCCTTATCGACAACGGTGGAAATCAGAGCCCCTATCGGGGTACATGAGGTAATCCTGCAACTTTCACACAGTCTAGCAGGCATAGGGCAGCAAACTTCACACGCCCTCATTCCACAACCAACGCAAGGAACAAGAGGGAAACCAGGCTCAGGGATCCTGCTACACTTAGTGCACCTGTCCCGTCCATCATCTCCCCTCAAGGCTTCAGGGAGAAG
Organism: Effrenium voratum; assembly: GCA_963377175.1. Taxonomy (NCBI): domain Eukaryota; class Dinophyceae; order Suessiales; family Symbiodiniaceae; genus Effrenium; species Effrenium voratum. The sequence goes on along the minus strand of CAUJNA010001227.1, from coordinate 39,674 downwards.
ACCACCATCTCCCTGCCTACCGGCCCCATTTACGCTGTAGCCAAGGCTAAGACCTGGCCCAAGGTTACCACCGCTCGCAACACTCGAAGGGTAACCTGCAGGATCGTTGGGCTGACTAACGCCAGCGCCAACCCCTTGGTAGCTAACGCCACCTCCGTAGGCAGGACCATAGAAACTGGAACCACACTGATTGTTCCCAGCTCCATGAGTATCAGCAGCACTACCATAGAACCCAGGTGCTCCACCAGGGTAACCCCCGGTAGGAGCCCCTCCACTCGGGCCTCCAGGAGGTCCAGTGGGACCTTGGCCTCCGCCGGGATGCCCATGACCTGGTGGTGGAAATGGAGCATGTCCATGACCACCACATCCACTCCCACCTTGGCCGGATGGTCCGCCTTGCCCACCTCCTCCCCCAGGGGGAGGAGGAGGGGGCGGTCCAGCTGCAGCGCGTTCATGCCGGATATCGCTCGAGGCCATCATTGCCAAAATGACTATGATCCTCGCAGATGTGGTTCGCACACTCCGTGCAGGAATACATGGGGACCTCCTGGGCACTTTTATGACACGCCCAACACTTCATCTTCAAGAAGTGACAGTTGCAACAGTCCCCATCGTCGCCCCGGCAAAGCCTGCAAAACTCACGATTGCACGTAACGCATGAGAATTCAGCGTCCGGGCGCCTACGGTCCTTGGGTTCATCGAGGGCGCAGATCTTTGGCGCACCTGGGCCACCGGTACCGGGAGCTCGTCTTGCAGCCGGTGCCGAGGCCTGTCCACGATCAGATGGAGTTCCAGGGGTCCTCCAGCTATCGCCGGGACTCTGGAGATCGGCACGAGCTCTACTCCCAGGAGTCCTCCAGCTATCGCCGGGACTCTGGATGTCGGCATGGGCCCTATTACCCCTACCACCTCCTGGATGACGGTCAGGGTTCGGAGAGACGCTCCCGCTATCGCGGATCGGCCTATCCAGGTTCGGAGAGATGCTCCCGCTATCGCGGACTGGCCTTTCCCCCCTCGATTGCCGACTCCGGACCTCAGATCCCCTATCGGGGACGGCAGCAGGCCTCGGGCTCCTATTCCTACCCACATCCCTGTTGGGAGAAACAGAAATGTCCCCCCTTGCGCGTGCGTGGGGGCCATCCCTCGCACGCCCTGGCGGTGAATGCGACCTGTCAGGCAGTCCCCGAGCCCTCCTGCTTCTGCTGTCAGCCCTCTCCCTATTGGGATTAATGGGGTGCCTGCCTGCATGAGAAGGATCGACCCTACCGGGCACATCTGGCAAAGCATGATCAGCCAAATCAACACCTCCGCCCGGTCTCACCGGAAGGCCGTTACCTTCTCCGGGAGTGGGCGTCGGAGACCTGATTCTATGTCCCTGCCCCGCGAAAGCGTTGTATCCAACGTTCCGTCTCTCTCTGGGTTGTTGAGGATTCATCTGATTATCTTGAACACCCTGAATGATGTCAGCAGCCTCGTCAACATGACCTTCAATATCAGTAAGCTGAGCCATGATCCTGTTGTTCATTCCATTAAGAGTACGTATGTTACTCTCGGTAGTAGTGAGTCTCCGCATTGCGCCTTCAAGCGTGCTCCGAAATGAATCGAGTTCACGCCTAACGGCAGACCGCGCTTGATCACTGTTCGCAGGGAGACTGCGGATCTGCCTTCTGATGTCATCAAGAACTTGATTCAGAATCCCCGAACTCGCTTCGTACTGCTCAACACGGGACTTCAAGGTTTCAAACCTTGCAAGGACATCGTCATGATCCCCATGGTGGCGTTGAACTCCGCGAGATAGATCCTGGACCTTCCGATTGACTTCGTCAATTGCTTCATGCCAGTCCTGCGGGGATACAGGCCCTGATGATCTATCGATCGCCTGTGACCCCCTCCCACTTTGCAGCCTCGACATCCGATTAGCAAGAATGGTTTGTTCCTCATTAATGCCACTAATAGATTCGGAGGCCCACTTAGCAAACTTCTCGTGTTCAAGAAGAGCCTTCTCGAGCTTCAGATTTAACTCCCTGAAACTCGCGTTTGCCCCGCTGCTGCTAGCCCTATCGGGCGGTTGCGCAGCAGGATTCAAATTCCATTCACCTGCTGGCGTCCGCATCCCAACGGTTTTCTCTACCGAGAACATCCGTCCCTCGAGCTTGTCCAAGTCCTTAAGGATCTCATCCTCAGAAGCAGCATGGCTCCTGTGGGTGGCCGCACGATTCTCCTTAACCATCTGAATAATCTGACCAGTCGCGATCTCATTGTCCTTTACAGATTCATGGATCTCATGAGAAAGCAAATTGATCCTCTGATCCACGATCTCAGCCTGTTCATCGATGGCTTGCCTCACAATAGCTTTGCTGTCGGGAATAACTTCCTTGGCAAACCGTTGAACTATCATTCGCATCCTACCGGCATCAGATTGAGTCGCAATCTCAGCTGTCAGGCGATCGACCTTGTCCTTCGTCTGTCGATTCGCGTCGCTCCATTCCCTCCGCATGGAACTCACCTGACCGTTCAGTAACCTGATTTGGTCAGCAAAAATATGGAACGCCTTCGCGACTGAGCCAGAAACCTCACCCCTCTCGAGCATCTCCTGGATGTGCAAATCGAACACCTCCTTCGCCCTAGCGTCACCTGACTCGCCGGAAGACTGGGATCTGAGGGCCGGAGGAGTCGATATCTCGATCCTCTCAGGAGCCCCACTAGCCCCGGCATGTTTTCTGGGGTCGCCTACAGGACAATCATCAATCCTGGGTGGCCTACTCGGGGTAGATCCCCTTCTCCGGCTATCGCCAGATCGGGGATCAATGTTGGATGCACGAGACTCGGGAGTAGAGTGAATGTGAACATCAGCAGGATCAGGCATCTCCTCATCCTGCGGAGTTGAACCCATTGGTGAGGGGCTAGCCCTCCTCGCCTTTGACCTATCGGTCTCAATGGCCAGGGGTGACGGCCTCTTCGCAGAAGCACTACGTTCCCTGGCGGTCGAGCCCCATTGAGGCGTAAATTCGTTGCTAGACCTTAGCGTTTCAAGGTCACTGGTATCTCGCCCTAACGGGCTAGCGATCGACGGACGATCTTCGATTCCGAGTGCATCGGCAAGCCGACCATCTCTTGCACCTGTCCCAACGACATCGGCAGCCCTTTCAGTGATCCTCGGCGAACCAGTAACCCGGTTCGAGTCCTCGTCTCTCTGATGCAGCGGACCTCCAAATGTAATGTTGGGAAAAGGGGGAACGTTCGGGGTGTCACCAATCACTGGGGGACCTATCGGTCCCTCCCGGTCATGAATGGCCTCCAATCCCCGAAGAACTTCCCGACTTTCCCTGGCTCTCTCTCTCTCGCCTCGGGCGTCCCTGTCAACACGAAGGTCCCTGGCGGCTCCACGAGAGAGGCTCCTGGGCCTGGCAGCATCACGGACCTAGCATTTCGGCGTGATTGGTTCTCTTCCTCATCACGACGATCCGCAAATGCGGCATATTCATCATCATCATCGAGCTCAGACTTGGCAGTATTAGGGTTGGGCCTACCGGCATCAGATCCCTGCTTTGAGCTACTGCCCCAACCCGCGGTTGATTTCAACAGATCATCGTATCCGAGGCCTGTGAATTTCCTTTCCTCATGCTCATCAAACTGACCTGGATTTTGAGAACCAGTGGATCGACCCGAGATATCTCTCGGAGCCAAAACCATAGTCCCTGGTCCTTGCGGCCTGTCCTCAAACTCATCCGATACCTGAGACTCACCTGGAACAAGAGATCTCGGGGGTCGGGTCGGCATAGCCTCCGGGTCGTCCGAATGAGGGCGGGCCATGTTCATCGCCATGCTGATGAAGTCGAACTGTCCGCGCCTGTGACCTGATTCAGAGCCGCTCCTATCGGAGCGAACCCTTCGTGTCTGCTCATCATCGGTGGCCTGACGGAAAATGCGATCGTCTCCATCGTCGGTGTACCTGCCACGGCTCCTGGGTGTGTCCCTACCGGGATCTTCACCCCTGCGATCCTGACCTGTCGAACCTGCTTCGAAATCCTCGTAGTCGTAGTCCGGTAGGTCCTCACCTGAGCGGAGGCCCCCTAGGATGGCCTCCTCATCCACGACACTCCTTCGAGATCGTGGGGTCGACATAGAGCTTGTAGTTGATGGTCTCAAGCGCGTAGGAAAGTCCTACGGCTGATAACCTGTGATTCGGGCACGAGCCTGTGCCCAGGCAATGGGTAAGTTGGGGTAAACAAGCCACAAAAGAAAGGTTCCCCAAAAGCAAACCAATCCCCGGTCCCAAAGATCAGGGTTTCCCACACACCAGAGAACAACAACCAAAAGGGAAAAACCAAAACAAGTAAACAAGTACCCGCAACCTTGATCGACGATGAACCGCACGGGCGGACCCCACCAATCTGCCCCGGGCCGATGTCTCTTTCTCCACCGACACGAAGGTGATCGACGCGGGGACCCGGCGACGCTCATCCGAGGCGCGACGGACCCGCAAACTTGAGCCAAACATCACAGGTCAGTCACTACCGCGACATCCCTGTTGATGAAATGAATCATGGCTAATCACAGTATGTCAAAGCAGCGGGTTTAAGCAGACAGGCCGCCCGCTCGGCCTCTCAACGAAAAAAAACATGGCCCATGGCCTCCCGCAGGGCGGCTTCCAGCTCCTTGCCCCTGGCGGACACCGCCAGCAGCGCCACGTCCGCCTCCGCCGCCGCGGCCACCGCCTGCGGCAGGCACCGCCGGCCTGGGACACGGCGTCGGGGCGTACGCTGCCTTTTGTCGGCCCAAAAAACAAAAAACAAAGAACAAAAAAGGAGAAAAAAGGGGAACCCCCCGGAGAGAAAGAGAAAACATATGAGGCGCGGTCGAAATGCCTTACTTGCAGCCGTTTCGCTCCTTCGTTTGAGAGTCCCCCTTTTGGTTCATATAGAGAAGAAGGCAGTTGATTGGGGTGGAGCTTGCTTGAACAAGTCAAAGGAACTCCGAAAAAAGGGTGGGAGTTCTGAAAGGGATGGAGCTGCGACTAGAAAGAATCAGGGAGGGGAGGGGAGGGGAGGGGAGGGGGAGGGGTGGGGGGAACCTCTTGACGCCCCCTTTTGAGTAAGTAAGGCGACCCCTCAAAGTTGGCTGGGCGCAGGGTGGAGAATAGGGTGGATGGTTGAGGGTGGAGGGTGGCCACAAGCAGTAATGTTTTGTTTTCGTTTTTTTGCGTTTGCTTCCCTTGCTGAAGAACTGTGGCTTTAGCTCAGTTTGGCCCTAGTAGACAAAGTAGTAACTCGGACTGAACAAAACTACAGTGGCTTTCGGTCGCTTACTCAAGAACAAATTTACTCTGACCTTTTGGAGCAACTTTCGCCGTGCGACCACAGCCGAAAGGAAACCCAGTTGCCAACAGGTTGCAGTTTTGTTTAGGACCAAACGCAACCGATACCAGACCGAGGCTCGATTGCCTACAATGGGAACCCTGTGCTTCCCTGAGCATGAAGGGACCTCTGAGCCGGTGGGCCTGTCAGCCACAGTCAACATCAAGATCGGAGGGTATAGGGGCGCCTCGTGCCGCCAATAGGTGCCCACCAAATGGCCCTGTTGAGGACTCTGCCATCCTGCAGGGCTTGCCTTCTTGCTTTTGGCTTTTTGAAAAGCTAAGGGACCTCTAAGGGACCCCGTGAGAGCGTCCTTTCCTTCCCAAAGCGTGCTCCTCTAAGTTCGCGCCTCGACACTTTAAACCTGGAAAGACTACTTCAAGGTTAGGGGCTCAAATGCTCAAGTTGCTTTCCCAGGGATGTTCAAGAGGCGGCAACTGATACTCTTCAGCATTGGTGGTTTTACTGCATGACGTGCAGCTCAATTGCAAACTGTTAACCAGATATAATCTTCCTACTGTCGTATATTGCTAGTATCTCACTGGAGTTGGAGGAGACAGAAAGGGGGATGACACCGAGCTACCACTCGAAAGCGAGCTGGTTTCACCTCACCAACAATGAATGTCATTGACGACACGATGGGGCCCTGCAACTCGAACTCTTTTTCCCCTGGCATTTGGCGTGTAAGAAGGCAAAAGTACAGGGACCCCCCAAAGTCCCTTCTCCTCCGCCTTTTTGTTCGAAGAACGCATCCCGTTCGATGAGACTAGAATTTGTCCGCCGGAGGGTCAAACAGAACATGTTCTCCCCCGCCCTTGCCCAGCTCCCCCTCCCCACCTCCCGGCACGTCCAGAAGCGCCAGTTCCACGGCACCCAGGCGCAGCCCATCCTCCCTCTGCAGGAAGTCGCAGGGGTTGCGCTCCAAGTCCTCATCGCGTGCCAACTTGGGGCACCAAAAGAGCAAAAGGTCCCGAAAAGTGGGGGTTCTCAAAATGATGCCAAGGGAAAGCACGATTTGGCTGATAATTGTACTCCCCAAACCTTCCCAAAGACCCTTGTCAGACTGGGTTGGTGGCCCTGCTTTACCGTCTTGGATGTCCGCTGTTGGGTCCCTGAAAGTGGATGCATTTTGAGGGGATCCCAAAACTGCTTCTTGGTGGTGGGACACCCTTTGGAATTTGGAGGGCAACTTTGAGAATGCGCGTGCCCTTCCCACGAACGTGGAAAAGCTCACACCAAACTCCACCCCACCACCACCCCCAACCACACCCCCGCCACCCCCACCACCCCCCCCCCAAAAATAGTAAAAGGAGAATTCAAAGAATTATTCTTTCTACCATTTTTTCCAACAGCAACACAACAAACAGAAAACAAAATCCAGAACAACAAGCAAACAAAATAAATAATCACAACCACCAACAAAAATATTTAATCACAGCATGCAACATTAAATAATTCAATCAAGCATACCAACAAAACAGCAACACTCTAAATCATCAAAGAACCCAAACTCAAAAACACACATCAACAAAAAACAAAGCAACATACCAACAAAAAATATCACAAGAGTATCAAACAAAACAAAAACAAACAGCCAAAGCACGAAAAAACTGAAGAAGCATACCAAGTCTAAACAACGCACTTTGAAAGAGATAAGCAAATTAGGAAAATATAATAATTCAATCTTTACAAACGATAATCATATTACAATTATAACATATAATATTTTACATGTGATAATCATAGTATGATTAAACCTGTTTTTAGTGTTTCCAGTCTCCTATGTTGTTCCAAGAACTGCTCAACATGTTTCTGATATTATACCAGATTAAGTTAACGTCATAATCTTTCATTGGTGCTCTTTGTTGTATTAAATAACGCAACACTGATACCAAAGTATAATAATTACAATGCATTGTTGTCATTCCTCCTCTTTCATTCATACTATTACCATTACGTTTAACAAGTTCTTCTTTCATTATGTTTTCGTAAATCTCTTTTATCCATTGATGATTTTGTTCTCCATACTCAGCGAACATATCTGGATATATATCTTTCATTGTTTTATCGTTTTTAATTATTTCAATGACTTGTTTATACGATGGATAGGGATTATCCTTAATGAAACTCAATATTATCTTTCTATCCTGTTCCAGCTTTTTTCTGTCACTCCTAGCATTGGCATTTTCCTCTTATTATATTAAGTATTTATTCCTTTAAGTCATTTTACATTATAATTATAACATATAAGGGTATAAATGTTATCATTATAGTATGGTTTTAGGGTTTTTGCCCCCCCAAGGATTTTCAAATGACATGAAGTCACCTCAAGGAATTTGTAGTGACATCATGACATCATGTCATCTGAAATTCCGTGCCCTCTAGAAATATGCCTAAAAATCCTTAATTTAGGTGGGGATTAGGGTTTTGTCAGTTGAAGGGTTTTAATGTGACATCATGTCATCTTAAATTCCGCGGGGCAAGGGATTACATGGTGACATCATGTCATCTTAAATTCCGCGGGACAAGGGATTACATGGTGACACTGTTGTTGATATCAGCATTTTTCAAGTCTAATGAAATAACATTAAAACCTAAATCACGAGCAACTTTACCAACAGAACCACTGCCTGAAAATAATTCTAATAAATTCATTTAGAATTATTTAGATATTAATTATTCAAATAATACATATACTCCATCATCATGTTTTGAAATTTTATAAAATTCTAAAGTGGTGCTTTTAGGTTGTTTGATTTTTCCTGTATTCAACATATCACAGTATTTCTTTTGCTTTGTAGGGTAGTCGCCCGATGGTCTTCCTATAGATTTTGCTTGAAATATCTTTTCGATTTTTTCTTTATCTTCATTGCGTTCAACTGGTTTCATTTTGTCATCAATGGATTTAATCATATCATTTAAGGTTTTGATATTTTTACCAATTAATGTTATCTTCTTCATTAAATCATTAATAGTATAATTCTCATTTTCAGACATTACTATATATTTATTTAGATAATTATTTATTTAATTATACAATTTACCTGAATAATTTAATGTTATATATGTAAATAAATTATATTCTAAGAGTCTTTCATCAATTTTATTTTTCAATTTTATTAAACCTTCATCGTTACCTGTAATTTCAAAAAACTTCAACATTTTATCAAATTTATCTGGTTTAGTTATACCTTTCATAAAATATTTATTATTAAATTTAGCATCTAACCAATAAAAATATTCTATACTCAATTGTCTAGCAAAGTTTTTATCACCATCGAATAGGTCTTTAATTTCTTCATTGTCAAAAGTTATAATTCTATGGTCTTGTCCATTCATAGTTGGCATTATGATTATATAAATAATTAGATATTTATTGATTTATTTAATTATATATATATTTATAAAGTGCAATTATGTTAAATCTACTCTTTAAATACTAATTTTTCATCATTTGTTTAATAGTTTCCTGCGTTTCGTTTTCATTATTATCAGATGGTGTTGCTTGCCTACCAAATTTAAAAGTTATACTATGGACATCAGTTTCTAAGTTGATACTGTCTTTAGTTTTATCAATATTCATTTTCTTATCATTTTTACTTATTTTGAAACTTGTTGGAATACATGAACATTTACATGTTTTATTATTTTTTATTTCTAATTCATTTTTAAGTTCTAACATCTTTTTGCACATAGGACAAGCAATCTCGAATACTGATGTTTCTTTAACAATTTCTCCGCTATCTTCTGTTGAAGAAACACTTAAACCTGTCTTATTCTTTTTGTTTTTCTTTTTTGGCATTTATATTAATATTTATATTTTTAATATATTGTATCAAAAACTTAATTAATTCTAAAATAAAATAACATATTTTTTTACATCTATTATCAGTTATTAGTACTTGTTCTATATTCTCCATTTCATCTATTATATTAATATAATCTGTATAACTCCTTTTCATATTAAATAATAAGATAAATTATTTTTCATTTCTGTCTTTCTTTTCTTGTAAAGTTTTTTCATTGTATCGTCTTTATTCCATCTATATTCTACAAATTTCTGATGATATTTTGAATTTAGATGTTTAAATAAATATTTGTCATCATAAGTTTTACCACAACTGCAATGGATAATAGTCATATAAATAATAAGATAAAATATTTATTTAATCTTATTATTTTCATGCATAATAGAATATTGGTGGGGCACAGCACTTGGGGTTTTCATTGCACACGCGAGAGAGATACAAACTAATTAGCTTCAATGCTTATTGATTGTAGCAATGGAAAACCTGTTCCATTTTATGATATTCGCCACCAATCATATCATAAAACGATGTTCCCTTAATATTAAATAGAATATGTATTTAAACTATTTTCTTTAGTAAGTTTTACTGCAGTTGATATACTAACATCTAGAATATTATTATTAATAATTTCTTGTACACTATTTATCATTTCATTTCTATATATATAGGAATAATCTTTCATAAAATTTACTAATTTATTATAATTTAGGGTATCCTCGTTTTCGATTGATGATTTAGATATTATAATATTTTGTTTTTTAATTATCGATAAAAACAATAAAATCGTATCATAATATACTTGGCCAGTATCTGGAACTAAAATATCACCAAATTCATATATAGTTCGAATACTATCTACTTCACTTAAATTAATAGATTCTATTACCATTATGATATAATTATATTATATGTTTTTTATTTTATAAGTATTTATAATATTATTTTTATTATGCCTGATGTAAAACCAATTGATGAAATCAAATATGACTTTAAGCAAAGTAAGCATGAGGTTGTCCCTAAATTGCCGATGAGAGCTATGATCGTCGGTCCATCTGGAAGTGGAAAATCAACTTTACTTGTATCAATGATACTTGATATCTATAGAGGAGCATTTGAAAGAATTTTTATCTGGTCTCCATCTGTAAATTTGGATAGTATTTGGTTGCCAGTGAAGAAATACATTAAGGAAGGTTTGAAAGTAGATAATGATAAAGAACCGTGTTGGTGGGATGAGTTCAATGTTGAAGATTTAGAAAGAGTTATAGAAACTCAAAATAAAATAATTGAATATCAGAAAAAACAAGGAACGAAGAAATTATTTAATATTTTGGTAATTTTGGATGATGTATCTGATAATCCAGCAATAACAAGAAATAACAAATTGTTAAATTCTTTATTTTGTAGAGGTCGTCATAGTGGAATATCAACACTTGTAAGTCTTCAAAAATCATCAACCGTACCACCAATTATTAGGGTAAATATAAGTCATTTGTTTTATTATAAAGTTAGAAATTTTAAAGAGATAGAAATATTGCAAGATGAATTATCAGCAATTGTTAGAAGCGATAATTTACATGAAAGCAAGAAACTAATTTATAAAATATATGAGACTGCCACTGATGAACCGCATAGTTTTTTATATATTAACCTTTTAGAAAAGAACCCAGATAAAATGTTTATGAAAAAGTTTTCTCAATAATTGAAAATTACTAATTAAATAATTAAATAATTAAATAATTAAATATATATTAATATTATATGATATTTTATGATTTACCATTAGACATTAAAGACATAGTATTATCTTATAGTTTAGGCGATGTTAGATTATTAAAAATAAAAAATAATAATATTATTAAAAATTATATTAATAAATATAAACCAGTATATAAATCTTACACATTAAATAACATACATTATTTTGAAATTGATAATATCAATATTAATAATGGAATATCATATATTTTTAATTTAAGTGAGTTAGATAAATTACATCAAAAAAATAAACCATTAAAATTATTTATTGAATATGCTATATTTGTTACATTTAGCTCGTTTACTCGTTGGTTTCATGTGTGTAATCGAACTTTAATATCAATTAATTTATTTGATATTTATTATTTTCTTAATAAAGACCTTCATAAAGTTAAATTAGTGTATGCGAGTGATATGGTTAATTTTATTTCATTACAAGTGAAAAAAAAATAACTATTAAAGTCATCAATGAAGATGACCAAATTATTATTGATGACTTTTATTTTTATCTTTAAAATTAATAGCATTAAGATTATGGCTTAATGTTATTAATTCAAAATAATGAATAACTACAAATTTGAACCGGTAATCTATATATTAATTTATCAGATTTGTCTTTTTCAATTTTACACATTCTTTCACTCATTTGCTTAATTGCTTTTAACTGTAACTTATCAATATTACTTAAATCTAATTGTTCTATATCAATATCATTAATTTTATCAATAGATGAAGTTTCAACATTACTATTTGAATTACCCATTATATATTATTATTTAGATTATAATATAATACAATAATAAATATTCAAAGGTATACAATACAATAATAAATATTCAAAAAAAAATAGAATAGGCCAACAAAACCCCCACATAAAAGGAGTACATATCCTATCACACTTCCTTGCTCGTCTGTCGAATTCCTCTTCTCTTCTTTGTCTTTTTAATTCTTTAATATATTCGTCAAATTTAGAATGACTAAAATTACATTCTTTATTATTACATTTATCTAATGTAAATTCATCTTTATTTAACTTAGTAATTTTACAACCACAATAACAAGTTTTTTCTCTCATACTATCATTCTTAAATAATACTTCTATTTTAACGTTTCTGTCAATGTCCATATATATATCTAGATATATTAATTATTTATTTATTTATTTATTTATTTATTTATTTATATATTTATATATTTATATATTTAAATTATTTATTTAGATTTTTCTTTTTTCAATTCTTTAATTTATTTTTCAAGTCTATCTACTTTATCATTTAATTCTAATACTGCTTTATGAACTAACACGGGTAAAACTAAATAATTTAATCCTAAATAATCTCTGTCTTTACTAACAACATTTTCAAATTCTTTCGGGATTGCTTTTAATACTTCATCTGCTATATATCCTATATGAGTTTTACCGCCATCATTTCTATCGTGTCTTTTAAACTTCTTCGGTTTAAATTTCTTAATAACATTCATACAATTAGATTTAATATTGTCTATATCATATTTCAATCTTGAATCAGATGAATCCACAAACGTTCCGTTGATGGTTACTGTTGTTGCTGTTAAATCTATATTAGTTCCTGTTGATGGTTCAATTAAATTACATAACATTTTTTTAGTTCCTGCAACTGTTACATGTTCATTAAAAGTCGATGGAGCATTATTTGTAAAACTTCCAGTATTCACTGTTGTTCCAAAAGTTTTATCAATAGATAATAATGTTGAAAATACAGTTGCATTATCAATTACTCTGAATGCTGTATTGGTTGTATTAAATTTAACATCAATTGTTGACAAATTAGTTCCATCGTAATAAGTTGATATTTCACTTGTTCCCATTTTAATATCAGTTCCAGTAGTCATTGAAATATTATTCAAAAATGAAACCGTTGTTAAATCGAATGATTGAATTGTATTAGTTGCTAAATAAGCATTTTGAACTGCCAGGTTGGTATCAATAGTAACCAGTGTACCACCATTAGGTGATATATGATTACTTCTTAATGCTCCATTAGTTTTAACATAAACATCATCAGCAAATAAATTACCCATAAAATCAGCAGTAGCAGTATTAAAAGTCCATCCTGTAGAAATATTAACTGCTCCAACTATGTTAGATTGAACAGCAGGGTCTCCACAAATGAACCTAATTGAAGAATTAACATCACTATTCCTCATATCAAAAGATGAAAAAGCACTAACATATCTATATAATTCACAATTTGTATCAACTGTTAATTTACCATCAGTAGCAATATTAACATTATCACAATTAACAGCAGCATTTGTATAAATATTACCTAACACATCTATAGGTTTACTAAAAATAGTTTTATTAACTAATCCATCACACATCATATATTGGTTACTGGCATTAGTAATATCACCAACAGAAAGAGAAACAAAATTAGGATGATGTATATAAAAACCTTCTATTGCATCTGGTGTATATGTTTCTAAGTATGGTTCTAATCCATTTATTGAAGTATTGATATTATCTATTTTTGTTTTAATATCTGTTGAAAAATCATTATTTGTAAATAAATTTCCTTTCATATAAACAGCACCTTCAAAATATGATGTTCCGTGCATCTGCGCAAAATTATACGAAGTATGAACATTACCATTAATTGTAATTTTTGAAGCATTATTAGGTCTTCCAATAATAACATCTCCTGTATTCCATCCTAGCCATAATCGATAAGGAGTAGCACCTTCTAACCCTTGATAAGAGTCTAACTGACATCCTCGTTTAAACTCGAGTCTTTGGTTACTAACTGCGTCCTGGATTCTAAATATTGGATTAGTATTATCTGTTAAACTAAGTATTAATGGCGAATTCACTGTCTGTAATGTTGTATTAACTTTGTCTAATTTTTGACTTATTACTGTATCTTGTGCGCTATCATTTGTAATTATTGAATTAATTGTATTTGTATTTCCTGTTATTAATCCACTTAATCCGTCTGATTGTAAAACATATCTAGCGTCAGAACCTGCTATATCTAAAATAGACGAACACGAAAATAAACCTGATACTTGTAAATTAGATAATATTGTAGTATTATGATTTAATAATATTTTATCATTTTGAAAAGTTGAAGAATTATTAATTTCTACATCTCCAAAACCTCTTTGATTTAAAAACATAGTTGCTCCACTTAAATTTCCATAAACATAACTATCAAAATAATTATTATACATTTCAAAGAAATTATTATAATTTCCAAAATTTGCTATTTTGAAAATTGAAGTAGTTGTTATATTATGAATTAATGTATTATTTAATACTGATGTATTTAATTTATCTGTTAATAAATTATTAGTTGTTATTTTATTGTAATATAAATTACTATCAAATGAACCTGTTTGTAATTGAGATATTAAATGAGAATTTGATGAAATATTATTATAATTAGTTGATACAGTAGAATTTAAATTATTTATTAAATTTGTATTTGATGAAATATTATTAAAATTTGTATTAATTAAATTAGTATTTGATGAAATATTATTAAAATTAGTTGTCATAGTGGAATTCAAATTATTTATTAAACTTGTATTTAATGAAATATTATTAAAATTTGTATTAATTAAATTAGTATTTGAAGAAATATTATTAAAATTAGTTGTCATAGTAGAATTTAAATTATTTATTAAACTTGTATTTAATGAAATATTATTAAAATTTGTATTTGAAGTTATTGTCAGATTACCTATTAAAAAAGAATTTGAACTAATATTATTTGATAATACATTAATTTCTGTTTTGTCATATGTTTCAGTTATATCATAAAAATTAGCATTTATCTGCTCCTTTGTATAGGTGTCTGCTTGGTCTGCTTTACTATCTAATACTGTTTGAATGTCAGATTTACTCGCGTAAAGGTCTTCTATATCATTGACTGCTCCATCTTTTACTTGCCTAATTCTATTTGCTGTAATATCAAAGATATTCATCAAGTTTTGCTCATAATATTATATTATTAAATAGAAAATTAATAATATCATATTTTTTTATTTTAATCATAAAATGTTACAGAATTTGAACGGATTTCAAGGATACATTCATGCACCATTAGCATATAAAGTCTCTCTGCCATTTTATGTTCAGTATATAATGTTGAACCATCCAACGCCTTTATTTTTATTACCATATTTGAGTTATTTTTAAGGTTCATACCAGTATAATTTGCACTTTCTAATTTTTGTAAATTAAAACCATACATAAAAGCGTGAGACCTGTAATCTTCTGCTCTAACTAACATTGGTTTATCAGAACAATGCATAAGATGGGCGTATGCTTCACGGACACCTTGAATTTCTTGACTTGGTATGACTTGATTACCGATTACTAAAGAAGCTGATAAATCATATTCTGAGTTATAAATACCTACATCATTTGTTATATTCCCTAATGGGTGATACATACGATTATATTCTTTCAACAGCTCTCCATAACCTCCAACATAAGTTTTTGCAGATGGGTTTGAAAAAGAAATAAACAATTTATTTAATTTAGATACATTACGGACAATTGTAGTAAATACTTCATTTGAAGCAGATGAGGTTTGTTCTTGCATGGTTTCAGTTTCAAATGTAATTGGAAGAGAGCCAGTGTCTAAAATTTTTGCATACTCGGCATATAAACTATCATCAATAGTATAAACATTTCCTTTGAATAAAGGTTTTGTAACTGACCAAGTGATACTCGTATTTGTAGCAGTAAAAAGTCCTGTTCTATTAACAATTGGTTTTAATACATCACTTGTTAAATATAATTCAACTGTTATTGGACAATAAGATAAAGGTATCCAGTTTTCACAAGTCTTAAAGCATTTTAAGTTTAAATCGAAATAGACATTAGCACCTTTACCTCCTTTAATTCCTCTAAAATTGTTATTGGTAACATTTCTAACGACTGCTTGAGTAGAAGAGGTTGCTGACGCATCACAAGTTAAAAACCGTCCATCATGATTAAGAAGAGTGTTTCCAAAACCTAATGCTTCATCAATTCTTTTTTCTTCTGATGATTTTAATACATCTTTCATTGTACTCGCACGAGAAAGAGAATTTAAATCGCATACAATGACATCACCCATTAACACACGCACCCTATCAAAGAAACCGGCTGTATCAATTGGTCTGAGTTCATTACTTGCTGACGCATCAGTGTTGTTTAGAGTAAATCCTAATAATAGAGATGGTAAGGACAACCATTGGGTAGGTGGTCCAGTAATATTAAATCTAATTACAGAATTTGTATCAGCGGTATAAGTAGAAACCGATGAAGGGTAAAAGTTTTTACTTTCTTTTGACCGAACATAAGAACCGCCATCTTTTAATTTAAATCTTAAATTCTTTTCAACAAGGACATCTTCAATATCTAATGTTTCCATAACTTATATATTTAATAATAGAAAAATATTAATTATTCTATTATTAAATTAATTTATTTTAAAGTGTGAATAATCTATAACTTCTTTTTTAGATTTTTTATTTAATAGTTTTTTAGATTTATTTTTAATATTATTATGTTCAACCTTATAATTAGGTTCATCCTCTACTATTTTCTTAATGTCATCATAACTGACTTTCTTTTTAGGATTTATAGTATTTTTTATATCATTATTAGGCATTATATATAAGACTACAAAATTTCCTTTACAGGTTCAATGCTTCTTGATACATCCTTGCCAGTATCACCATATAACGAGTGTTGATGATTTGTTAATGGGTTAAAACCTCCTCTATTTGATGTTATACTGCCTCTATCTAAAATACTGACTATATCTCCAAAATTGCGTATGCTTGTGTAGTTGTCATTGTTTTTGTTTGACATTGAAATAAAAGGAGCACCGTAAGTAGTTAATCTAATATTTCTATCAGGATTTTCTTTTAAATATTTAGCACTCGCACTACTACCCAATGAATGTGAAATAACTTCACTAATATTATGGTTTTCATCAAGTATATCGCTAATATCTCTATACCTTTCACTGAATGAACTTAAGCCAAATGGAATTGTAATATCACTTAAAATATCATTAATATTTGATTTAATATTAGACTTACCAAATGTCCCAGAAACATATAGTTTATTATTATCCAAATAATAACCTTTACCATTTGTATATGCTTTGTTTAATCCTTCTGTGTCAGATAAATTATTATATTTAGGTTTGAATAATGATTTTTCTTGTTGAATTTCATTAATTATTTTTCTATACATTTCACTATGACCTTGATGAAGCGGATTGTATGATTTTAAGTTTCCTTCTTTTAAATAATATGTATATTTATTTTTCATATATAATTAAATTATAAAATTTCTAATTAATTAATATAATGAGATTTCGTAAAATATATATCAACAGTGCTTATCGTGATTTAAATGACAGTCAATCTACATCAGATTTTGTTATTAATTTAAGAGAGCAACAAGAATGCGGACCAAATACTAAAATGATTTGTCACGAAGTATCTATCGCTAATTCATTTTATCCAATTGAAGATAATTTAAATAACAGATTATATTTAACATTAGGAGGGATATTAATAGGAGCACCAATATATTATTTTATTGTAGCACCTGATAAAGGTAGTTATGTAGGTAGTGAATTAGCAACCGAATTACAAAATAAATTGAATACTGCTACTAATGGAACTGATGGAAACAGTATTTTTTTTACTTGTAGTTATTCATTAAAAACAAATAATATAACTATAAGTTGTAATTATATTTCTTACTTTTTTATAATCCATACAGATAAAGAATTACAAACTAATTATAGTTTTGGTGTTGATTATGATAGAGATTATCCTAATAGTATTAATGACATTTTAGGAAATACTACTGAAAAAGTAAATAGTACAGCAGACC
The DNA here is from genome assembly GCA_963377175.1 of Effrenium voratum. Taxonomy (NCBI): domain Eukaryota; class Dinophyceae; order Suessiales; family Symbiodiniaceae; genus Effrenium; species Effrenium voratum. The sequence continues at coordinate 21,861 of CAUJNA010001227.1, read as the reverse complement.
CTTTTGTTAGTGGATTTATATCATTTTTACCTGTTAAAAATATTTATATTCATTGTAATGAATTAAGTAACGGAAACCAGTTATGTAGTTTTGGTACTTCATCAATAATAAAGAAAGTACCAGTTTTAACATCATTCGGCAACCTCATATATGATAATGAACTAATTTTAAATGATGCTAATGATGTTAGTATGCGTTCATTGAATAGACTTCATTTTAGATTTACTGATGCATCGGGTAGAGTTTTAAATATGAATGGAACAACAAGTAGTTTTAGTTTAACATTTTTTGAAGGTTAGAAAAGCATATATTAAATATTTTAATATAAATATTTGTTATATACTAATTATATTAAAATATTTTAATATAAATATTTATTATATACTAATTATATGGTTAAAAATATTGAAATAGTAGATGTAGGCAGTGAAAATAATGAAGCACCTAAAGAAGTAGAAGACAGTAAAGAAGAACCTATTATTAATGAAGAAAGTAAAGAAGTAGAAACTAATAATATTATAAATGAAGAAAATAATAAAGACAATACACCAGATAATAATATAGACGAACCACCAAAGCAAGAATTAAAGTCTAAAACATACTCAACTGAAAAAGTAGAATGTCCAAAATGTAAAAAATATTTAACAAAATACACTTTCAGATATCGTCATAACTGTAATGGAATACCAGTTAAAAAAGAACCAGACCCTAACAAAGTTGTTCGAAGAAAAATTATGCATCCTGCACAAGCAAAAGAATTTGAGAATAATGTATATGAAAAGGTTAAAGATAATATTCCAAAAGTTGATGAACAAGAAATAGAAAGAAGAGTTGAAGAACGATTGAAAAAACATTTAGAAACAACTGCTAATAAAGTATTTGAAACTGCAAAAGACCGTTACAATAATATTAAAATGGAACGAGATAATAAAAATAAACAGAAAATTAATAATTTAGCAAATAAAATTATTTAATCTAATTATTATTATATAATGATTATTGATAAGAAACAATTGCTTATGCGTCGTAGAGAAATTTATGACAACGTTGTAAATAGAATAACAGAACCACAAAATAAAGACAAACCGAATATCAGTGATGTTATTGATAGAAAAGCAGTTTTTGAAACAAACAAACCAAAAAAGAAGAATAAATATAAATCAACTCAACAGTACTATTATGAAGGAGACAACAAGGCACACCAACCTAATTACACATATTTGAAAGAATTACAAGAACAATTAGAACTTCATAGCGCTAAAAAAGATTATGCTGTATTTCAAAATAAAAGAAGATATCAAGAAGAAGCACAGGCGTATTTTAATGAAATCCAAAGGTTGGAAAGTGAAAAATTGAGACATCACCCATCAAGTGAAACAGGTAAATCCTATTCAGAAATGATTAAGAAGAAGAAAGGAATAATCAATCAATTAAGAAAGGATTTTAATTTTGATTAAATTAATTAATTAGATTAATAAATATAATCTAATTAATTTAATATACTAATGAGATTAGACAATGCACAGATGAAAACATTAAAATCACAATTGAGATTAAGACCGTCTTATAATGAACTGATAAAGGAAATTACAAAGGAAGAATTTAAAAATAAGAATATAAGAGATGTAATAGACAGAAACGCCTATTATTTTCGTGATAGTCCATTAGGAACAGTGTATGATAATAATACAGTAGATTTGAGACAGCAACACTTTAAAAAAATGGTAGATGGAGAAAATCAAACAAAATATTTTGATATGGCAAGGGATGATGAAATGGATGATTTAAGAGACGGTTCAATACAAACACTAAGTGCCTCAATGGATGATGCAGAGGAACAACACGAACGACAAATCAGTCAAATTTCGAAAAGACTTAGTAGTGAACAAATAGCAGACCTACACCAACGAGCACAACGAGCAAAACAATTAGATGAAGATGACTGGCAGTCAGTAGCAACCGCAAAGTCAAGTGATGATTTACCGCCATTGGAAGATTTACAACCAAAAAGAGTTTCAAATTTACAAAAAGCAAGAGCAAGATTGCAATTGAAACGATTTATTGATGAAGATAAAGACAGTCCTGAACCAAAAAGAGTTTCAAATTTACAAAAAGCAAGAGTAAGATTGAAACTTAAGCGATTTATTGATGAAGATAAAGACAGTCCTGAACCAATAGAAATAAAAGAAGCAGAAAAAAGAATAGAGCAAAAAATGGAAACCGCTGGCAGTTCATCCACATTACCAGCAAGACAAACAAGAACACATAAGGAAACTATTGACTATTCAACTGATATAAACCATTGGAAGGGAAGCACAGTAAAAGAAGAAGACATATTATTTCAATTATATTTAAGAGGAGCAGGACTTACTGAAGAACAGGAACAACAATATTCAAACACAAAGAAAAAGGGGAAAGGTAAAAAGGAAACAGGTAGAACTTATTTAGTTGGACTGGTGGATAAACTTATAAACAGCGGAAAATGGACAACAGAAGTAAATGATGAATTGTTAAGAAAAAGAATGAATGATTGGAAAGATATGAAAGGAAAAGGCAAGGCAACAAAGGAAAAATAGATAATTTTACATAATTTATCAATAATTATATAAAATGATTAACAACCACAAGCAAGAGTTAAGGAAACGCCCTACTTATGATGAAATGCTTAAACAAGCAATCACAAGCAAAATGAAAACAACAGTTATATTGAAGAAATACAAAAAATATATGTTATTGAATAATTTTGATTTTGATAAAATGGATTTAATGAATTATAAAAATAAAGAAAGATATATGAACGCTCAAGTTATGATGGCAGACAAGGCAACACAAACGCTTAACAAAGAAAACAAGGCAACACAAACAGACCTACCAAATGATAAAGCGACACAAACTTATAATTTTGATGATGAGACAAAAATATTAGGCGGTTCTTCAAAGAGTTTCAAAAGCAAACTGATAACCAAGGCTGAAGCAGAAGCATTAGCATTTACATATGACCCTGATTTATATGATGACGACGATGATGATGATGATGATAAAAAGGATGATGATATTGATAAATATAGAAAGAAATTATTTATTTTGATGAGGATTATAGAATTTATGTTGAGGACGGGTTTTAGTATAGGACAAATAGTAGCACATTTAACATATCACACTACATTAACTACAATTCAAGGTTCAGAGTTATTAGTTAATTTAACAATGAATTCATTAGTAACATCATACGATATAGCAACTGCTATAATGAATTGGTTGAATACAAATGTTAGTGAGGAAGTTGAATTAAACACAGAATCCCCTATTAGCGTTAATAGTTCTCCACCTATCACTGTTAATAGTTCTTCAACGCATACTGTTAATTCATCATCATCAGAAGAAAATTCTAATTATGAAATAGCACCGTTGACTGACATTCCTGTCCCTACTGATGCTGAAAGTGAAGATGAAGATAAGGATAAAGATAAGAATAAAGAAAAACAATAAAATAATAATAATAATAATAAATAATAAAAAAAATAATAAAAAAAAAAATAAAATAAAATAAAATTAAAATACCAGAATTTGTAAAAATGCCTTAAAGAAATAGCGACTTTATTCTATAAGATAAATGCCATTCTATAGCAGACACTCAGATGATGGAAGCGATAGATTGTTAGGAGGAATACATGATGAAGATGATTATCATGACTTTATGAATATGTTATTTATGAATAGTAGTTTTGTTGATGACATTGAAAGACATTATAAAAGTTCAGATGCTGATGTGTTGCCAAGTCCTACTGATAGCGAAGAAACAAAAGAAAATAAAGAGAAACAATATCAAAAGGATTATCATAAAAAATACTTTCAAGAAAAACTTAATAAACCTTATACATGTAATATTTGTGGGAAATCAATGGCCAACAGTTCTAACAAATCAAGACATGAAAAAAGTAGAAAGTGCCAGAGTACTAAAAATAAAGTCTAATTGGATAATATTAATTTAATTTTAATTTAATTAATATAATCCAATTTCAATATATGAGTAAACTAAGTAATGAGGAGATAATGAGCAATATCTACTATGATTTAGAAACAGGTTATGGTTCTAAACAAAGCTTATACAATCAATCAAAAGAGAAAGGAGCAAGTGTAACATTAGAAGAAGTGGCAAAGTGGTTGAAGAAGCAACCTAACAAGCAAATAAAGCCGTATCAGAATTATAACAGTTTCTTAGTGCCATATGCCAGAGCAGAATTTCAAATAGATATTATGGATATGAAAATATTTAAGAAAGAAGATGAAGAACGCTACGCATTGATTGTAATAGATGCTTTCAGTAAATTAGGTTTTGTGTATCCAATGTTTCAAAGAGACAGTCCAAACGTTTTGAAAGGTTTGAAAGAAGCTTTTAAAGTTATGGGGGAGCCTGTGGAAATCTTTTCTGATGATGATGGAGCATTTAAAGCAAAAGTAAAGAAATATTTAGATGATTTAGGTATAATACATAAAACAACGCTAACACATGCTAATATTGTGGAGAGATTGATTAGAACGATGAAAAAAGGAATAGGAGACAGAATACACTTTACTAAAGGTAGATGGACTGATATGTTGAAACCTACATTAAAGAAATATAATAGCGCTATTCACTCATCAACTGGAATGAAACCAAATGAAGCGCATGATGATGACAACAGAGCAAATGTAAAAGCAAACCTTACACTGAAGCAAAAGCATATGAGGAAATATCCTAAATTATCTGTTTCAGACACAGTGAAAATATACCAAAAAGGAAAAGGTAATTATACATCGAGGAAAGAAACCAACCCAAAGTGGACAGAAAGGAAATACAAAATAGAAAAGATAGAAAAAGATATAACATTACAAACATACTATGTATTAGAAGGATTGAAAAAGCATTATTTGCGCCATGAATTATTACTAATTGAAAATTAAAAATAATAATTTAGACTAATAATTAGTTATTTAGTTCTTAGAATTTTATGACTTTAAAAAGACTTAAAGAGAAAAAACCCTAATTAAATTATATAGATAATAATATGAATAGAGATTTACCGCCAGATGAAAACACTAAAATAGTTAAGTATCTTCTTAAAGAAAATTTAGGAGAATACAAATTAAATAATAAAGGTAAAAAACTTAACACCATAAATATAGGAAACAATCAGTATAGATATAATCCAGAAAAACCAATAAGCAATAGATTGAGTAAGAGACTTGAAGCAGTAAAGAAAACTAATGACTACAAAGCAAATCAAATCAGAGAAAGAGTAGGAGCAAGAACGGTTTTAAAACATGCTATTAAGAAAAAAGCAGTAATAACAGAAGAAAGAAGCGCCTTTAGAGCATATGCTAACGCCTACACAATTTCAAACATTCATTTAAAAGAGTTGAACGGATTGACTTATTTTAATTATCAATTTGACAAACTTAATGAATACTTGAAAGAGAATAGAGGAATGAAACTTAATGCTACAATAAATATGAAAGTTATGAACTTATTTGATGAGGAGAGAAACGTAACAGTTAGGACAAGGTCGTACACTATTGTAAATGAAGAGGATTTAAGGAATGCTTTGAAAAGAATGAGACCTGATGTTGAAACAAGAATTTTAGATATGGCTTTGTATCAGTCAGGATTAATAATTAGCAATATTAATAATATTCATATCATGTATAATAAATATAATCCGACTAGAGCTGGCAAATATATTGAACTTCCAGAATGGATTAAAAAGAAAAAGGCATGTATCAATATTAAAAATCAAGATGACAAGTGTTTTAAATATTCTATTGAGTGTGGATATTGTAAAATTTGTGATAAAGCACACCCTGAAAAGATGTTTCATTACAAGAAGATAGCAAGTGATTTGATTTTTGATGGTGTGAGTTTTCCTGCTAATAATAATGATATAGATATATTTGAAGAAAATAATAAATCAATATCCATTAATGTTTATGAAATTGATGATAATGAACAAATTGTTATTAGTAGAAAATTGAAAAATAAAGATGCTTCTTGTCATCTTGATTTGTTGAGAGTTGATGAGGAGGATTGCAGTCATTATGTGTATATAAAAAGTTTGAGCAGACTTATTAATAATCAGAAAAGTAATCATAATGGTAAGTCCTATTTTTGTAAATATTGTAATCATGGATTTAGAAATGAAGAATTATTAAATAAACATTATGATAGTGGATGCATGGAAGTTGATGGTCAACAAATAGTAATGCCTAAGCCTTATGAGAAAGTTAGTTTTAAGCATCACTTCAAAAAGTTAAGATGTCCTTTTGTTGTATATGCTGATTTTGAATGTTTGACAGAGGAACTGAAAAACCTGATGAAGATGAAGATAAAAACACTTTTTCTTATCAAGAGCATAAGCCATGTGGTTTTATGCTTAATATGGTTAATGCTGTTGATAATACAAATTATGAATTTATGTATCGTGGTAAAGATGCTGTTGATGTGTTTTGTCAAAAACTTAATGACATTAGGGCAGTAAAGGAGAACATGGGAGAAAACGAAAAAATAGACATGACTGACGAAGACAAAGAATATTTTAAAAATGCTAAAAACTGCTTTATTTGTGAAAACGCATTTCGCTTGAGCGATGCGTCAGCTTCGCGAAACAAGTTTAGAATGAACTATAAGAATGCCAAGGAAGCAGAGAAATATAGAAAAGTTAGAGACCATTGTCATTTTACAACTAATTTTGGGGTTGTGCTCATAATGTTTGCAATCTTAATTTTTGTAATAGATATTTTAGAATTCCTGTATTCTTCCATAACATGAAAAATTATGATGGTCATTTAATTATTCAAAATGCGGATAAATTAAGTAACAACAATAAAATAGGTGTCATCGCTCAGAACAGTGAAAAATTTATTAATATCAGTTTTGAAAGTTTGAGTGTTAAAGACACTTTTGGGTTTTTAACTGCTTCATTAGATAAGTTAGTTTCAATGAGTAAGTATGACAATACAGATGAAGAAGATAAAAGTAAATGGTTATTGCGTGAAAACTGGAAAGATAATTTTAGGTTCAGTAGTAAAAATGATGTGATTAAGAGTGAGAAATGTCTAGATGTATTAACTGATAAAGGCGTTTATCATTATGACTACATGAATTCATTTGATAAATTTGATGATGAGCAATTACCGAGTAAGGATGATTTTTATAGTCAGTTGAGTGAAGAAGGTATAAGTGTTAACGACTATGAAAGGGCAAAAATTATATGGAAGCATTTTGACATTAAGAATATGGGTGAATACCATGATTTATATTTGAAAACTGATGTATTATTATTGACTGACATTTTCGAAAATTTTAGAGATGTATGTATGAAATATTATGGATTGGACCCTGCTTATTATTATACATTGCCTAACTTTGCTTTTGATGCTATGCTTAAAATGACTGGTGTAGAGATTGATTTAATATATGACCAAGAAATGTATGAAATGATAGAAGCGGGACTTAGAGGCGGGATGTGTATGGTTTCTACTAAAAAAGTTGAAGCAAACAATAAATACATGGGTGAAGAATATGATGAAAGTAAAGAAAGTAGTTATATTAACTATTTTGATGCTAATAATTTGTACGGGTTAAGCATGATACAAAAACTGCCATATAAAAATCTAAAATGGGATGATACATTAAAAGAAGAAGACATTATTAATTATAAGAATAATAATATTGGATATATTCTAGAAGTGGATTTAGAATATCCTAAAGAATTACACGATTTACACAATGACTATCCAATGGCACCTGAGGTTATGAATGTTAAAGCCGACATGCTGTCAGATAAACAAATTGAAATTTATGAATTTTTAAATCATAAAAAACCTACGGATGAGAAAACAAATAAATTAGTATTGAATTTAAATGATAAAGAAAAATATGTAATCCATATAAGAACCTTACAATTTTATTTGAAGCAAGGGTTAAAACTTAAGAAAATTCATAGAGCAATTAAATTTGAACAAAAAGAAGTTTTAAAACCTTACATTGAGTTTAACACTGAGAAGAGGAAGAATGCTAGAAATGATTTTGAGAAAGATGTTTACAAATTGATGAACAATGCCATATTTGGAAAAACAATGGAGGATAAGCGAAAACATTTAGACTTTGAGGTTGTGAGTGATGAAACTAGATATATGAAGTGTGTAAGTAATCCTAACTTCAAACATAGTCATATCATTAATGAAAATTTGGTTGGAGTTGAAAAGCAAAAAACAAAGTTGAAACTAGACAAACCTATATTTATTGGGATGAGTATTTTAGATTTGAGTAAGCAACACATGTATAAATTTTATTATGACGTTATGAAGCCTAAATATGGAGATAATATTAAAATGGTATATACTGATACTGATAGTTTTGTATTTCATACTAAAACCAATGACATTTATGAAGACCTTAATACAATTAAAAAAGAATTAGATTTTTCAGATTATCCTAAGGAACATAAATGTTATGATGATAATAACAAGAAAGTATTAGGTAAATTTAAGGATGAATTAAAAAGTAAAATAATAACAGGGTTTATAGCTCTTCGTCCTAAATGCTATGCTTACTCAGTTTATGGTGATGATAAAAAAATATAAGAAATGTAAGGGCATAGCAAAAGGCACAGTAAGACGTCAAATGAAATATGAAGAGTTTGAGACGGTTTTAAAAACTAATAAGGTTATACATAAGTCATTTAATAGTATTAGAAGTAAAAACCACAGAATTTTTAGTATAGCAACTAAAAAAATTGCTCTTAGTAGTTATGAAAACAAAAAATATTGGACAGATAGTGTAAACTCACTTGCTTATGGCCATTATAAAATAAATTCTTTGAAAACGACTTAAAGAAATATTGACTTAATATATTAAGAGGAAAAATGACACTGTTTAATTATAGTAAGTGTGAATGTTGTAATAATAAAAAGAATGCTATTAATTTTACATTGTATAACTTATTACCTGCTAATCTGTGTAATAAAATAAGTGAATATGATGTATATTGTAATCAATGCTGTATAACAAGAGACCTTGAAAAGTTGTTTGTTGAAGAATATAAGGATAAGGGATATACAAAGTTTCAATTAAAATTGAAATTCTTTATGAGATATCAAAAACGATTTCCTGTATATTTTTGTCATAAAATTGCAAGAAAGTCATTTGAAAAAGAAATTGATGAGTTTTTTAATAATAAAGATTTGATTAAAAGGTTTGGAGGAGAACTAAGCATTAAACCATATAAATCATTTGCTAAAGAATTTCGTGATTTGTTTGAAGAGATTGATTGGCATTTATTAAGCAAAGATAAAATAAACAAGGTCTTGAATGAATTTAGAATAACTAAATATCATGTATGGTATTACTACAACACTAAATATAAAGTATGTCTATTGCTGTATTTATTCTTTTGGGAATATATTTATTCAATAATAGGAAAAGACAATATCAAATATATAGACATTGGTGATATTGATAAATATGTAGATTACATATTTGAAGACATATTGCCTGACTGTTATCTTAAATCCTTAATTCTTAATTGAAATATAATTATAACATGTAAAATATTATATGCTATAATTATACTATACTTATGGTTAGTTTCTTAATTTTTATTAATGCCTTAAAAATGACTTAAAGAAATAGTGCCTTAATATAATAAGAGGAAAATGAACGGTGATAAAATCAATAATTATATCAATAAAAAATGCTATGATTGTTGTCACTTCAAAAAAGAAAATATGGAATTGTATAAATTAAATTTACCTAATAAAATATTGAATAATATTATTAATTATTCAATGGATGAAGAAGATGAATGTAAAATTTGTCAGGAATGGAGAGATAATCAAGTTTTAATCAAATGTCTGTTGAGAATAAAAGGGAGACATAATAGAAATGTAGAAGATGAGATTTTAATATTTCTAACTGTAAATAAAATACCGCCTTACGATTATATTAAACAGTTTCTTAAAATCCCTAAGAAAAAATATGGTATGATTGATGATATATTAAGGATGTTGTGTTATAGTCAAGAGAAAGGAGAAGATGTTAAAGAAAATATCAAATTATTTATTGAAAGTAAAAATTTTAATGTTCAAAATACATTGAGAGATATTAATATTATTTTTAAAATGATGTATGAAAGAAGTAAGACAAATCAATTAAATTATTATCCTGTACTGAAATTATAATCATACTATGATTATCACATGTAAAATATTATATGTTATAATTGTAATATATTTATCGTTTGTAAAGATTGAATTATTATAATTTGCTTATCTCTTTCAAAGTGCGTTGTTTAGACTTGGCATGCTTCTTCAATTTTTCGTGCTTTGGCTGTTTGTTTTTGTTTTGTTTGATACTCTTGCGATATTTTTTGTTGGTATGTTGCTTTGATTTTTGTTGATGTGTGTTTTTGAGTTTGGGTTCTTTGATGATTTAGAGTGTTGCTGTTTTGTTGGTATGCTTGATTGAATTATTTAATGTTGCATGCTGTGATTAAATATTTTTGTTGGTGGTTGTGATTATTTATTTTGTTTGCTTGTTGTTCTGGATTTTGTTTTCTGTTTGTTGTGTTGCTGTTGGAAAAAAATAGTAGAAAGAATAATTCTTTGAATTCTCCTTTTACTATTTTTCCCCCACCCCCCACAACCCCACCCCCCCCAACCCCACCCCACCCCCCCCAACCCCACCCCACCCCCTCCAACCTGCCTTCTGCCGCTTCACCAGGTCACGCTCGCTCAAGAGGCCCGTGGCCAGCATCAGGGCCCCCACCAAAGTCGTCTTCCCCGAGCCTCCCGGGCGGGTGCCGGCGGGTTCTGACAAGGAAGCGGAGCGCGCGGCTTTTTCAGCTCCAAAGGTTGAGCTTGGGCCAGCAGAACATAGTTCCCCAATTTTCCCCGGCGTTTGCAAGATGAGTAGCACAACCCCTTTGTTGGGAGAAAGTCTCAACCCAACCCAGGGTGTCTATCAGGCAAACCCTCCGCACCTCCCCACATGCCGCCGAAAACCTCCAACATCTGAAACAGAGAGGCCGATTTGTCCACTAAAAACCATCCCCTCCCCACTCTCACAACCATCCTCCCCAACCCCCCCCCACAACATGCCCCACCCCACCCCCATCCACCCCACCCCCATCCACCCCACCCACCCCCCACAACACCCCCATCCCCCCACTCCCACCACCTTTTTTTTTCCCCCTCCCCCCCCTCAAGCGCCTTGGTGGCCCAGCACAGCCACAGTGAGCTGCGCCTCCGGCGTGGACTCCTGCGCCGCCTGGGCCGAGGCCGCCGCCGAGGCGGCGGCCGCCGGGGACAGGCCCGCCGCGAAGGCCTTCTTCGCGAGCTCCTCGGCCGGGTGCCCCAGGGTGCACGGGAGGGACCGCAAAAAAGATGATGTACCCCACATGCGAAAGTTAGCCATAGTCATTTGGGGGTGAGAATATTGATCACCCCCCCAGGTGGATATATATATATATATATACTATGTGTGTACATATGATATATGCGCAAGGGACCAAGGGCTCGAAGTGGACGAAAGGGCCAAGGTGACCAAAGGGCCAAGGAACTGATGGGGGTGGGGTCAAGGGCTCAAAGGACCAAGGTCACCACGTTCCAGACGAAGGGGCCAACGTGACCAGGGGCTCCCCAGAATGGAAGGAGGGCGGTGGGGTGTCATGAAGTCGAGGTGAAGGGCTCAAAGGACCGGCTCAAGGGCTCAAGGGCTCAAGGGCTTGAATTAGGAGAGGGGGGTGGGGTGCCATCAAAAGCTCACAGAATTGGAAGAGGAGGGGTGGGGTGCCAGGCTGGCATGAAACCAAATTGGGGTCATGACCCCTTTGGAACATCATATTAGCATTCTTGTCTGCCCCTTGCATGATGCCCGTCGTGGCTAGCAAACAGGCAAAGTGATTTGGAGATCCCAACAAGAAACAAAGAGAGCGTGCGTGGCTGCCACCTTACCGATAACAAATTGATTCCCTGGTGGCTACATCACCTAAAAGGGTGAGCTTGTGGAGGATAGACCCATCCCTATGACTAGCTGAGCTTGTAATAAAATTGACAAATAGACCCCCAACATGAAAATGGGGGAGGGCCGTTTGGTTGCCCTTTAAACCGACCCCGAAGAGGGTACCCGCAAAAAACCTCCCGTTAGAGGGGAGACCAAAGTTTTGCCGAGGGATTCCCTGACCTTAAATCAATGGGTTGATGTGACCACCAGTGTTTTACCTAAGGATTTTTATCAACTCGAAGCAGTTGAGACCAAGGTGGGATGTCCAGGGCTAGCTTCTCAAGATGATTCCCTTGGTATCACAGAAAGTAATACCAAAGTTCGTGGCTCCCCTAAACCGGTGAGACCCATCCCCATGACTACCCTCCCACGCACTTCTCACAAGCAAGGGACTTCTGGGGGTTCTACATTAGCGGTTGTCACGATAGACGGGATTCCCTTGGATACCAAAGAGGGCAGGTGAGATCGTTCGTTCAACCTTTTTTTTACCAGCGTTCAACATCCTGAAAGGTCTCTTTGCTTTCAACCACTAGTGTTGAAACTCGAAGGTTCCAGAGTTGAAACCCGTAAGGTTCCACCCCTCCGGACATGAGGGTCGGTCTTGCTAAAGTAGATTGGCTGGTATGGGTGGCACAAAATGGGATTCCCATACGACTACCTTGATTGATATGTTGAACATCAACTTGTGTTTCTTTCCATGTAAAACCGCTTTGGAAGATGGTTGTGTCCAATGGAGTCCCCCCTTCTGTGATATCGTTTTCGGGTTGGTTCCATCCACATAACTAGCTTGCCAGGTGAATTGAAGGGGATTACCTTGGCCACTCACAGAAAGTGGCCTAAAACCCAATGGCCAATGGGAGTTTTGGGTGCTGCTCAATTGTCCACCAACCATGCTTTGAGGCATTATCTCAGGGGATGGTGGGTGGTTTTTAACAATAGCTTTAAGGGGTATACAGTTGGGTGAAAGTAGACGGCGCAGTTCCCCCAGTTTTGTTTTGCCGTCCCCTTTGCTTCCCCACATTCAGGGAATTGCGACATTTTACCTCTGGCGTAATTTGCTCAGATTATTGAAGTTTGCCAAGTGCTGCCAGAGACTCCGCCTTCTCTTTGATGTCCTTCCTGCACGAGAGACCACAAAACTCCGGGCAATCACATTTTTGTTTGTGGCGGCGAACAGTGAACCCATTCCAAAGCCGCAGTGGATTAACATACACTATACCCAACATGAGCCGACAGGAAACCCTCAAGTTCCTCCACTCACCTCCAAGTAAAGCTACTTGTTCCTCACCAACACGGATTCAAGACTTGCAATATGGCTCTATGCCATTCATCTTTGTTGAGTATGATCATCATAAAGTTACAAACCTAGGCCTATGCCCAACAAGGCTGAAGCAAACCCAACTCGCCAACCCAACCCAACCCAACCCAACCCAACCCGAGCAACCCACCCGCCGTCAACTCTCCAGGGCCCCCAAATCCAAGTCCCGGACCATGTGGTGCTCCCACCAGCCCGGCACTGTCCGCGCCTGCGCTGCTCCGCGCGCTTCCGGCGCTCCTCCTTCTCCACCTGCGGCACTTTGGGGGAGGGGGGGTTCAATGGGGCAACCTGGCAAAATGTGTCTGAAACAAATGGTAACATTGGTTTGGGGGGGGGGGGGAAAGGAATGAGCTAGGTAAATGCCTTGATTGGCAAAGAGCCCTCCCCAAACTGAGCAGAGGCAGGCCTGCTCCAAAGGCTTTCATCGGGCAAGACAAAAAACCAAAAACAGAAGGAAACCGCTCCAACGCATTTTCCACTTGGGTTTTGGATCATGGACCTGGTAGTGAGCCACTAAGTCGAGTCGTGTCGTTCAGCCCTTTTGACGGAGAGAAACTGAGGGAAAGCCGAAGCAAAACCAAAAGAACTCCAGGTTTGGGGGGCCCTATTCCTACCTTTGAGATCCTTGGCTTCTGGACAATGGCTCCCAGCCCAAGATAGAGCCCCCCCTACGCTTGACCTCTCATTAGGCTTGTAGGTTGGTTGAAACGACAAATAAAGCTGGGGTTCCGTTGAAGCCATGGGAAATGGAACCCACACATATGTGCGTCTTTGCCCGTCTGTGTGCCATGAAAACAATCCAAAAAGGTGGCCCACCTCACCATTGAAGAGACGAGCTCAAAGTTAGCCTCCAGCCTGAAAAGTAGTTTTGGGAACCCCTCTGACAAACCCCAAAAAAAGGCACCCGACAGCTCAGCAAAGGGTCCTTGGCAGGGGTTTAATTCATTTGTTGGGTCCTGGGTGACCCTCAAGTTCCAACAAATGGATTGTAGGATGCTAATTA
>CAUJNA010001227.1:0-5000 GCA_963377175.1 Effrenium voratum | reverse complement strand
CCTAAATGGCAATGTGGGTAGGAAAACAACCCAGAGAAACAGTCAAAATAGCGACTCCAGTTGCAAGACATCCACGTAACTAGGGGTTGATCTAGGGTTAATCCAGGAGTTGATCTGAGGTAAAGAATTGTTTGGGTCTTCTCCCCAAGGGATTGTTGGGTCTGCCGGAGATCCTATGCTCAGACCTCTCTGTGGTGGTTTCTCAGAGCCCTGAAAAACTGCAGCCCACACCTGGGGCTGCAAACTTATGGTTGTGTGGTAGGTTTTGCACTACTCCTCAACCATTCGGTTTCAACAAGCCAAGTGGTAGATTTCAGTGCATTGACCCCAGCTTTTGGATGAGAAACAGCACCACAAATGGTTCGTCTCCAGATAGGAGACCTCAAAATGGCCGCCTTGGTTTCGCTTTTGACGGCAACCCCAGAAGCACAGCGGTACCGCGGTACGGGTCCGGCGCCTCCTGTATCCTTCGCCTCTCCTCCGCCAGCCGCGCCTGCATGCGCGAACTCAAGGGACTGATTCTACCCATATCAAAACCCTTCGGTGGACTTGGTTGGGTTTATGTCCACTCGGTTGCTTTCTGCTCCCGTGCTAAAAGTTTAACTTTTAGTGGTGTAATGGAAAACTCATTCGTTGGCAAAGAGTCAAAGTCCTAACATCTAAGGAAAATGCACCAAAGTACACCAACCATTTGGGAGTACTCCCCATCAAGACTCTATCCACACCAGCGCCCAATATCCGTTGATGTTGGGTTCTGCCAAGATGGCTGTAGAAGGTTTGTACAGCTCTTACTATGACCCCATGAAGCCAAGAATTGAATCACCTACCAAAATGGCCAATGAGGGGCGGGGGCATTTACATGCGCCATGTCTAAATTTTCCTTTGAGGGGTCCAGGCTACCTACCCGAAGGATGTTTTGACCGTGGCAAACGTGGTCACCACGTAAAGGCCCAACGAAGATGAACACAAGAAATCGATGCGGGCCATCAACAGAACCATAAAGGAAGAGCTCCTGTCACAAAGCACGTCTGAGGTCGGTTAGAACCTCCCCTGGGTGCGCATATTTGTTTTTTGATGGTCCCAACTCAACCTCACGGGAGCAAGCCCTGGGCTAGTGGCTCGTCCATTCTTGGACGACTCCTCCTCTCATCTCTCATGGACGGCAACGCTTCAGAAGATCCGGCTGTTCAAAGTTTTGTGGATCAAGAGGTTTGCTCGGGCTGCTGATGTTGCCCAAACTGGTCGACACCACCATGAAGAATTAGCTGACTGTGCAGAATGAATGCGCCGTTCATACTCCCAACATCTAGCATTCCAAAGGAGGCTCTCCCCAAGATGCCTTTGGTCCCTGAACCAATGCCTGGAGTGCCTTCGTATTTGGCAACTCTCTCCAGTTGGCTGCTAACTTTGGGAAAAATAGCTTGCATCAAACAATGTGGTCAAGATAACTTTGGCCTTTGAGATCAGAAACAGAAGGGAGGAGGATGGGTGAAAATGAGTGCTTCCAAGAACTCCAAGCACTCACAAGCCGAACAACATACATCACACGCAAGCAGGGGTGCTTGGGTGGGCGGGGTGGGCGGGGCTGGGTGGGGTGGGTGGGATAAGCGGAGAGTTCTGAACCACTCTCAGGTGTCCTCTGGTTGTTTCCGGACCTGTGGCGACTTTCCGCCCAAATGTACGCGGGGAAGACGAAAGGTCCCCTGTTTTAATTGGTGAGACACCCAGGTGTTTGTGGCCCCGTTTCAAGGCATGCCAACATGAAACGGAACGCGTGGCTCTAACTCAGGGCAGCCTGGCTCGGCTTTAACATGCTTGGCCCCTCTAGAATCTGGACAACCAAATGAAAGGATGATCACTCCAGAAACGGACAACCATGAGCATTCTGCTCAGACAGGTCGTCGAAAACTTGAACTTCCCGCGCCTCCTGCCGCGCTTTTCGCTCGTGCTCCTTGCGCTCCTTCTCTTTCCTAGGTCACGCGAAGGAGAGCAATGCGGCGATCCAGGAGCAGTATCTTTTCGGTGGCCGCCTTTGACCATTTAAGGACGCCTTTTGTGTCGTCGTGCTTCAAAGGTCTGTGCACTTCGCCATGTTCTCAGAAAGCGGTTCAAATTTCATCGACCGCACCCCTGAAAACACCCGCCATTCCCAACCATGGTCAAAACTCCTTGGGTGGGCAAACAATTTTCTATACTGACCACCCCCACCAAGCCCAAGTGCAAGGGTGTCTTGACCAAGGCCTCTACTGCCAGGAAAACTCCAAACATGGGCAGTTTCCCTTTGAACTCCCTTTAAACTTTAAACCCACCTCAGAAAGGGTACCCTTAAAGAAGACACACATGCATTTGTGTCCCCCGACTTTGACCACAAAGAGCTGAGTTAAAGTCGTCCCGAAATCCAGTAAGGACCCTTTTTGGATGGCTAGAGAACAAGGGAGACCAATACTGTTCAATACAACTTCAAGCCTCTTAAACTACTTTGAGCGACATAAGCCCGGCAAAACACGGCCAGGAGCCAAAGGAAAATGAAGCGACGCACCCGTCAATCTCACCTGCTTTGCCAAGGGTCGATTTCCGAAAGACTCAAGGTCACGTGAGCAGCTGACAATATGAGCCGGCCCACAGAAAACCGGTGAGGCAGGCCACCTTGACAGGCATCCTTCTGACCAATCCACCCCTGCAAGCGTCACCGAAATACCGCAAAAGGAACAATTTGAGATCAGATGTAGTTGGTTCACTTGCAATTGGGAAATCAATGGCACTCGGCGCATCCGCGATTATATTTTGCTAGCGAATGGAGATAATTCCATCGGCATCACTGAAAACTGCAAACTCAAAACCCCAATTCTCGATAGACACAGCCCTTCCACAACCACTTGCCCCATCCGTCTCTGCGTTGCTCAATCGACTTTCCCGCCGAGGCAAAGGCTTCTTCCTCTCCTCCTCCTCCCTCCTTCGTTGCTCTTCCAGCTCGCGCTCCCGCTTGGCAAGTTCCTGTCCGGCCAAGAATCTACCATAGACTCGTTACTGATCAATTATATATGTATGTATACTCGGTGGCTTTCTGCTCCCTGTTAAAAGTTTAACTCTCAGTCGTTTAATTCCACGTTTGGCTCCCTGGCCGATCCTGGGTTGCCAGCACCCCGCCATAATGGCAGATGCCGACAAACGCGATGGTTGAGCTTGCTCATCCCAAGTAAACAAGGTCAACTGTCCACTTCTTAGGCTGCACAGTTTGTAGGGCGATTGCTCTCCTCAGTGCAGTGAGACCAAAGATTTCTTGTGAAGGGGGTGTGTCCGAATGCATCAAGGAAGTTCCAAAAGATTCGCACTACCTCATGCGGCAATTATGCCATTTCAGCGGTGTATGAAATGCACGCTCCCACCCCTCGGTCGCGTTTCACTTCTGCCAGCGTGTTCCCTTCCTGAGCCAAACCATCACTCTGGTCTGGCAAATCTTCCAGAATTCTGCATGCTAGCCAAGCACCGCCTTGGCGACCATGTAGTGCTCCCCTCACTCTTTTTGAGGTTCGATTAAAACCCCTGGCCATGGAAGTTTCAGCGGTTGGAGAGGCCACCGCCTTCCAGATGCCAGTCGTAGGCCTCATCCTTTTCCCCGAAACACGGGCCATTGCAGGCCCCGGCCAGCAGCTTCACCGGGCGTGGGAGACCAGAAATGGCTACGGAAAGCAACCTTGCAACTAAAACTCTTACTGGTTTAATGGAAAGTTAAAGTCCTGACATCCAAGCAAAATGCACCAAAGTATACACACCAACGGGGCGCAAAATTGCCAACCAAGAGTTCATCCAGGATTCCATACAAGCAGCTGTTGATTTAGGGAAGCGTCAAGGGATCTACAAAAAGATGCCACAAGCGCAATGGTGCCAGGATTAACCGGAAGTTTCCCAGTGTGGGTGTGTTTTTTTGAAACAACCTGTTTGGGGTTATTCCAGAGAAACACTACAACGACCGCTTTGGGTCTCCTGTTGTAATGTCAAGAGACGGCAAGGTGACGTCCCGTGGGACGCTGTCCACCGAACCCTCCAGCTGTAAATACCAACCACGTAGAAAGGTGTATACGGTCAAACCGTTATAGCCGAACCCGTGCAAATGTTGTAAGGGAGAAGGAATAATAGTTACAACAGTGGTCCTGACAAATGCAGAGCAGGCGAAGTGCTTTCCGCTCTCAATTGCCGATCACGTATGAACGCAGCTTCACATAAGATCTTGAACCTCACTTGTGACTTGAGCCAAATGGCAATCAATGGAACCCTGTCAGCAACACAAACACGGACCTCAGAACTGCTTCCCAATTTAGGCACGGGGCCAGGAGGGTTTTAACATCCCCCATTTGGGTCGCATTGTTCATCATGCGGTCCAAACACCACAAAACGTTCCACTGGCCACGGCTTCAGCTACGAAACTGTGTCAAACACTCTTTCACTCACTATTGCTATACACCGTCCATTCATTGTGAAACTTGCCAGGTCCAATTGAGGCAGAAACATGCATCCGCAAATCGTAGCACGTTCCTATACTCAGATGCAAGAGACATTTTGCCTCTAGCCAATACGCAACCACTTGAAATCCCGGCTGCCGCATTTGCGCATCGCGCAGCCGTCATCCACAGAAGTGGGTTGGCCATAGAAATCCATAGCAGCGCACGGTCATATGCCATCTGAATACCATTGGCAAAGAAGATTTGGCGAGCAATACATGCAAAACATAGCCATTCCAGGTACCATGAATAATATATATAAAGGAAAAGAAATCATCCATGATGTAATAGTTCCATCCATGAATATCCGGAATGTCATAGTCGTCGGAATATGTAAATGTATACACATCCATTCATCTTTGGACGCATGAAATCATATCATGATGTAAAATCGTTCCATCGCAATGACGTCGATGAGACGCAACCAACAGATGGGGACTAGCCCACATCGTGCCGCAATCAACATCTGCATCACGCATACCTGTCTCCAATGGACAGTCT
>CAUJNA010001226.1:0-98431 GCA_963377175.1 Effrenium voratum | reverse complement strand
TTCCACCAGGGCGCGGATCATTTTTTTTTACTTGGCGAGTGCCTTTGGGAATTCTTTTTTCCCTCGACCCGAGACGGGTCTCCGAGACGGATCTTCCCACCTCCAACCCAGTGAGCGCCTCTCCTGGGAATAAGAAATTCCCCAGCCCGGTGAGCGCCTCTCCTTAAAAGACTTTAATTCCCAGGTCCGAGACGGATCTTATTGCCTCCAGCCCGGTGAGCGCCTCTCCGGGGAGCGAGAAATCCCCGAGACGGATCATTGTGGAGAGACGGATCATTGTGGAGAGACGGATCTTTCCGCCTCCAGCCCGGTGACCGCCTCTACCTAGAGGGCTTTTATTCCAAGGTCCGAGACTGATCTTCCCGCCTCCAGCCCGGTGAGCGCCTCTCCTTAAAAGACTTTAATTCCCAGGTCCGAGACGGATCTTATTGCCTCCAGCCCGGTGAGCGCCTCTCCTGGGAGCGAGAAATCCCCGAGACGGATCATTGTGGAGAGACGGATCATTGTGGAGAGACGGATCATTGTGGAGAGACGGATCATTGTGGAGAGACGGATCTTTCCACCTCCAGCCCAGTCAGCGCCTCTCCTTGGGAAAGTATTTCCCCATGACCGAGACGGTTCTTTTCGCCTCCGACCGGTGTTTTACGCCTCAGCGTAGCCTTTTGCATACGCGCTCAGGCGACCTAGCTTGTTTCGCACTATTTTGCATGGCTTTGCATGGCACGATTTTGCATGGTGTGACATTTGCTTGGTTTTGGCATGACATGATTTTTTTGCATGGTTTTAGCGTGTTTTTTCACGGTGTCCTGCTCGGGACGCCTCTGCTGGGGATGCTGGGGGATGCTGCGGTTTCGCACGGATGTCACGTTGGTTTGTTTTGCTTGATTTTGACAGGAGACCTCGGATTCGTGTGGCAAGATGAGAACTTTGAAGGTTGAAGTGGAGGAGGGTTCCATGTGAACGGTTGAGTCACTGTTCCGCACAGCGCGCCGGCTTAGGGGACACCAGCAACAGCAACCTTCGGCTCAGCTCGGAAACAGCAACCCTCGACTCAGCTCGGAAACAGCAGCAACAGCAGCAGCAACATCAGCAGCAACATCAGCGCCCGGCCATGAGTGGTGGAGTGACGGAGGACATTCGAAGTTTTTCGTGCCGGTTTTTGGTGTGTTGCTGTCAGGAGGAGTGCTGGGGGCAATGGGAGCCGCACCAGGCTCGATTTGCCCTCGTTGTTTTTCCCCTTTTTTTCCACGTCAGGAGGAGTGCTGGGGGCCGCACCAGGCCCGATTTGCCCTCGTTTTTTTTCCTTTTTTTTCCACGTCAGGAGGAGTGGGACGGCGCCGGCAGCTCTGCCGGGTGGGCGGTCCCTCAGGAGACTGCTCGTTGAGTTCGTGGGGGCATCACATGCATTTTGTTGCGAGGACGCATGGAGAGGCTCCTGGAGGGTGCCTCATAGGCCTGCTTTTTTTCAAGCGTTTGCATCATCTCGCCACTTGAAGGCCACCTTCGAAGATCAGGAGGGAGAAGAACTTCAACTCCTGGAAGGAGAGACTCGGTTTTGTCGTTAGCGTGCACGCTCCTGGCTGCAGGACGACGTGCGCGGGGAGCTGGCGGTGAAGGCAAGACTTTTGCGGAGCGGGTTGATGAGGTTTGCTTACACTTGACCGCAGGACGTTTTGATCAAGAAGCTGGAGGAGGAGCTGAAGGCGGTGAAGGCGGAGAAGGAGCTGTGGCCGGCTTGTCAACTCTCTTGTTCTTGCTCTGCCACGGCAGGATGCCCTTGAGAAGCAATTCTACGAGAAGGTCAGGGGGGGCTTCTTTTTTTTGTATGCACTTCCTTTTTTGCCAGGTTCAGGAGAACACCAGGTTTTGCACGGAGCTGGCCGCGGAGCGGAGGTGGACGGCTTCATACCAGGAGCGCGCAGGTGCTGATTTGTTTTTTTCATGCGTGACCTGGGCAGGCTGATCACGGGCCGTTGCATCGGGACAACATGCAGCTCAGGGCCCAGGTCGCGAATCTCGAGGTTCTCACGGGCTCGGCCACGCTGGACGGGCTCACCGCGCAGGGCAACGTGGGCTGCGACCAGCTGCTGTGCAACGACGTGAACTGCACCGACGTGTTCACGACGGGCGTGGACGCCTCGGGCGCAGTCTCCTGCGCAGCGCTCACAGCCACCGGCACCGTCGCCGGAGCCACGCTGTCGTCCACAGGGGCTGTGTCAGGCAGCTCGCTGAGCATCACCGGCGCGGCCAGCGGGGCCTGCTGAGCTCCGCCACCGGAATCACGGGCACACTCACCATCAACAACACGGCCAACGCCGGGAACTTCACCACGGTGGGCGACGTGTCCACGGGCACGCTGACGGCCTCGGGCGCAGCGACGGCGGCGAGCTTCGCAGCCACCGGGGCGCTCACGGGCGCCACGCTGACGATCACCGGGGCGGCCTCCACGGGCCCGCTGGACTGCGAGAGCCTGGACTGCACCTTCACGGCCACGAGCGGCGGAGTGTCGACGGGCAGCGTGGTGTGCGGCGACGTGACGAGCTCGGGGACGGTCTCCGCGCCGCAGCTCTTCGCGTCCAACACGCTCACCGTGACCAACACCTCAGACTTCTCGGACGATCTCTTCCTGACGAAGAACTGGGCGGGCTGGAGCAAGCTGCAGATTTCCAACAACAGCGCGGCCTCCGACAGCGGCCCGGAGCTGCGGCTCCTGGGCAACCAGAGCGCCAGGGTCTTCCTGGAGCGGGACGGCGGGACGCACCAGTGCGAGCTCATAATGATCAACGATGAGGCGCTGGTGCAGACGAAGAGCCTCTCGACGCAGCTGTCCTTGACCACGAACCAGAGGAACCCCGGCTGCCTCGTGATCGCGGGCAACACGGGCAACGTGGTCTGCAACACGAGCTTCACGAATTTGTCGGACAGCAGGGTGAAGACGGAGATGGCCGAGGCCGACGTGGCAGAGCTCCAGCAGCTCTTCGACTCCGTGGAGGCCAAGCAGTACAAGCGCCCGGACATGACCGAGGACCTGAGGCTGGGCTTCGCGTCAAACGACTTCGCAGGAACGAAGTGGAAGAACCTGACGGGCACCGCGAGGTGGAGCGACGGCACGGAGATGGTCACCCTCGACTACTCGCACCTCACCAGCGTGCTCTGGGGGGTGTGCAAGGGCTCCAGGCCCGGCTGGACGAGGTGGAAGCCTGGCAGGCCCAGCGGGGGCCGAAGAACCCATAAGAAACATGGCCGACGCCCGCAGGCGAACCATCAAGGCCGTCTACGAGGATCCCCGCACCGGCTTCGGCAGCATAGCGCAGACGCTGCAGCAGGCCCAGGTGCGCGACCCCAGCATCTCTAGAGGGGAGGTGAAGGCGTTTCTGGACGGCTCCGGGTGAACCAGGACCGGCCGCAGAGAGGCTACAACAGCTTCGTGCCTCTGGAGCCCATGAACCAGCTGCAGGTGGACCTGGCCGACATGAGGGCCTTCGGCGGCAAGCCCTACCCCTTCATGCTGGTGGCCATCGCTGACCAAGAAAGTGGCCGCGGAGCCGCTGAAGGACCGTCTCGCAAGCACCACCGCGGCGGACATGAAGAAGGTCTTCCAAGCCCTGGGGGTGCCGGCCAACGTGTGCTCCGACGACGGCGCCGAGTTCAAGAGGGAGTTCAAGGAGCTCATCGAGAAGCAGGTGACCAGGGGCCACGCCTACTTCGCGGAGCGCACCATCCGCACCATCAAGGAGGCCATGTTGCGCCGCATAGCAGCCGGAGCGGGCCGGCGGGGGCAGTGGCACCTCATGCTGGCCGACATCTTGAGCAAAATCAACGGGAGGAAGCACGCTACCACGCAGGTGGCGCCGAACCTCGCCTACTCTGACCCCGAAATGGCAGAGATTGCTCTGCGCAACATCGAACGCAGGGCCAAGCACAAGGTGACCCGCCCGGGAATCAAGGTCGGGGATATGGTTCGGATCAGGGTTAAGCCGATCGAAAGCAGGGGCTCCTACAGGGTCAACGAGATAGCCTGGAGCGAAAAGGTGTACAGGGTTGTCTCCGCCGAGAGCGGGGAGATGGGGGCGAGGTTTGGCGTGGAGGGGTGGCCGGAAAAGGTGGTGCACAGGGATCTTCGAAAAGTCCCCGAAAACTCAGCTCCCGAACCGCGGGGGTTGGAGGTGCAATCCCGCCAGCGGAGGCTACAGAGAGGCCCCAGGCTCCCACCTCCTTTTTGACTGTGCCTCTACGTGTGCCTCTACGTCTCTACAGCGTCTCCACCTGCCACTCACTGATGAGCTCCTCAGCGTCGGGTTGGGGGCCCTCGTCGTCGTCATCGCCCCACCGCGCGCGCCATGTGATGCCAGCCTCAAACCAGCGCAGGGCAAGCTCTGCCCGCTGCGAGCGCGTGGCCGGGGTGCGAAGAGCCGTGAAGATTTGACCCGCCTCTTCCGCGATTACCGCTGCGGGCTCGGCGTCTTCGAGCTTTCTCGCGAGGCGTCGGGCATCCAAGTCCGCGGCGCGCAGCTGCTCCTTGAGGAGCTCGATGCGGCGGCGCTGGTGCGAGCGCTCGGCCTTAAGCAGCGCATCCTCGCGAGGCCGCTTGTTGGGAGGCCGCTGGGTCGTCAGAGCAGCCGCAAGGCAGGGAGCGTCCGCCCGCGCGGCGGGCTTCTCCAGGAGCCATGCCTGCACGCACCGGAAGGCCTTGGAGGAAGTCATCTCTTTGAGCAGCTGCGGCGGGTGATCGAGCATGTGGGACCATTCGAGGATTTGCTGCCTGCGGAGATCCCGGAGCTCCCCACACAGGCCAGCGATGCGGAGCCGGTGGTGCAGGCGCTCGGCCTGGAGCAGCGCATCCTCGCGAGCCCGCGCGGGAGGTCGCTGGACCATCAGAGCGGCCGCAAGGCTGGCAGCGTCCGCCTCCGCCCACACGGCGGGCTTCTCCAGGAGCCATGCCTGCACGCACCGGAAGGCCTCAGAGGAAGTCATCTCTTTGAGCAGCTGCGGCGGTTCGAAATCATTAAAGCGAAACGAGACCTCGGGATCTTTTTTTTTCATCTGTGCGCTTGAGCGAGGATCTCAACCGAGGTGCGCCAACCGCAGGCGGAGAATTCGGTTGCTGTGCTCCAGCTCTTCAATGCGCTCCCTGGCTCGCTCGCGATCTCTGTCGATGATATCGTTGAGGCCGCCCACCCGCCGGCGGAGATTTCTGTTCTCGCGCTCCAGCTCCATACGGCACTGAGTTTTGCCGAGGAGCTCCCACTCGAGCTGCGCGATGAGATGCCGCTGGTGCGAGCGCTCGGCCTCGAGCAGCGCGTCCTCGCGGGGCCGCTTGCGTTGCATGTCGCAGGGAGGCCGCTGGGCCATCAGAGCAGCCGCAAGGCAGGGAGCGTCCTCGTCCGCCCACGCGGCGGGCTTCTCCAGGAGCCATGCCTGCACGCACCGGAAGGCCGCTGAGGAAGTCATATTGAGCAGCTGCGGCGGTTCGAAATCATAAAAGCGAGAAGGCGAGAAAACGAGAGCTCGGGATCTTTCTTTTTTTCAGGTTCCGACAGTCTACGCCCAGCAGCGGCTCAGCCGCAGCGGCAGTGTCGGAGCGGGCCCAGAGGCGGGGGCCCCACGAGGAACTCCATCACGAGGTCGAAGGGCGCAGAGCCTGGCGGAGCGTAAGCGCCCAGCATCCGCAGCTGCTCCAGGTTGCGCCAGTGCCCCAGCGGCCGCGAGTTGTGAGCGTCGAGGCCGTCGACCTTGTCGTTGAAGGGCGAGAGGGACTTCTTCTCGACGGTCTCCACGGCGATCTCGTGCGCGCGGCTGCGCAGCTGCGCGAAGGCCGCCCTGCGCTCGCTGCCTTCCTCCAGCACCTCCCGGTACTCGAGATGCCGGACGTTGGTCACCGCCTTCTTCGGCACGCCCTTGATCTTGCGCTTCTCATTGCGCGCGCCGTCGGGCTGGACCGTGAGGATGCTGTACATCTTGGAGCGCAGGCCCACGTACTCCAGGATCCTGGCGGGGAAGGTCTCGTCGCCGAGCTTGCCCAGCTGGCCCATCACCTCGATGGCCTTGGCGCGCGCCGCTGCAGAGAGCGCGCTCTGGTCCCTCTCGGGGTCCTTGGACTTGCCGGCCACGTCGAAGAGGGCGGCGCCGTTCAGGTTCGCCTCGGCCATGGCGTGGAGCGGGTCCTGCAGCTCGAAGATCTGCACCATCACGGAGTCGGTGTCCGTGAAGAGCAGCCTCATCTTCGGGAAGAGCCTCCTCATGTGGAGGTAGTAGGCCTTCTCCATCATGAGCTTGCAGCGTGCGGGCGCCGACTTGGGTGGGCACGCTCGCTCACGCAGGCCTTGCTGCGGTCCGTCTTGAGCGTCTCCACGAAGGCCAGGAACCCCTCCGAGTCGTTGATCTGGAGCTCGAAGTTCGTCACGGAGCTCTTGCCCACGGCCCGCTCGAACTTGGCCGGGTCCACGTAGGCGTTCGTGTTCCTGAACTTGTCGGGGTTCATGCAGCAGCGGCCGAAGATGGCGTTCTGGGGGAGCTTCACCACCTTCTCGGCGACCACGCTCCCCGCCGTCTTGAGCTGCCTCCGCTCGCTGTGCTTGAGCTCCATGAAGCCCGCCATGAAGGGGCTGCAGGTGAAGCGGTAGGCCCTGTGCAGCCTCCAGACCCTGGCGCCCAGCACGTCCCGCAGGAACTTGAGCCGCTTGCCGTCCACGCCCTCCTCCACGTGCATGCTGAGGAAGGGCACGAGCTTCTCGCAGGGCGACGGGGAGAGGCCGAGGCGCTCCGCCATGTCCGCGGTGTGCGGCCCGTACAGGCCCTTCCCGACCTTCATGCGCGCGGGGGGAGCCCAGTCGTGCACCTCCGGGGGAAAGTCGTAGTCCACGAGGAGCAGGTAGCTCACCTCCTCAGAGGCACGCCTCGTGCAGCCAGCTCAGCCTTGCGGCGTTTTCTTCTGGCAGGGCGACCGTCACGCAGGGGCCGTTGGGCATGGGCAGCGTCATTGCGGCCGGGTACATGGCGTTGAAGTCCAAGTACGAGATCCAGCTGACGGGCTCCTCGGGGTTGTAGTCCTCCTCGCCCCGCTCGGGGTTGTTGGCTTGAGCGAAGGGCTGGAAGATGCAGCTCAGCCCGCCCATGACGGAGGCCCGCACGTCCCTGTAGGCCTGCTCGTCGGTGATGAGGTGAATGGGAGTCTCGCGGGCCGAGTGCCGCAGCATGGCGTCCCAGGCGGCCCCGGGCAGCGTGACGTAGTGGATGGGGTCGAGCCCCGACTGCGCCCGGAAGAAGTCCCGGTAGCTCTCCATCACGTCCGCCAGGGCCAGGACGTCGGTGTGGAGGTAGCAGTTGTGGAACTCTCGGAAGGTCTCCCACCCCATGACGTTGGCGGTGTTCACGGCCAGCCGGTGGTCCTCTGCGCTCACCGCCTTCCCCGCCAGCACGCTGTCGTAGCAGTGCTGCTCCCACACCGCGGGCATCTCCCACGCCTCGGCGCCGCAGAAGTGCTCGAGGGGCATGGGCAGCTTGCGCAGGATGCAGTCCCACGCCTGCTCCAGCTCGCAGTGCGTCCGCCGCTGTTTGAGAGGCCGTCTTTGAGGCGGAGAGCCCGTCGGAGTGCGCAGCTGCAGCTCGGGGTGAAGCGAGGCCATCAGCGGGAAGAGCTCCGGCAGCTGCTTGTGGGTGCAGGCCCAGAGGTCGTCGATCATGCTGGCCAGGCTCGTGGGGAAGACGTTCATGCTGTCCACGAACCTCAGCGGGCCCCAGCTCATCTGCAGGCACTTCTCGCCCGACTTGCAGAGGACTCGGAGGCAGAGGTGGCTGTAGTCGCCCTGCTTGATCGCCGCCTGCAGGGCGCACCAGCCGGTGAGGGGCTTTGGCGCGGCCTTGGCCTTGGGCTTTGGCGCGGCCTTGGCCATGGGCATGGGCCTCTCGGGCTCGCTGCCGCTTCCTTCCGCCTCGCTCTCGGTGCCCTCGTTGTCGCTGTCCTCGCCGAGCTCTTCGCGCGGCGCCCTGCTGACGGGAGAGCCCATCGTGGCGATGTAGCACAGCAGGAAGTGGAAGTCGTAGCCGCCCCCGTTGTGAAAGACCACTGGGATGGTCTTGGGCGTCTGGGCCGCGATGTTGCAGGAGTGGCACAGCGCCCCGAGATACTGCCCGGTGCCGTGGCAGTGGTGGAGCTTCTTCTCGGCGGTCTCGAAGGACGCGAGGCACTCCCTGCAGCGAGTGGCGGCCCTGTGCTCCAGCTCCTCCCGCCGGGTCATGCTGACGGGCCGAGTTCGGCGTCTCCAGGTGAGGTAGTGGTCGGCCAGCTTGAGAAGGTCGTCCAGCATGGCGCGGACGGCGTGGTACTTGTCGCTGTCCCGCTCGTGGTGCGTGAGCCTCAGCCTCAGCTCCTCGGGCGGCACGTAGCCGCAGCGCCCGACGGCGACGTAGCAGGAAGATGCCGCGACGGTCTGGCGCGCTGGCTGCTGCTGCGCTACGTGGACCGTCGGGGCGGGCGTGCTGTAGACCTCGAGGTCCGCGTAGCACGTCAGGGGCGCGAGCTCTGCGGAGGCCTTGCCCCGGTAGCGCAGCAGGCTCTTCTCGGGCCCGGGCAGCGGCACTTTCCGAGTGCGCTCGGCTATCTCTCGATAGCACTGGGTGGCGCGGTGGCGCTGCCAGGAGGCCGCGGTGAAGCGGGCCATGCACCTCGGGCACTTGTACTCCGCGCAGCCGCCGGTGTTGGTGGGCGTGGCTCCCAGGGTCAGCCCCTGCCTGCCGGCCAGCGCCTGGAAGGTGTGGATCAGGCTGTAGTGGCCGCTGTGCAGGAGAAGCAGCACGGTGTGCTGGACGACGCCCGTGCCGCTCGGGGCGCGCTGCTGGAGGACGTGGTAGTACTCCAGCCCGTCCGTCCACAGGGTCTGCTGCCACACGAAGACGAAGACCTCCACCCGCCCGGCGTTGCGGAGCTCGAAGGCCTCGATGTCGTCGAAGTTCACGGGGCGGTCCGTCAGGCCAGAGAAGTCCACCCCCACGTCGGCCAGAGCGGGCTGCCAGCCCGGGGGGCGCGGTCCTTGGCGGCCGGCCAGCTCGGGGTAGAAGAAGGAGCCCGAGCAGCTCACGGTCCTTTTCCGCTCCTGCCAGGTGAGCCCCTCGACCCCGAGGCAGTGGGCGAGGACGCACCACATGAAGCAGCGGTGGTCCTCGTTCTGAGGGTTCCAGATGGCCTTCTTCTTGGCCAGGGTCTCGGGCAGCTCCTTCCAGCAGCCTCCCGCCTCGTTGGGCGGCGGGGGCGCGGGCATGTCGGCCAGCTGCTGCGAGGGCGCGGTCAGCAGATACGCAGCCGTGATGCCCACGACGGTCCAGTCGGACTCGGGGAAGCGGGAGCGCTTGAGCGCCACCTCGAACTTCGTCCTGATGGCCGCCATCATGGTTCCGGCGCGGGCCGACGGAGACGCGGGCCTCACGATCCACGGCGCCAGCCTGTGGAAGTAGTGCGTGAGCTCCACCCTGTCCTCGTCCTCGTCCTCGTCGTTTACGGCCGGGCGCGTCAGCAGGATCTGGAAGCTGACCTTCGCGAGGAAGGGCAGCCGAATCGCCAGCAGGTCTTGGAGCCGGTCCACCAGCAGCCGCATGGCGTCGATGGTGAAGACCTGCTGCCCAGGAAGAGGGCGCAGCCGCAGCTCGCGGGTCCAAGCGCCCCCGAGCTCTGTCACAGCGGCCTCGGCGCTGGGAGCGCGCGGCTCCTCCAGAGGCACCGCCCGGACGGCGGCGAGGCCCAGGCGGCCCCAGATGAGATCAGACAGCTCGGAGGTCATGGCGCGAATTGGTTTGAGCTGAATAAATTGCTTTCTATAGAAAAATAATAAAATATTCAGTCGGTCGGACGGGCGCTTCTTTTTTTCTCTTGGCTTCTGTTCTATCCCGGATCACTCACAGCGAGTCGGTGGCGCTGCCCTGCAGGTTCAGCGCAGCGAGGAGCTCTCTGGAGGCCTCGTCCAGCTCCTTGCGCGCCTTCTCAAGCCGCTCCAAGGCGGCGAGGGTTGCGCTCTGGGCAGCCAGCGAGACCGGCAGCCGCTCAGCGATCTTCTTGCTGACGAGCTGCTCCTCCACCTCGAGGAGCTCCCTCTCGATCTGGGCCAGCGTCGCGACATCGCGTGTGCGGATGCGGCGCTGCCTCAGGGCCTCGCGCTTCTCGCGGAGCGCTTCCATCGGCGCCCAGCTCTCCACCTGGCGCTCCTCGGCCATGGCGGGAGCTGCGCTGCGGGCCGCGCGCTGGTTCAAGCGCTTGCGAAGCTTAAGCTGCAGGTCTTGCGCCCGCTTCAGCATCTACTTCCAGTTCTGGATGTCGACCTCCTCCGCCGGGAACCTGCCAGCGAGCCCATCTGCAATCAGCCGCTCCAGCACGGGCGCTCCCCGAGCGAGCTCATAGTGCAGGCGGCTCACCTCCTCCCGAGAGGCTCCCCGCTTCAGCGCCTCGGCATCAACGGCGGCCTTCAGCACAGGCCTCAGCTGCTCGCGGCGCTCCAGGACGTAGGTGGCCATTCTGAATTTTTCTACTGAGCGAAAAAAGGCTGCGGCATCGGAAGAAATCACAGCGGGCACTCTCGGGAAGGTGGCTCCACACGCAGATCTGTGACCTCAAGGCTCAACCCGCACATGCCGCTCATCAACCACAAGCTGCGAGCTCTCAGCCTAACGCGCGCGGCGCAGTGAGCCAGCTCGGCGGGGCGGTCCGCAAACGTGCCGCCGGCGTTCCAGAAGCGCGCGTGGGGCCGGCAGCTTGGCTTTCAGCATCCAATCGCCGCCGCGCGATTGCCTCACAGAGGGCAGCAGCCGCTGGCGCACAGCCTCGGGCGTGAGCTTTGCGTCGATGACGCGCTCGGATGCGGCCGCCAGCTGCTCGACCAGATCGGTCTCGGCCCGCTCCCAGAAGAGCCTCGCGCGCTCATCGGTTGCAAAGCTCACGCTGGGGCGCTGCCCCTCGGAGAAGGCCCTGGGCTCCCATGGGATTTCCAGCGAAGCTTCGCTCTGCCACAACAGCGGCTCCAAGCACAAGAATTTGCCACCCTTAGCATTGGAGCGCACCTCGCCCAACTTCCACATGCTAGCCTGGCTCGTCATCCTTTTCTGTCTCCGATAAAAAAAGATTGGTCCGAGCATGCGAAACTGCTTGACCCGCGCCCTTGCCTGTGCGTGCTTTGTTGTGCTGGTGGTAATTGTTAAAAATGCCGAGACTGTTGGAGCTGTTTTGCGGCACAAAGTCGATTGGCAGAGCCTTCGAGGCGGCAGGGTGGGAGGTCGTTTCCCTGGACATCGTATCGAAATTTGAGCCCACGATCCTGTGCGACATCCGGGGCTGGGACTACGCGCTGTTTCCGCCGGGGCACTTTGACATGGTCTGGGCCAGCCCGGTCTGCACGGAGTACAGCCGAGCTCTGACGATGCGCCCTCGACGACTCGAGGAGGGCGACGCGCTGGTGCTCAGAGCCCTCGAGATCATGGAGCATTTCGACCCGCTCATGTGGGTCCTAGAGAATCCGGCCACCGGGCTGCTGAAGACCCGCCCGTTCATGGAGCGCCTACCCTGGGTGGACGTCACCTACTGCATGTACGGGACTCCGTACAGGAAGCAGACCCGACTGTGGACCAACATGCGCTGGAGACCGAGCCGAGGGCTGTGCAGGAGCGGCAGACGGTGCGACGCGTGGGAGGACGGGAGGCATCTGAGGGGCGCTCAAGGGGGGCCTCGACTCATGGGGGGTCAGCGTGAGAGGGTCAGGGGGCAGTCGCGCGAGCTTCTTTACAGCATTCCTACGGCGCTGTGCGAGGAGATTGCGCGCGCGGCCACGGCAGAGCTTGCGGATCGGCAGAGCATCCCGGACTGAAGCGAGGGGCATTTCTTATATGTCATTTTTTTCCCTAGCAGGCATGCGCTCCGACGGCGGCCAATAAGCCGCACTTTGGGCAGGACTTGCAGCTGACGCTGCACCCATCTACCTCCCGCGTCACTCTCAGCAGGAGCTGCTCGCCGGGCTGGAGGCGATAAGATCCGTCTCGGAGCTGATGGCTTAATTCTTACTCTAAGGAGAGGCGCTCACCGGGCTGGAGGCGATAAGATCCGTCTCGGAGCAGGGGTTTTAATTCTTGCTCTAAGGAGAGGCGCTCACCGGGCTGGAGGTGATAAGATCCGTCTCGGAGCAGGGGTTTTAATTCTTGCTCTAAGGAGAGGCGCTCACCGGGTGCCCTCACCACCGGGTGGAGGCGATAAGATCCGTTCGGAGCTGATGGCTTAATTCTTTCTCTTCTTTCTTGCTCTAAGGAGAGGCGCTCACCGGGCTGGAGGTGATAAGATCCGTCTCGGAGCAGGGGTTTTAATTCTTGCTCTAAGGAGAGGCGCTCACCGGGCTGGAGGCGATAAGATCCGTCTCGGACCTGGGAATTAAAGTCTTTTAAGGAGAGGCGCTCACCGGGCTGGAGGCGATAAGATCCGTCTCGGGGATTTCTTGCTCCCAGGAGAGGCGCTCACCGGGTTGGAGGCGATAAGATCCGTCTCGGGGATTTCTTGCTCCCAGGAGAGGCGCTCACCGGGCTGGGGTTCGGGGGGAAGATCCGTTCGGGCGGAATCGAGCCGCGGCCTTCCTAGCTTTGGAGCTGCAACCGCCTCTTCCAATTGAGTTGTGTGTAGGGATGGTATTCCTTGCTACTCTTTGGATTTTTTAACAGGAGAGGCGCTCACCGGGCTGGAGGCGATAAGATCCGTCTCGGGGATTTCTTGCTCCCAGGAGAGGCGCTCACCAGGTTGGAGGCGATAAGATCCGTCTCGGGGATTTCTTGCTCCCAGGAGAGGCGCTCACCGGGTTGGAGGCGATAAGATCCGTCTCGGACCTGGGAATTAAAGTCTTTTAAGGAGAGGCGCTCACCGGGCTGGAGGCGATAAGATCCGTCTCGGGGATTTCTTGCTCAGATCCGTCTCGGAGCTGATGGCTTAATTCTTACTCTAAGGAGAGGCGCTCACCGGGCTGGGGTCGGGAAGATCCGTCTCGGAGCAGGGGTTTTAGTTCTTACTCTAAGGAGAGGCGCTCACCGGGCTGGGGTCGGGAAGATCCGTCTCGGGGATTTCTTGCTCCCAGGAGAGGCGCTCACCGGGCTGGGGTCGGGAAGATCCGTCTCGGGGATTTCTTGCTCCCAGGAGAGGCGCTCACCGGGCTGGAGGCTGGAATATCCGTCTCGGACCTCTGGAATTAAAGTCTCTTAAGGAGAGGCGCTCACCGGGCTGGAGGCTGGAAGATCCGTCTCGGGGATTTCTTGCTCCCAGGAGAGGCGCTCACCGGGCTGGAGGCGATAAGATCCGTCTCGGGGATTTCTTGCTCCCAGGAGAGGCGCTCACCGGGCTGGAGGCGATAAGATCCGTCTCGGACCTGGGAATTAAAGTCTTTTAAGGAGAGGCGCTCACCGGGCTGGAGGCGATAAGATGCGTCTCGGGGGTTTCTCGTTCCCAGGAGAGGCGCTCACCGGGTTGGAGGCTGGAAGATCCGTCTCTCAGCGATGATCAGTCTCGGCTCAAGGAAGAAAAAAGAATTCCCAAGAACCGCTCGCCTGCGAAAATGATCCGCGCCCGGGCGGAATCGAGCCTGCGGTCTCCAAGCTTCGGAGCTGAAGAGCCTCTTCCAATTGAGCTATGGATCCTTACTAGTCAAGCACGGAGACACCTGTGCCAGAGAGCGTCACCAGCTGATAGGCTATCAGGTGGATGAACACATCCGTCATCGTGCCGTCGAGCGCCTTGAAGGTGAACCGAGCCAGGTCGCCCGAACGAGTGCTGACGCCACTGAGGGGCATCTTGGGCACTCGCTCTGTCGGGAAGCCCGCGATGAAGCTGTGGCGCAGGTAGCCAGCGCGGTCGATGTCGATGTTGCGCACCGTGTCGTCGTAGGTCCCCGCAAGGACCGAGAGGAAGTGGAAGTGCTCCGAGGCTCCTTCATAGGGTTGTGCGGGTACTGCAGGCTGCCCAGCTGCATCTGCGACTCCAGGAGACTGTCTGGCCGCTCCGATGGGGGCCACGTCCTGCCCCGGGTTGGCCAGCAGGTGGATCTTAGAGCCCGCGTCGTTGTCCCAAAAAGTCACGAACGCTCCCATGAGTTTCGTGAAGGCGCGCGCCACGGTGACGTTGTGCTCCGCCACGCCCGGAGGCGCCGTGGAGTGCTGCGTGTGCACCGTGGGGTAGCTGAACACGAGCGACCTTCCTGAGAGGAGCACCCGGTTGAAGGACTCTACCAGCGCAGAGTCCAGGACGACCTGGGAGGCCAGAACTCGGACGTTCTGGATCTCGAAATCGGTGCTCAGCGTGGCTCCCGCCGGGTGCGCCCGCGTTCTCGGACCACAGCGCTGTCGTCGCGTCCGCGAACTCGATCTCTATCACCAGTTCAGCTGCGGCGGCAGCATCTTCCCGCAGCGCAGGATGCCCACCATGGTGGGGCGCAGCAGCACGTCCGCGTAGCCGCTCTGGTGCACCGCGCGGGGCGTCCGAGAGTTGTTCACCTCGTCGAAGCCCTCCACGGCCTTGTTCTGGTTGTACTCGCGGCCCTTCAGCAGGTCATGCACGGCCACGGTGCGACCGTAGTAGTTAATGTCATCGCAGCGCTGCCCGTTGGCGAAGACCTGGATCTCTGGATGAAACAGGCGGGGTTCGGAGTGGCAGGCGCCAGCGGGTTGGTGGCGTCCGTGTTTCTGACTCTGAAGGCGATCTTGATCGACTCGGGGTCGATGAACGAGGTGCCGCTTGTCAGCGGAATGCGGCAGACCCTCGAGGTGGCGGGGGAGAAGGAGCTCAGCGAGCTGGGGAAAGACTGCACGTCGTGGCGTGCGGTCACGTAGTTGGTGTTGCTGGTTTTCAGCTTGTAGTCCAAGCTCTGCATCAACTCATCCTGTGCTCCGGCTGTGACTACCTCCATGCTTCTTTACATGTAGCGCAACACTCATTTTTGTTCGTACGGCGAAGGAGAGTCTAGGCCGCCTCGATGTCTCGGGCCAGCTGGTCGTAGCTCGGCGGAGGCAGGCGGCTCTGGCTCGACTGCCCCGAGCTGCGGGAGCTTGCCCGGGAGTTCGGCTGGGACTGAGGCAGAGTCACGGGGTTCAGGCCCCAGGAGAAGGGGCGGGGCGTGTGATTGGTCTGCGCCTGGACTCGGAAGCCAGACTGCGAGGAGGCGCGGCTACTTGCGGGGCTGCCTGAGGTGCTGCTGCCGGAGCGCAGCGTGAAGTGCTGGGGCTGCGTGGCGTCGTTCATGTTGTTGGCGGACCGGACGTCCTGCACGGCCGCGTCCTCGCTGCCCTGCTGAGGCCGGAAGAGCGTGTTCTCCAGCACCCAGCCCGTGCCGCGGGCCAGGCCGTAGGCTGCGCCGCCTGCGAGTCCCACGGCCAACCCTGCCGTAGCCGCTGCGCCAACTCCCGCCGTGGCAGCCATCGCTCCAGCAACCTCTCCCGCCGTGGGCGCCAAAGCAGCGGCCCCTTCTGCCAGGCCCCCCAAGTAGCCAAAGGCCCCGCCCACGCCCTCTGCGGCAACGGCTACCTCTCCCTCCTCCGCAGCCACCGCTGCCGTCTCCTCTATGGCCTGCGCTGCGCCGCGCTCCACCTCCTGCGCGCGCGGCCCCGCCTCGTCCAGGAGGCGCTCTACGTCGTCGGGTCGGCCTATGATCTGTGGCGGCGGCTGCGGCTGCGGTCCTGGGCGGGGCAATACATTCATGCGCACGTACTCAGCAGCGTCCTGGGGGAGCTGGGAGCGGAAGGCCTGCACCGCCGCGAGCCCTGCTGCTCCTGCGCCCACCAGGTCCGCTGCTGCCTGCGCTCCGTCGGCCGCGCTGCGCAGACGGCCCGTGCGGGCCCTGTCCGTTGTTCGTCAGCGCGTCGGCCTCTGGGTCTCCAGCCAGATCGTCCTCGCCGAAGCGGTTTCCTCCGCCTTGGCGCATCCGGGCCAAGTCCTCGTCCGTGGCCTCAGCGGGAGTGCGGAAGCCTTCCTCTGGAATCGCCCTCAGCGGCGTGTGCTGCAGAGGCTGCGGGTTGGGGTCCTCGCTGGACTGCACGAAATCGTCCAAGTAGAAGTGGCTCGTGACGAACGTGGTGGCCTTGCGGTTCGGCTGGTCCAGGGGCAGCGGCTCGTTCCGCTCCAGGTAGCCCACAACCTGCTCGAAGCGCGGGCGCTGATTGAAGCCGTGGGACCGAAGCGTCTTCATCTCTTTATGGGTTACTGCGCGGCAACTTCGCCCGCTGCGCGTTCCACGCCCCTGCGCTCTGCGCGCGCGTAGCGCAGCTGGGGTACCTGGCGGTGCACGGCCTCCGTCAGCCGGCTCACGTCGTCCAGGTGCCGCTGCCCCTCCTGGGCTAGCCGGCGCTCGCCAAGCCAGGCGTTGAAGGCCCGCGCCTCCTCCAGCTCTCGCTGGCGCTTCAGCAGCAGCGGCTGCAGGTCGTAGCTGGGGTACGTCTTTCGAAACCACCGGAGCATCTGCGGCTCGTTGCGAGGCTCTATGGTCATCATGGTTTTTACACTAGGACGCTAGCTCCCGCCGTCAGCCGGTCGTACGCCGACTGCCTCTCCAGCTTGCGCATGGCGCGCTCGCTCGGCCGAGGCGCTTCTACGGGCTCGGGCCGTACCTCTCTGTGTACCTCGGGCTCGGGCTGTACCTCGGGCTCGGGCTGTACCTCGGGCTCTAACTGCGGCTCGGGCACGGGCGCTGCCTTGGGCGCAGCCTTGGGCTTGGGTGCTGCCTTGGGCTTGGGAGCTGGCGCGGCAACTGCCTTGGGCGCAGCCTTGGGCGCTGCCTTGGGCGCTGCCTTGGGTGCTGCCTTGGGCGCGGGCGCTGCCTTGGGCGCTGCCTTGGGCGGTGCCTTGGGTGCTGCCTTGGGCGCTGCCTTGGCCACGGGTGCTGCCTTGGCCACGGGTGCTGCCTTGGCCACGGGTGCTGCCTTGGGTGCAGCCTTGGGAGCCGTCTTGGGCTTTGTGGGAAATCTCACCCTCTTGGGACGGAAAGGGGAGTCCGCCTCATGCGCCGGCTCCGTGGGGAGGTCGTCGATCATTTTTTCTCTCCTCGCCAGGTCGTCGATCATTTTTTTGCTCTTCGGCTGGGGCAGCTCGGGCGGCTTCGGCTTGTTTTTACTACCCGGAGGTCTGCCTCTAGGCCTTGGCGCCGGTTGCGCTTCCTTCATCGGTTTTTTTAATAGAATATATTTTTTTTAAAGACCTTCGGGGAATTAGACGTGATCCAAAAACAGCACGAAGGACAAGGACGAGCCCCGCAGTCGGACGACTTGGCCTTCCAGGTCTGTCAGCCGGAAGCGCAGGTGTCTCAGGGTGATGGGGCCCCTAACAGCCATGAAGTGCCCGTCATCGGAGCCGGTCTCCACTATGGTGCCCACGCCGCTCTTCAGCGTTATCTTGGACAGGATGTCGTCCCCCAGATTGCCCAGCACGCGGCTGGCGTTGGCCAGCTGGGGGCAGCGCAGGTAGACCTCGTTGTATGCCATCATCCTCACGAATTCAAAGACCTGCTGCCCGCCGGAGACGAAGCTGGGGCCCAGCATGTGATCGATGCTGAAGGGCTTGCTCGGAGAGGCGCCCGGCGAGGTGGGGAAGTCCACAACGTTAGGGAACTGCTGCTGCAGCTCCAGATCGTTCAGAATGAGG
This sequence comes from Effrenium voratum, assembly GCA_963377175.1. NCBI lineage: Eukaryota > Dinophyceae > Suessiales > Symbiodiniaceae > Effrenium > Effrenium voratum. The sequence continues at coordinate 80,799 of CAUJNA010001226.1, read as the reverse complement.
CGGTTGCCGTCGTAGGCTACGCTGAGGCTGTTCGTGGTTTCGCTATAGGTAGCAGTAGCGAAGTTGGAGCTGATCCAGGCTGCCAGCCGGGAGCCCGTGTAGGCGCCTTCGGGAAGGAGCGCCCAATTCAGCGTGCCGAGCGCGGCGTCCACCCAGTAGAGGTAGCGACCGCGATCAGTCGACAAAAAGCTGTCCGCGATTCTGATCTTGTAGACAGCCAGCCTGGCGTCGCTCTGCAGGTGCAGGGACTCTCCCAGGTCTACCTCGAAGTCGCTGTCCGAGCCGGCTACCCTCTTGCGGCTGTCCACGTAGATAGTGGTCATCCTTTTCCATAGGAGGCCACCTGTTCGACGGATGATGGGCGACTGGACTGCTGCGACGGAGGTGCAGCAGGAGATATTCTCGCACCGTGCGCTGATCAGTGTGGAGCTAGCGAACAGCTTCTGGCCCAGGAAGCTGAGCGCCGCTCCCATCGGCTTCTCTTTCCAATGCGAAACGCTCTTCGAAGCGCAAGTAGAACATCTCATTCTTTGGCTTGAGGTAGTAGACGAAGAGGAAGCTGTAGGGCTCTCGGGTCGCCTGCTCGTAGATCCTGTGCAGCTTGTCCTTCGGCTGCAGGGCGCTGAGCTCTTCGATGACGGCCTCCAGCTCGTGCTGGTTGCGCAGCCTCCAGCAGCAGAGGAATTGCTGATTGACCCGCACGGCTGCGCTGATTAGTCTCAGCTTCTGGGAGCTCACCCAAGTGCTGATTTGGAGGCGCCGACCCCTGATAAAGAGCGTGTCCAGGGCGCCGTGGGCCTTGTGCAGCTGTGGGCTATCTGCGAAGTCGTCGCAGATTATCAGCACCTGATACAGCTTCTTCATCTCCCACTTCTTGGATGTCTCGGTGATCTTGCGCTGCCTCTGGATGATGTCCCGCAGCGCTGCCTCGTCCCACTCGTCGTAGTAGGCCCTCTCCCGTTCGGTATTCACCCCCAGGTCCTCCTCTATGTACTTCTTTACAGGGACCCAGCTGTCGTCGATATTGATGGAAGGGCTAAATATGTAGATTTTCTCGAAGACACCGCGGTATTGCTCCAGAATCATGCTGATCAGCGCCACGGTCTTGCCGGACTTGCTGGGGCCGAGGAAGATACCTGTACATGGTACCAGGGGCACCACGGGGTCCGAGGGCTGTTTGCTGCTGTACTCAGCCGTAGGAAACAGCTTGATCTTCCCCATTCACTCTTTTGCCTTTACTTCCCGAATCGAAGCCGCAGCGCGGCGGGCGGTGCGTTCATCCTGCAGGCCTGCGGTGGTCTCTGCCGCGGCGGGCGGGCTGGCGCCTGTGGGTTTTAAACAGCTCACAGCTACACAGCTGCCTCTATTCTGCCGCGTTCATTTGCGTCGCCGCTCGCTGGGACGTGTAAGAAAACACTAAGAGTGTTCAGCAATGCCACCTGTGCGCCGGCCTGAGAAGAAGTGCCCGCACGGGCGGCGGCGGTATCAGTGCCGTGACTGCGGCGGCGCGTCCTTCTGCATGCATGGGAGACAGCAGCACACGTGCCGCGACTGCGGCTGTGCGTCGCTCTGCGTGCATGAACGGCGGCGGCAGCAGTGTTGCGACTGCGGCGGCGCTGCAATCTGTCAGCACAGACGACAGCGGGCGCACTGCCGCGACTGCAACAATTTTGTGTCAAATCCAGGGCTGTCCTCGGCAAGGCCTCCCGTTTTCCGGAGCGCAGAGCTTACTGGGACACATGCGAACGATGCATGGCGACAACCCGTGCACTGTAACCAAGAGTAAGGAGCTTGAGGTGCACCAAGCGCTCCGCGACGCGAACTGATCGGGCCGCGGAGAACACGCTGCCCTGCGTGGCGGAGCACTGGTCCGAGCCCGTGCGCGCCGTGTCCCGCTGCGCATGATAGTCCCCAGAGACTAAAAGGCAGATGCGGCTGAAGTACATGGGAAGCAAATCCTGGCTAGCTCCACACGTGGACCGGCTGCTGGGGGACGTCGCCGTGCTTCACTCTCCCTTCTTCGGCTCTGGAAAGCTGGAGTACTACCTCGCCGCCCGGCGTCCGGCCCTGAAGGTGCGCGGCGTCGACGCCTTCGAGCCCGTCGCAAACCTGCACCGCTGTTACTTAAAGCAAGACCCGGTCTTCCTGCGCTCCTTGCTGCGCCTGGCGGGGCGCAAGATAGATAGACAGGCGCTTCTACTTCAGTCGCCTCCTGCCAGGCACTCAGAGGGTTTTTCGCGGCCCGACAGCCCGCCGAGGTCCAGGCTCGGAGTCCGACAGCCCGCCGAGGTGGTCCGTCAGCCCGCCGAGCTTGTCACCACTGATGTCACCACTGATGTCACCGCTCCATCCGGCTCCGGTTTTTGGTGCAAAAAGCGCTCAAACCGGTCGAGTCCGAAGAGTCCGTTTTTCGTGTCGGACTGCAAGTGGGATGCCCGAGCCTCCAAGTTCGCTCGTTTTCCGCCGAAAACCGGCTCCAGACGTCAGTTTTCCGCTTTCGGCCCGGAAAAAGCGGCGAATTCCAGCCCGCCGAGCATGTCACCGCTTGTCACCGCTTCGTCACCGCTTGTCACCGCTTCGTCACCGCTCTCTTTGGGGCCGAAAAGTGCGCGAGTTCGTGTACTGGCAGCACGGGAAGTTGAATTGAGGGGTATTTTCCCTCAATCGCATTCCTGCCGGTATGCTTGTCTGGGCAAGGTTGGCTCAGCTCTCGTCATGTGGCCGAGGTGACCCAAGCGCTTTTGACCGAGATGTTCGGTCAATTCATCGCATCATGCCCAGTGGCCGATTTTATAGGTCACTGCGCCACTTCGCGTACTGCCAGGGGCTGTTGCGAGTTGATATAACTCAAGTGAGGGAGCGCTGCGAAAGTACAACACCCCTGCGTTATAGACCTACTCCTAAGAAAACATGTTTGAAGGACCTGTCACGGGCAACGGTGACTGACGGCACGCACGTCACAGCAGGACAGCTGGCCCTCGCTCTCACGCCCTATGCTCAAGTAACTGACCTGGCGGTGAACACGGCAGCCTCCGGCAACAACGCCGCTGCCATCCAGTCCCTGGACGACAGAGTCACCGCAGAGCTGGCCTCAAAGCTGGACAGCAGCGCGCTGGCGCCGGCGATTGCGCCCCAAGCAACGGCTGCGGCCCTGGCCACCACGGACGGTCAGGTGGCCGCGCACGGAAGCAGCATCGCAGCGCTGCAGAGCTCGCTGACCACGGGTCTCTCCAACCAGGCAGACCAGTCGGCCTTCGACGTGCTGGAGGGCGTGGTTGCCACCAAGAGCACCCCGGACGGCGTGGACCTGAAGCTGTCCAACTACAGCACCACGGCGGCCATGAACGGCTCCATCGCCTCGGCCAACAACGCCACGCTGGCCACGGTGGCCGCCCACTACGGCCTCATCAAGACACCCATCCACACCCAACAAAATCAAGAGTCCCCACCCCACGCAAGCCCCTCCCAGGACCAAGATCACCCCCAAAGTCCAGCTGGAGACTCCCCCTACCCAAGCACAAGGTCACCCCCCCCACCCCACCACCCTCCACACTCGCCGGGCAAGACGGTGGTGGGACCAGCCACTCCCGTGACATTTGCGGCGAGGATCCGCCGCGGTGGGGACACCAGGTGGCCAACGCTCTAAGGTGGCCAACGCTCCCTGGGGGCCGTCACCGCCGCGGCGCTGGCCTCCGAGCTCGCGAGCCGAGACGCCTCCATCTCGGGGCTGCAGGCCTCCAAGGCAGACGCCAGCGCCCTGACTGCTTACGCCCTGCAGTCGGCCGTGGACACGTCCTCGGTGGTGGACTCTAAGATAGCGGCAGCCCTCTTGGACGCTGTCACCACGGCAGCCCTGGACGCCGCCCTCCTCGGCAAGGCGGACGCAAGCGCGCTGGCCTCCCTGCTCTCCACGGTGGACGGATTGGACACGCCGCTGGAGGTAGACACCAAGATAGCAAATGCCCTGCTGGGTCTCGCCACCGAGGCCTTCGTCGCAGCGCAGCTTGCTAGCCGGGACGCCGGCATCACGGCGCTCCAGGGGGCCAAGGCCGACGCGACGCTGCTGGCCTCATACGCCACGAACGCCGCGCTCTCGGCCAGCGAGACCACGCTCCAGAGCGCACTCGACGCAATCCTCGCGGAGCTCGCAGCCCTGCAGCTTTCCGGCAGCGGCGGAGTTGTTAACGCGCCGGCCTGGGCGGGCTTCACGACTTGGGAACTCGTTCGCGGAAGTAACGTCGTTCGCAACCTGCATTTCGTGGCTCCTCTCTCTGCTGCGCTTGCCAACGGCGACGACACGCTGAGCATCACGGCAGACTGCTACTCCACGGCGGGCACTGACGCCGCTATAACAGCAGCCCTGCTGGCCTACTACACCTCGGCGCAGGTAGACGCGCTGTTGGGAGACTACCGCACGGGGGCAGCGCAGGACGCGGAGACGACCAGCGCCATCACGACCGCGCTGCTGGCCTACTACACCTCGGCGCAGGTAGACGCGCTGTTGGGAGACTACCGCACGGCGAGCGCGCAGGACACGCAGACGCAGGCGGCCATCGCGGGCGCGCTGCTGGCCTACCGGACGGGCCCGGACCAGGAGGTGTTCACAACCAACCAAATCACCTCGGCGCTGGTGGCGTACCGCTCAGCCGCCGACCAGGACACGGCAACGGCCTCAAGCATCGCCGCCGCCCTGCTCAGCTACTACACCATCGCACAAGTAGACGGCCTCCTTGCCGGCAAGCTCGGAGTCACGGAGGCAGCCTCGGCGCTGCAAATAGCAGTGCGCTTTCCGGACGACGGAGGGGCCGACGAGGTGGTGGCCGCCATAGGAGAGCAGATCCTGGCCCCCACGGACGTCTCGCTGTCAAACTGGACGGTTCGCCCCAGCAGCGGCTGCAGCGTGGTCGGCCACGCACGCCGCGGGAGTAAGCGTGGACGGCTACACCCTGACCCTGGCGGCGAACCCGTGGAACATCGTGCGCACCTACAACTTGACCCCGGGCAGAGAGCTCCTCTTCGCCTGCCGCTACCGGCTCGGCACGGCCTCCAACTTCGTGGTGTACATGTCCGAGGCAGACAACGTCTACGACCCCTTGTACGGCAGCTTTCGTGGGCGACCAGGGCGCCTGGAGCACTGCCAAGATGTACTTCACAGTGCCTCCGAACGGGGTGGCGAAGCTGCACTTCGGGGCGCACTTCCAGGCGCCGGGCCTGCCCAACCAGACGGCTGGACCGGTGGACGTCTACGGCCTCCAGATCTTGGACGCAACCCTGGAGACCGGCAACGCGGTGGAGGCGGAGGAGGACACGGCGGCCTCGGCGCTCCTGCTGAAGCACGAGTTCCTCGACGGAGGGGCCGACGACGTCACGCTGGCCACCCTGGGCGAGGTGCTGCTGGAACCCACGCTCACCACGCTAGGAAATTTCCTGGTGCGCTCCAACAGCCAGAGCTCCGTGGCCTCGGCCAGCTTCGCGGTGGGAGGCTTCAAGCTGGAGGGCTACGCCATGACCCTGAGCGCCTTCGCCTGGAACATCGTGCGCACCTACACGCTGACGCCGGGGAGACGCTACTCCTTCGGCTGCCGGTACCGGCTGGGCACGGCCTCCAACTTGGTGATGTAAGTCAGCGCGGCCGACAACGACTACGTGGGCGTCACCGGCACCTTCCTCGGCACGGCCTCGCAGGGCGTCTGGAGCACGGCGCGCCTGGACTTCTCGGTGCCGCAGGGCGGAATCGCGAAGCTGCACTTCGGAGCCTTCGGAGGCTCGATCCCGGGCTGGTGCAGCAGTCGGCGGGCACGCTGGACCTGTACAGCATGCAGATCAGGGCCTCAGCCTTCGAGGGAGAGTCGGTCTCCGTGACGGACCTGCTGGCGGACTCGCTGGCCCTCACGGGCTCGGCCACGCTGGACGGGCTCACCGCGCAGGGCAACGTAGGCTGCGTCCAGCTGCTGTGCAACGACGTGAACTGCACGGACGTGTTCACGACGGGCGTGGACGCCTCAGGCGCCATTTCCTGCGCAGCGCTCACAGCAACCGGCACCGTCGCAGGAGCCACGCTGTCGTCCACAGGCGCCGTGTCGGGCAGCTCGCTGAGCATCACAGGGGCGGCCAGTGTGGGGCTGCTGAGCTCGGCCACCGGAATCACGGGCAGCACTCTCACCATCAACAACACCGCCAACGCCGGGAACTTCACCACGGTGGGCGACGTGTCCACGGGGACATTGTCGGCCTCGGGCGCAGCAACCGCGGCGAGCTTCGCAGCCACCGGGGCGGTCACGGGCGCCACGCTGACGATCACCGGGGCGGCGTCCGCGGGCCCGCTGGACTGCGAGAGCCTGGACTGCACCTTCTCGGCCACGAGCGGCGGAGTGTCGACGGGCAGCGTGGTCTGCGGCGACGTGACGAGCTCGGGCACGGTCTCCGCTCCGCAGCTCTTCGCGTCCAACACGCTCACCGTGACCACCACCTCCGACTTCTCGGACGATCTCTTCCTGACGAAGAACTGGGCGGGCTGGAGCAAGCTGCAAGTGTCCAACAACAGCGCGGCCTCCGACAGCGGTCCGGAGCTGCGGCTTCTGGGCAACCAGAGCGCGCGGGTCTTCCTGGAGCGAGACGGCGGGGCGCACCAGTGCGAGCTCATCATGATCAACGACGAGGCGCTGGTGCAGACGAAGAGCCTCTCGACGCAGCTGTCCTTGACCACGACCCAGAGGAACCCCGGCTGCCTCGTGATCGCAGGCAACACGGGCAACGTGGTCTGCAACACGAGCTTCACGAATTTGTCGGACAGCAGGGTGAAGACGGAGATGACTGAGGCCGACGTGGCAGAGCTCCAGCAGCTGTTTGACCCCGTGGAGGCCAAGCAGTACAAACGCCCTGACATGAACGAGGACCTGAGGCTGGGCTTCGCCTCAAACGACTTCGCAGGAACGAAGTGGAAGAACCTGACGGGCACCGCAAGGTGGAGCGACGGCACGGAGATGGTCACCCTCGACTACTCGCACCTCACCAGCGTGCTCTGGGGGGTGTGCAAGGGCTTCCAGGGCCGGCTGGACGAGGTGGAAGCCTGGCAGGCCCAGCGGGGGCCGAAGAACCATAAGAAACATGGCTGACGCTCGCAGACAAACCATCAAGGCCGTCTACGAGGATCCCCGCACAGGCTTCGGCAGCATAGCGCAGACGCTGCGGCAGGCTCAGGTGCGCGACCCCAGCATCTCCAGAGAGGAAGTGAAGGTGTTTCTGGACGGCCTCCGGGTGAACCATGACCGACCGCAGAGAGGCTACAACAGCTTCGTGCCTCTGGAGCCCATGAACCAGCTGCAGGTGGACCTGGCAGACATGAAGGCTTTCGGGGGCAAGCCCTACCCCTTCATGTTGGTGGCCATCGTTGCGCTGACCAAAAAAGTGGCCTCGGAGCCGCTGAAGGATCGTCTCGCGAGCACCACCGCGGCGGGCATGAAGAAGGTCTTCCAAGCCCTGGGCGTGCCGGCCAACGTGTACTCCGACGACGGCTCCGAGTTCAAGAGGGAGTTCAAGGAGCTGATGGATTTCGGGGACATCGAGAAGCAGGTGACCAGGGGCCACGCCTACTTCGCGGAGCGCACCATCCGCACCATCAAGGAGGCCATGTTGCGTCGCATAGCTGCCGGAGCGGGCCGGCGGGGCCAGTGGCACCTCATGCTGCCTGACATCTTGAACCAAATCAATGGAAGGAAGCACGCTACCACGCAGGTGGCGCCGAACCTCGCCTACTCTGACCCCGAAATGGCTGAGATTGCTCTGCGCAACATCGAGCGCAGGGCCAAACACAAGGTGACCCGCCCGGAAATCAAGGTCGGGGATATGGTTCGGATCAGGGTTAAGCCGATCGAAAGCTGGGGCTCCTACAGGGTCAACGAGATAGCCTGGAGCGAAAAGGTATACAGGGTTGTCTCCGCCGAGAGCGGGGAGATGGGGGCAAGGTTTGGCTTGGAGGGGTGGCCGGAAAAGGTGGTGCACAGGGATCTCCGAAAAGTCCCCGAAAACTCAGCTCCCGAACCGCGGGGGTTGGAGGTGCAATCCCGCCAGCGGAGGCTACAGAGAGGCCCCAGGCTCCCACCTCCTTTTTGATGCTCTCAGTAGTAAGGAATGTCTGCTTATACTACCCTAATTCGGTTTGATTTTTGGGCCAAAAACCCTGCAAAACAGCCAAATTCTTCAACCCGCTGAACGTTTTTCCGATGTCACCGGTCAATGTCACCACTCCGTTTTTGGTGCAAAAAGCGCTGAAACGGCGAACTCCGAAAAGTGCGTTTTTTCGTGTCCTGCGTCAAAAGTGCAGCCCGGGCCTCCAACTTCGCTCGTTTTCCTGCGAAAACCTGCTCCAGGTGTTTGCAGTGCTCCGAAATCCGTATTCTACCCCGAAAAACCTGCGAATTCCAGCCCGCCGAGCTCGTCACCCGAAGTCACCGGTCTCTAACACGTCAGCCCGCCGAGGCACAGCCCAGAGCCAGCCAGCGTCTGACGCGGCAGCCCGCCGAGGTGCTCCCGAGTAACACGTCAGCCCGCCGAGGTTTTTCCACGTAACGCGTCAGCCCGCCGAGCTCGTCACCGCCGCTGTCACCGGTCTCTAACACGTCAGCCCGCCGAGGAGGTCCCGGGAGGAATCGAGCCTCCGAAACGTCGCTACGGAGAGCAAAGCAACGCCTAAGCCATCTCACCATGGGCTCTCGCTACCAGTCCAAAACGGCGCTTTTTGGCTCAAAAACTTTAGAAGCAGTTTCTCAAACAGTGAGAATCTGCCGCTCTCTTTGGGGCCGAAAAGTGCGCAAAAGGCTTGGAAAAGCGATGGCGAGTTCGCGTACTGGTAGCACGGGAAGTTGAATTGAGGGTTATTTCCCCTCAATCGCATTCCAGCCAGTATGCTTGTCTGGGCAAGGTTGGCTCAGGTCTCGTCATGTGGCCGAGGTGTCCCAAGCGCTTTTGACCGACATTTTCGGCCAATTTATCGCCTCATGCCCAGTGGCCGATTTTATAGGACACTGCGCCACTTCGGCCAATTCATCGCCTCATGCCAAGTGGGCGGTTTTAACTTTCACTTCTAATTCATCGCCTCATGCCAAGTGTGTGATTTTATCGTACACTTCCAATTCAGCGTGCGAGTTCGCCTCATGCCCAGTGGGTGATTTTATCCTCCACTTCCAATTCATCGCCTCATGCCCAGTGGGTGATTTTATACTCCACTTCCACTTCGCGTGCGAGTCGATATACAATCAGAACACCCGGCGAATAGAGGTGTTGCGAAAGTGCAATGTCCCATCGACACGAAATCGTAACGACTACTCCTAAGAAAACATGTTTGAAGGACCGCGTACTGGTAGCACGGGATCGTGCCACCCCCGAATGTCCCATAGCCACTGGACTAAGGCGTCGGCGAGAACATATGTAAACATGTTTGAAGGACCTGTCACCGGCAACATCCCGGAGGTCCTGGACAACGGAGAGGTGACTGACGGCACGCACGTCACAGCAGGACAGCTGGCCCTCGCTCTCACGCCCTATGCTCAAGTAACTGACCTGGCGGTGAACACGGAAGCCTCCGGCAACAACGCCGCTGCCATCCAGTCCCTGGACGACAGAGTCACCGCAGAGCTGGCCTCAAAGCTGGACAGCAGCGCGCTGGCGCCGGCGATTGCGCCCCTAGCAACGGCTGCGGCCCTGGCCACCACGGACGGTCAGGTGGCCGCGCACGGAAGCAGCATCGCCGCGCTGCAGAGCTCGCTGACCACGGGCCTCTCCAACAAGGCAGACCAGTCGGCCTTCGAAGTGCTGGAGGGCGTGGTGGCGACGAAGAGCACCCCGGACAGCGTGGACCTGAAGCTGTCCAACTACAGCACCACGGCGGCCATGAACGGTTCCATCGCCTCGGCCAACAACGCCACGCTGGCCACGGTGGCCGCCAACTACGGCCTCAAGACGGTGGTGGACCAGCACTCCCTGGACATAGCGGCGAGGATCACGCCGCTGGAGGAGGACACCAAGGTGGCCAACGCTCTCCTGGGGGCCGTCACCGCCGCGGCGCTGGCCTCCGAGCTCGCGAGCCGAGACGCCTCCATCTCGGGGCTGCAGGCCTCCAAGGCGGACGCCAGCGCCCTGACTGCTTACGCCCTGCAGTCGGCCGTGGACACTTCCTCGGAGGTGGACTCCAAGATAGCGACGGCCCTCTTGGACGCCGTCACCACGGCAGCCCTGGACGCCGCCCTCCTCGGCAAGGCGGACGCAAGCGCGCTGGCCTCCCTGCTCTCCACGGTGGACGGCTTGGACACGCCGCTGGAGGTAGACACCAAGATAGCAAATGCCCTGCTGGGTCTCGCCACCGAGGCCTTCGTCGCAGCGCAGCTTGCTAGCCGGGACGCCAGCATCACGGCGCTCCAGGCCTCCAAGGCCGACGCGTCGCTGCTGGCCTCATACGCCACGAACGCCGCGCTCTCCGCCAGCGAGACCGCGCTCCAGAGCGCCCTCGACGCAATCCTCGCGGAGCTCGCCGCCCTGCAGCTTTCCGGCGGCGGAGTGGTTAACGCGCCGGCCTGGGCGGGCTTCACAACTTGGGAGCTCCTTCGCGGAAGCAACGTCGTTCGCAACCTGCATTTCGTGGCTCCTCTCTCTGCTGCGCTTGCCAACGGCGACGACACGATGAGCATCACGGCAGACTGCTACTCCACGGCGGGCACTGACGCCGCCATAACAGCAGCCCTGCTGGCCTACTACACCTCGGCTCAGGTAGACGCGCTGTTGGGAGACGACCGCACAGGGGCAGCGCAGGACGCTGAGACGACCAGCGCCATCACAGCAGCGCTGCTGGCCTACTACACCTCGGAGCAGGTAGACGCGCTGTTGTTTTTCCCCCCCCCCCCCCCCCACCCCCCCCCCCCCCCATTTTTTTTTTTTTTTTTTTTTTTTTATTTTTTTTCGGAGACTACCGCACGGCAAGCGCGCAGGACACGCAGACGCAGGCCGCCATCGCGGGCGCGCTGCTGGCCTACCGGACGGGCCCGGACCAGGACGTCATCACAACCAACCAAATCGCCTCGGCGCTGGTGGCGTACCGCTCAGCCGCAGACCAGGACACGGCGACGGCCTCAAGCATCGCCGCCGCGCTGCTCAGCTACTACACCATCACGCAAGTAGACGGCCTCCTCGCGGGCAAGCTCGGAGTCACGGAGGCGGCCTCGGCGCTGCAGATAGCAGTGCGCTTTCCGGACGACGGAGGGGCCGACGAGGTGGTGGCCGCCATAGGAGAGCAGATCCTGGCCCCCACGGACGTCTCGCTGTCAAACTGGACGGTTCGCCCCAGCAGCGGCTGCAGCGTGGTCCTGGCCACGCACACCGCGGGCGCAGTGAGCGGGGACGGCTACACCCTGACCCTGGCGGTGAACCCGTGGAACATCGTGCGCACCTACACCTTGACCCCGGGCCGAGAGCTCCTCTTCGCCTGCCGCTACCGGCTCGGCACGGCCTCCACCTTCGTGGTGTACATGTCCGAGGCAGACAACGTCTACGACCCCTTGTACGGCAGCTTCGTGGGCGACCAGGGAGCCTGGAGCACTGCCAAGATGTACTTCACAGTGCCTCCGAACGGGGTGGCGAAGCTGCACTTCGGGGCGCACTTCCAGGCGCCGGGCCTGCCCAACCAGTCGGCTGGAACGGTGGACGTCTACGGCCTCCAGATCCTGGACGCAACCCTGGAGACCGGCAACGCGGTGGAGGCGGAGGAGGACACAGCGGCCTCAGCGCTGCTGCTGAAGCACGAGTTCCTCGACGGAGGGGCCGACGACGTCACGCTGGCCACCCTGGGCGAGGTGCTGCTGGAGCCCACGCTCACCACGCTAGGAAATTTCCTGGTGCGCTCCAACAGCAAGAGCTCCGTGGCCTCGGCCAGCTTCGCGGTGGGAGGCTTCCAGCTGGAGGGCTACGCCATGACCCTGAGCGCCTTCGCCTGGAACATCGTGCGCACCTACACGCTGACGCCGGGGAGACGCTACTACTTCGGCTGCCGGTACAGGCTGGGCACGGCCTCCAACTTGGTGATGTACGTCAGCGCGGCCGACAACGACTACGTGGGCGTCACCGGCACCTTCCTCGGCACGCCCGCGCAGAACGTCTGGAGCACGGCGCGCCTGGACTTCTCGGTGCCGCCGGGCGGAGTCGCGAAGCTGCCTTCGGCGGCTCTATCCCCGGGCTGGTGCAGCAGTCGGCGGGCACGCTGGACCTGTACAGCATGCAGATCAGGGCCAGCGCCTTCGAGGGAGAGTCTGTATCAGTAACGGACCTGCTGGCGGACTCGCTGGCCCTCACGGGCTCGGCCACGCTGGACGGGCTCACCGCGCAGGGCAACGTGGGCTGCGACCAGCTGCTGTGCAACGAAGTGAACTGCACCGACGTTTTCACGACGGGCGTGGACGCCTCGGGCACAGTCTCCTGCGCTGCGCTCACAGCCACAGGCACCGTCGCCGGGGCCGCGCTGTCGTCCACAGGCGCCGTGTCGGGCAGCTCGCTGAGCATCACAGGGGCGGCCAGTGTGGGCCCGACACTTAGCTGAGCTCCCGCCACAGGAATAACGCGGCAGCCACGTTGGACCATCAACACACGAGCAAACGCCAGGGCAAACCGGGAACTTCGCCACGGGGCCGTGTCCCGGGCACGCTACGGCATCGGCGCAGCAACCGCGGCGAGCTTCACGCAGAACCGGGGGCGCTCACGGGCGCCAACGCTGACCATCACGGGGCGGCCTACACGGCCGCTAGGCTGCGTGAGATGGACTGCACCTTTCACAGCAACGAGCGCGGGTGTCGTAGGCAGCGTGGTCTGAGGAAACGTGAAGAGCTAGCGGAACCGGTATCCGCGCCAACATCTCTTCGCCTCAACACGCTTCATCGTGAACCCTACAACTCAGGACTTCTCGGACGATCTCTTCCTGACGAAGAACTGGGCGGGCTGGAGCAAGCTGCAGATCTCCAACAACAGCGCGGCCTCCGACAGCGGCCCGGAGCTGCGGCTGCTGGCAACCAGAGCGCCAGGGTCTTCCTGGAGCGGGACGGCGGGACGCACCAGTGCGAGCTCATCATGATCAACGATGAGGCGCTGGTGCAGACGAAGAGCCTCTCGACGCAGCTGTCCTTGACCACGAACCAGAGGAACCCGGCTGCCTCGTGATCGCAGGCAACACGGGCAACGTGGTCTGCAACACGAGCTTCACGAATTTGTCGGACAGCAGGGTGAAGACGGAGATGGCCGAGGCCGACGTGGCAGAGCTGCTGCAGCTGTTCGACTCCGTGGAGGCCATGCAGTACAAGCGCCCGGACATGAACGAGGACCTGAGGCTGGGCTTCGCGTCAAACGACTTCACAGGAGCGAATTGGAAGAACCTGACGGGCACCGCGAGGTGGAGCGACGGCACGGAGATGGTCACCCTCGACTACTCGCACCTCACCAGCGTGCTCTGGGGGGTGTGCAAGGGCTTCCAGGCCCGGCTGGACGAGGTGGAAGCCTGGCAGGCCCAGCGGGGACCGAAGAAGCCATAAGAAACATGGCCGACGCCCGCAGGCGAACCATCAAGGCCGTCTACGAGGATCCCCGCACCGGCTTCGGCAGCATAGCGCAGACGCTGCAGCAGGCCCAGGTGCGCGACCCCAGCATCTCTAGAGGGGAGGTGAAGGCGTTTCTGGACGGCCTCCGGGTGAACCAGGGCCGGCCGCAGAGAGGCTACAACAGCTTCGTGCCTCTGGAGCCCATGAACCAGCTGCAGGTGGACCTGGCCGACATGAAGGCCTTCGGGGGCAAGCCCTACCCCTTCATGCTGGTGGCCATCGATGCGCTGACCAAAAAAGTGGCCGCGGAGCCGCTGAAGGACCGTCTTGCGAGCACCACCGCGGCGGGCATGAAGAAGGTGTTCCAAGCCCTGGGGGTGCCGGCCAACGTGTACTCCGACGACGGCTCCGAGTTCAAGAGGGAGTTCAAGGAGCTGATGGATTTCTGGGACATCGAGAAGCAGGTGACCGGGGGCCACGCCTACTTCGCGGAGCGCACCATCCGCACCATCAAGGAGGCCATGTTGCGCCGCATAGCAGCCGGAGCGGGCCGGCGGGGGCAGTGGCACCTCATGCTGGCCGACATCTTGAGCCAAATCTACGGGAGGAAGCACGCTACCCAGAAAGGGCACGGGGGAGGGATGGCGCGAACCTCGCCTTAATATGTCACCGAAATGGCAGAGATTGCTATGCGCAACCATCGACCGCAGGGCCAAGACAAAAGGTGGAAACGAACGGAATCAGTAGTGGTGGCTCTACAGTCCGCATTTCTTTGCCCATCAGGTCACTAGGGTACCCCCCCACTTTTTTTATCTTTATCTTTTCAAAAACTCTAATCAGCCTATTTATCAACTGCGGTTTTAGAGTTCACCACCAATTCAAACACCAAAAAACACACAAATTCAATACCCATCTTCATTTCACTTAACAATCACAAACATAAACCTTACTATCATTCAATAAAACATCATTGTGTACTACAACATAAAATCACAATATCACCATATAAAATCAGCTTACATACATACATTTTTCATTCCAAGATTCGCAACCCAAAGATATAAATATTTTATCCATTGATCAAATCTGAGAACACTCTTACCATTTCCAACAAATACAAACAGTCTAAAAAAGAACGCTATGTTCGCCCCGAAAAATGGTTAACCAATGGAAAAGGGAGAACTAAAACCGTTAACCCAAATCTTGAAAATAATCTGTGTGACATTGGATGGCAAAATGCGGATGGGAAAGGCCCATGTAGGAAAGCACCCCCACGGCTTATACTGGAAAATTACAGTATAATTATAACATATAAATGTTTACATGTTATAATTATATTATGAGTTCAACTTTATTCTAATTCATTTTAAAATTCTGTTATAATTCTTTTTATTATTTTATCAGTCGTTTTTTCATTATATATATTATTTCCTATTTCCTTTTTAAACCAGCCCATTGTTCTAATTGCACTTATTACCGTATATCTAAGTTCGTGAGCTTTATACTCACAACTTATAAAATCAAAGTCATTATCATTCATTGCTTCTTTCATTAAACGCCTAATATTAAAAGACATACCATATAATCTTTTTACCAGATTATAATACTTATAAATAAAATCATTATCATTTCCTTCCTCATCGCCCTTATATAATAAATTTCCAAACTCTTCTTCAGTCAAGAACTTATTCATTTTAATAAACACAAATATTTCTAAATCTTCATCAAGATTTTTAACATTTCTAGAATTAATATATTTGCTATTCATATCATCAATTTCGTTTATAATTTTATTGCAATTATCACATATCATACATTGACAAATATTATCACAAACACCATTCAAAAAACCTTGTTTAATTGGTAATTTTAGCATCTCACAGTCTCTACATTTATAACTCATAAACTTTTCTCTGAATATATGTTTAGCATCAATATCTTCACGGACTGTATCACTATATTTGCTATATTCGCTATCTGTATCACTATATTGACTATTTTCACTTTCTGTATCACTTTCTGTATCGCTCATTGTCCTAATATACATATATAGGTAATATGTCTTTAAGTACATTTTCAGAGAAATTATAATTTATAGAAATATTTGTACCACTATAATTACAACATATAAGATCTTACATGTTGTAAGTATAGCAAAACTATGGTATCAAAGGCTTTAATCTATGTATTTCCAGGGGTTGTATTCGTTTCTTCTGTTCCTTCCTTAACTCGTTTGTTGCTTTTACTTTGTCTCTGCATTCCTTACATGTTTTGTAAAATATCTCTTCCATTTTAATTCTATCATACATTTTGTGAAAATCCTTTCTTGGCTTTGCTTCGTCGCATTTACTGCAAGGATAAACCATTGTGTATCCTGTTTCTTCTTCGTCATCTGTAGAACTCATAATATTAGTTATGCCAATATGTCTTTAAACGGATTTTCAGAGAAAAATGTTTTCAATCAAGAATAAATCCCTGTATCTTCATCATAGTCGATTTGATAAAATGTTATAGTTGAAGCCTTCGTTTGTTATAGTTGATAAAATGTTTCTTTGTTATTAAGTTTGTTTAAATAAATGTTTCTTTTATTTTTATATTCACCATTGGTTCGATCTATTTCCTTACTTTGATAATTGTTTGTTAATGGTTTCTTCTTTTCCATTTCTTGTAAGATTTCTAAAATATTCTTATTCTGTTCTAAAACCTTGTTCAGTTTTTTAACCATCTTTTCTAATCCTTCATCCATGTAAATATATATATATATTATATTATAAAATAAAACTTTTAAAACTAAATGTTTAAATTATGTTAAATCTACTCTTTAAATACTAATTTTTCATCATTTGTTTAATAGTTTCCTGAGTTTCCTTATCACCATTATCGGATGGAGTAACTCCCCTCCCAAAGCGTATAGCAATATTATGAACATCTGTTTCTAAGTTGATACTGTCTTTAGTTTTATCAATATTCATTTTTTTATCATTCTTACTTAGTTTGAAACTTGTCGGAATACACGAACATTTACAGTTTCCTTTCTTTTGAATTTCTAATTCATTTTTCATTTCTAATATTCTTTTACACATTGGACAAGCAAACTCAATAACTGATGTTTCTTTAACAATTTCTTCTTTTTCTTCATCAGTTGAAGAAACAACTGGTTCAGTCTTATTCTTTGTCTTTCTTCCCATTTATATTAAGATTTACATTTTTATTTTTGATATATTGTATCACAAACTTAATTAATTCTAAAATAAAATAACATATTTTTTTACATCTATTATCAGTTATAACAACTTGTTCTATATTCTCTACTTCATCTATTATATTGATATAATCCGAATAGCTTCTATTCATATAAAATAATAAATATAAAATATTTTCTAAATAACTTTAATATTATTTTATTATGTCAGATGTTCCAATAATAAAGCCAATAAACATAACTGAATATGAATTCAAACAATCTAAATATGAGCACGTGCCAAAATTACCGTTTAGAAGTATTATAGTTGCGAGTTCGACAGGTGGCAAAACAGTCTTGGTTCAGAACCTTATCTTAAATGTTTATAGAAATTCATTTGCAAGAATATTTATATTTTCCCCCAGCGTTCATAATGACCCAACCTTTACAGAAGTTAAAAAATATATCAGGGATGAATTGCACGTGGATGATGAAAAAGAACAAATTTATTTTGATAATTATAATCCAAGTGATTTAGAAAATGTAATTGAAAGACAGAAGAAAATAATTAATTATATGAAATCTAAAAAGATAAAGAATCTACATTCAATATTAATCGTTATAGACGATCACGCCGACGATCCTAAATTTGTTAGATATAGTAAATTATTACATGGATTATTTACAAGAGGTAGGCACGATGCAATAAGCGTAATTTGTTCAACACAGAAATATAATGTGTTGGCGCCTATCATTCGTTTAAATGCCAGTTCATTATATATTTTTAGGTTGAAAAATGCCAGTGAATTAATGAGTTTTATTGAAGAAAATAGCGCCATTGTTGACAAACATCAATTATTAGATATGTATCATCAAGCCGTTAATTTTGCTCCATATTCTTTTTTCTACGTGAATATGAATTCAAAAGACATTAACAACATGTTTCATATCAATTTTGAACAGGCATTTCAAATTACAAATGATGAATAAAGATATTCTAATTTAATATAATATAATAATATGCTAATGAAACTATGTAGATGTGGTGGATTTTATCGTAGAGGTAATTACAATTTTCATACTAATTCTTGGATACATAAACTTTATAAAGTGTTAAAAAGACGACCAACAGACGAGGAATTATTAAGATTTCAAAATAATTTTGTTGATGAAGAAGATTTAATAGATGATATGTGTAGCAACGCCTCAACAAAATTACCCGAAAGTGAAATGACAGATTATGATAGTAATTAATAATATTAATGTATGTTAATATTATCAATTTAAATTAACGAAGCATTGCAAAATTGTAAAGCAGGAAGTTTATATATTAATTTGTCAGATTTTTCTTTTTCTAATTTCTCAATTCGTGCCACACATTCTTGAATAGATTTTATTATTAAAGTATCTGCTCTTGTCTTTTCATCTACTCTTAAATTCTTAATGTCTTCCATACTGTTATTTTCATCGTCTTTACTTTGACCAATACCCATTATATATAATATTATTTAGATTTTAATTTTTCAAAATTATCTTTTTGTTTTTCTTCTTCGTCTTCTTCTTCGTCTTCAGTTGGTGCTGGTATTTCTGTTGGACTTTCAGATGAAGAACTATGAACAGTAATAGGTGGAGAACTATGAACACTAACAATTTCATTAGAAGAACTACTGCTACCTTGTGCATTTCCTGCTGTTATTTGATTGACTAAATCTGCGATATTTATTGTTGTTACAATTGCGCTATGTGATAAGTTTAATATTATATCTGCTACTGTAGCGCCGTTGTGTAGCATTATTTCTATCATTTTTGTCAGTTTGAATCTTTTTTCTTCTTCATCGCTGTCCTCCTCGTCTGGTGGTTTCTTTGGCGGTGGTTCTGGTGGTTTGTTGTTGTCAAGCATTGTAGTAAAGGCTGACACCATTGCGTCGCGTTGGTTTTTCAGGGTTTGTGTTGCTTGCGTTCTTGTTGGTTCATGTCTTTTGTATGCGTTGTGCCAAAAGTTTTTAAGCATTATTTTAAACATATTGTCTTGGTTTTCCTTTACCTTAAACGCTTCAAATGTCATATTTAATTGCTGATTTGCATCATTGTATAACTTTTCGTCAGTCTCTCTGGTTTCTGTTGCAATTGTATCTGTATTGGTTGCAATGTCAATAAATTCTCTCGGTATGCCTTTTTTCATCATTTTCGGTGGTTGTATTGTTGTTGGTGTGTTTGGTTTTGTTAGGTTATGTATTGAAAAACTGTCGTCGTGATCATAATTATCATTGAACTTCTGCTTCTTTCTTTTCAGTATATTTTTAGTTAATATTATCATTATAAATATTTATATATTATTTCTTTCCTTTACCTTTAAAACTGGCCTTGAGTTCTTCTATTCTACCTTTGCCTAAATTTACTATCCACCCGCCATTATCAATAGTATCTAAAATCATATCTACTAAATATTCTTTGTATGTTCTCGCCTTGCCTCTGCCTTTGTGTTTCAATTCTTCTTGTATTTCGCTTTCTTCTGGCACTTGAATTCCTCTTAAATAAAATTGAAATTTAATATCATTTACTTTTAAATTAGGGTTGTCTTTCCAGTAAGCGGGACTAATAGTATTATCTATTGTTGTTTTAAATAATGGCGTCATTGGCAATGGTTGTGGTTGTTGTGGCGTTGAACTTGACGCTCCCGTTGCTTGATATTCTACTTGGGCATCATCTCCGCCTGAAATTGGCGAACCTTCGTATTCTAATACTGGGAGATTATCTGGTACTGTTCTTGTTGTTGCTGATGGTGCTGATTGTCTATTGCCTAGCATTCTTTGAAAAATTGTTCCGCCCATATCTCTTAAATTTGATGCCATTGCTTGACTCACTTCATTTACTCTTTCTTTTGTTGCTGTTGCTAGTTCTTGCAGTCTTGTATCTACCATCCCTTCGTGTTGCCTTGCTGTTTGTTGTGGTGTTGAAAAATCATATTCATCTTCTATTGCTTCTGCGTTTCTGGTTAATGGTGTGTCAGCATTCATCCTATGCACTGCATAAGTGTGCCCGTTTCTGCGCGCTTCCTGTTTCATCATTATCTCTCTCATCTGCCTGTCTAATATTCTCATCTGTTGGTCTTTCAATAATTCTAAGTGGTCGCTTCCATCAAAAAAACTTCCTTGAGGACTTGCTTTGAAGAATGTAGCATCTCGGTTAGGCAGTTTTCCTGTTAATTGTTCGTTCTCGCCTATTAGGTTAGCGATTTCTTCATAGGTAGGTCGTCGTTTCAATCCAAATTTTGCATATGGATTTATTAATTCTAAACTTGCTGTAGTTGCCATATTGATATAATATTAATTAGAAAATATTGTTAATAATATTTTTGTGAAACATATTATTAATAATAAGATGTTATTGTTAATAATATTTTTGTGAAAAATATTATTAATCTATATCAATATATTTTAAGTAAATATTAACTTTTTTGTATCTTCATACCATTTATTTAAATGTTCTTTTGTTGCGTGTGGTAAGTTAGGACGATATAATTCGCCCATCATTCTATCCAGCTCATTTACATAGTTTGCTCTCTTGTTTCCTTCGTCAATCTTTTTCCTTAATGCTACTGATGCTTCTTGTGAATTTCTTAGTTTCATTTGTTCATGTAGGTGTTTTAGATATTCTGTATCTTTTAGATCAAATGGACTATATTTAATTTGTGAGGATTGTAAAAATACTTTACCTTTATTTTTTAAATTATTTCGTTTATGAAATTTATACATTATATATTTATCATAGATTTTAATTTTAATCATAGAGCAGACTTCCGGATTCGCGTAATTCCAGAACAGACTCCGAAATCATATGCACAAATAATTCTCGCACATCTTCATTATCTGTCAGTGCTCTGTTACTTCCTTTTAGTTTAAAAACGAGTAAGCCTCCTTGTTTCGTATTCTGGCCTGTAAAATTAGTGTCCGCCATCTTTTCAAATGAAATCCCAATAACGAACTTGTCTTCTCTGTAGCGTTTATATGAAATGCTAAAGGCGTCTTGGTCAGGGTTCAAATAGTGTAATGTTCTTCGGAGGTAGTAGGCACTCTCGGCGAGGCTCTGGCATTCAAACTCTGGATATTTCTTATTGTTAATTTGTAATTGCCACGTTAAATTTAAATCTTTATCTTGAAAGCCTTTACCTTGGAATCGCTCACGATCAGCGCCATCTGGATTAGGACCATCAAAAATACGAGAATTAATCATAGGATTGTAAAAGTAGTTCCATCGCTTGTAAATATAATTATCGTGTCTGTAGTAATTATTATTATCAGCATCTACACCTGCTCTTGGTGCACGATACAATGTAATGAAGCAACCATTTAATTTAGAAGCGGATTTAACAATGTTCATATTAATTTCATTTCCTCCCGCGTTGAATGATTGTGTCATAGTGTGATACATTGGAAATACTAATTTTAAACTTTGACCTTCTAACAAATGTTTCACTATATTATTGTTAACCGTGTTGTCCAATTGTATTACCTCGGCTCTAATGATTACGTTATTCAATTCCCACTGTGTTGAGGTGTCTCCAGTTGTGAAATAATAACCTTTGGCATCATTTTGAGTGTTGACATCAGTTACGGTAAAAGGCGTAACTACTGGTATATGTTCATCTGATACAATTGTAAATTCCAGTTCAAGTGGAGCATAACGAAGAGGTAAATAATAATTGCTTTCTAACAGTCCGCATACTGGTTTATGTCCTAATCTCATATAACTATTAGCGCCGGGAATTCCTGCTACTGAATGGCGAGTATATCGCGATGTTAAGTCTCCCCAATTGTTATGGTCTTTTGTAGTTGAAACTCCAACTGCCTCAGGGGAGGCAGTGGGATTGGTTCGTGTATTGACATCAACAAATTCTGCTAATCCAGTAGCATAAGTATGTCGCCAGTCATCATCCCACCGAGGATTGGCACCACCTTCTAAATCGTCCATATCTCTAGCATCTTGACTTTTAAAGGAATTATACAATTCACAGTGCCTATTGTATTCAATAATATCCTGAACTTGTTGTCCGCCTACATTGCATCTATAACGACTGAAGAAGGATGATAAATTACCTAACGGGCGTAAAAAATGACTTCGTGTTCCGTCTGTGTTTTGAAGATTGGCAAATAAACGAATAGAAGATAAATCAATATATGTGTTGTCTTCACCTGTTATATGAAATCTAATATTTTTGTTTCCTGAATTTGGATTATAAACATTACTACCCGATGGAAAATAATTAACGTGTCGTCGGTCTGTGATATATTGTGCTGTTTCTGGAAGTCCAAAATTTAGCGAGTTAATCATTGTAGTTTCTGATTCGGCGATTATATTATCCATTACTTATATATGATAAACTTAGATTTTATTTTTTTATTTTTATATTTTTCTTATGTGAAAGCATTGTAGTAGAATTATTTGAAGTTGTATTTTTTATAGTATTTATTAAATAATTGTTTTTTGTATCAACTATATCTTTTATAGTATCATAATCTAAATTCTTATATTGTTTATCGTATTTTGACGGTTCTTTTGTCAGTTTCTTCTCTAATGGAATTTTGTTTTGCTTGTCTTTATTTCTAAACATTATTATTAATATTATTGATATTTTATTGTTCTGGTGTTGAATTAGGATTAAACCCATTAGAAATATCAGTAGTAGGATTTATACTTGTGAGTCCATTTCCTTCCCAATTATTGAAACTGTGTTTGTCTAATAAATTATTGCTTTCTATTTCTCCAGTTATTGCCGCGTCATCGAACATTGCTATAGGATCTCCACGATTTCTAAATCGTAGTGTCGCGGGTTTTTCTGCTGGTTAGTTCCTGATACAAAAGGTGATGAATAAACAGTAGTAGCATATTTGTTTCCGTGTCTATTGTTAATTTCTTGAACAACGGATGAGCCGAGGGAATGGCCGACCAGTCTATTAACATCTGGATTTTTCCTTAATTCTTCCATTGCGTCTTTATATCTTTCGCTTAATTGAACATTATGAGTAGGAATAAAAAACAAATCTGCAATTACATCATTGACTTTGTGATTTAGTCCCGTTTTAGCACCAGTACCACCAATATATAAAGTGTTGCCTATTCTTGTTATTCCATTTATATTTGAATACGCGGCATCTAACCCTTTAACATCATCAATTTTATTTTTATTTTGAACATTAATTTCTTCAGCATATCGTGTTTTATGTTTCATTATCTGCTTATCAAAATGTTTATTGAAACCTCCTACTTTGTCTTCCAATTTCTTTTTATGGTTAAAAAATACATCTTCTATTAAATCCTTACCTGCAGTATATGCTTTATCACTTGCTACGCCTGCCATCATTTGCGTAGGCGTCCTGCCTTCTATAGCACCTAATAATAATTGTCTTCCTATCATATATTATTCATAGATATTTTATTAAAATATCTATGAATAATTATAATTACAAAGTAATTATCAATAATAATTATATTATAATTTCTATTGTATATTATATTTATGAGTGACAGATTAACATATAAAAAAATCTATGTTGATAGTGCCTACAGATTGCAAGAAAGTAATTCTACCAGCGATTTTATTATAGAACTTGACCAAAACTTTGAAATTCCACCAAGAACAAAAATGTTCGTGACAGAGTGTTCATTCAGCACTCCGTTTTATACAACAGAGAAAGGGTTTTACGAACGCTTCTATATTATGTTGTATAATAGTTCCAATGTCTTATTGAGAAGCACTGCCGTTGATGTATCCGGTGAAATTTATTATGCTAATCAATTATCATACAAAATACAAACGGAATTAAACACGGCATTTAATGATATTGTGCCTGACTTATTCTTAACAGTATATGGACAAAGCGAACGCAAAATGGAACTTAAATTAAATGACCCTCTAACTTACAAAATCAAAATACCTACAGATGAAGAATTAGAAACTTATGTAAATGGCGAATGGAACAGAGGACAGTTTGAATATGACAATTTAAGACCAAAATCTATTAATTATTTATTAAGTAATTATATTGCCTATGATCCTGCGTCATCTTGGTTAAGTGGATACTTTAATTTAGTTCCCTTTCAGAATATATACATAAATTGTCCTCAATTAAGCGATTATAAATATTCAGCGCCTAATAATTTCAGCAGTTCAGTAATTAAAAAAGTTCAAATTAATCAACAACTTGGCGGAGTTATAACAGATTTTACAGCGCCCATATATGCAGATTTTATTGATGTAGGCGGTAAAAATATTAAGAGACTACACTTTAGAATAACAACTTCAAGAAACGAATTAATTGATTTTCACGGCGTTCCCATTTCTTTTAGCATTCTCTTTCAATTAGATAACTAAATAAACCCCTAAAAATTAATATTAATAATATTAAAAATATCAAATTAATAATATTAAACATATCAAATTAATAATATTAAATTATTAATATTTCTCAATTTGTCCATATAGACAAAATATATAAAACATATAGACAAAATATATAATATATTATATATGTCAGAAGTCGAACCTGAAATTACTAATACAATTGAAGCAGACGCACCAGTAAATGAATTACCACCAATTGAAGAAGAAGAAGCACCAAAGGCAGAACCAACAATAGAACCAACACAAGAAATAAAACCTGTAGAACCTCTTAAAAACAACTCAAAAACTCAAGCGCGTAATGAAAAGAAAATAACCTGTCCAAAATGTGCCAAAACTTTAACATTAAAATCTTACAGATACAGTCATGAACGCAATTGCCAAGGACCATTAGAAACTAAGCCTATAAAACCTAAACCAAAAGCAGTTCCGATAGCAAAACCTCAAAGGATAGATCATGAAGTAGCGTACAACGAAGAAAATCAACAACCACAACCGCAACAAAATAATATAATAGCGAACACACCACCCCCAAGAAGAATGCAACCACAACCGCCTCCAAACCCGCTACAAAATATAGCGCAACATTACCAATTATTGCAAAATGAATATTTAAGACAGAAGCAAGAAAAATATAATGCATTAAATAAGAATATATTTGGTTCAAGAGGAAAGAAAAGATAAAATATAATTATTATATAACCTACTATATAATAATTATGTTTTCAACATTATCATTGGACGGCTCAAGTAGAATTGTAGCAAGTGAATTAGTATTAATAAATTCAACAGAACCATCAACATTAAGCAGTGTTTATGCTACAAAACAAGAATTAGCAGACACAGCAGGATCATTAGGTGGAGGTTATACAATTGAAGAAGTTGATGCTCTTATTTTAGCACAGAAAAATAAGATAGATGCCAATATTTTAGATATTACTGAATTAAACGCAACATCAACAACTATGTTTAATGAACAAGTAAATCAAAACGCAACAATTACAAGCAACTTTAATAATATAACAGCACACGGATTAACCATAACTTCAATACTACCGACTATATCAGCAAATACAATTAAACTTGATTCTAATTTTAATAACATTAGTTCGAATACACATTTAATCAGTAATTTAAATGCTACAATAACATCGCATATATCATTAATTGACACAAACATTAATAACATAACAGGACACGGAAACACAATAACAACCATTCTTACAGATATAGCAGATTTACAAGCAGGAGCGGGCGCTTCTTGGACTACAGCTGAAAAAACAACTATTCAAGCAGATGTATCAACATTATATACAAACGATACTAATTTATTCAATACTAACACTGCTTACAGTAATACATTTGCTTCAATTATATCAGATAATAATATACAAGATGTATTAATAACTCAAAATTCAAACACAATAAATAGTTTAATATCAGCAGATTTACAAAAGTTAGATAAAATAGATACTAACGCTCAATCAGTAGCAGGTGCTATTAATTTTAGCGATAATGCAACTTTACACAGTGATTTAAACATGCTTACTACTGGTTCTATAATATGTAATAAGTTTAGCTGTACCCCTTCACCAAATTTAGGACTACAAATGACTTTTCAAATGTTTAATCGTGAATTTAATATTAATAGAGATGGTAGAATGTGGATGTCAAGCTCAGGAGGCGTTTGGGAAACGCAAATCGGAGATGCTAATGTTGGTCGTGTATGGATAAAAGATCGATTCGGTTTAGGGGCAGTTGGCGTTGTTAATTATGTTTTAAATTGTGCTGGGCAAGCTCGATTTACAAGCGCTGTCCAGTTTATAGGAACAGACAGTGCAATAAGTCTTAACAATGGTTCATATTTAAATTTTAATAATAATGGTTCAATACGAAGATATACACCAGATGCTACAGAAGGTTTATATATGGCGCATAATAATTTTGTTGCTGTTAGTGTTGGCGATATTACTAATTCTTCTAATCAATATTTTATGTGCGACGGTGCTGTATCAAAAACCATATTCAATAAACCAGTTGATGTATTAGGTGATGTATATACAAATGGCGATTTAACAATGGTTTCTGGTAAAAAGATTGAAGTCAATCAAGTTCAGTCTGTATCAGGAAATACTTTATTATTACAAAATTCACCGAGTGGCAATGTTCAATTTGGCAACACATCAAAACTAATAATTGATAATGCTGAAATGTATGTCGATACAAATGATTTAATAATTAGGAATAGCAACACTTCAAACTCTATTAATTTGGTTGTTGGATTATCTGCAACATATGCTGATAATAAAATTATTTTGAATAGTGGAAGCAATAGCGAATTGCGAGGCGATTGGACTATTGACGGCGATATGACTTTTGGAATTGCTCATAAAATCAATTTGAGACATTTAAATAGTGATGCTGTTTTAAGATTAGAAGCATCAACAACTATTGATAGTTATATTGATGGCACTAAATATTTACAATTGGATGATACTCAATTTTCATCATTTAACGGATTTAATTTAAGTAGCGATAAGAGACTGAAAGATAATATAGAAGATGTAGAAGATGATACTGTAAATATGGTAAAAAACATTAAGATTAAAACATTTGTTAAGAATCAAAAAACCAGAAAAACTGAATTAGGATGGATTGCTCAAGATGTTCAACAATACACAAATCCGAAATATAATATTGTAAATGATTCGGGAGAATACTTAACGATGTGTTATGATCGTATGGCTTGTATTAGTTGGGATGCTTTATCAAAACTAATCGATCGTGTAGAGTATTTGGAAAATGAAGTTTTTAAAAAGAAAAAGAAAAAAGACAAGTCAAAATAATATAATATGATCCAAGACATGGAGAAACGATTTAGAATTAAAATTATTAAAAAAATGATTAATTTAATCATAAACAATGATTAAATAAACCAATTATTCTACACCACTCGGCATTTTCAGCCCGTAATCTTCAAATTTGTATTTTCTCGGGAAGCCAGTTTTTTGTTTTGGTTTTTGTTCTTCGGGTGCCATTTCAATGCCACTCTCTTTAATCATTTTATCTAATCTTTTTCTATGCGCGGTGTTTAAAGCATTTTGCCTTTTTTTGGCCTTGTATGCTTCATCGTCTCTGACTTTATAATAATAGAGTCGGTTGTAATACGCCAGCATTGTTTTTATTTCTTCCAGTGTCAAGTCGTCGGGGTGTTTGTCTGTGATCATTACTATAATATTATATGTAACATTTCTTTAAGACATTTTATAGGAAATTAATTTAAATATGAATTCTTCCCTAAATTACACCTAAAGAAAAAATAATATTAATAATTAATATCTAAAATATATTATGTCATTGTCAAAAACTATAAGAAATAACATCAGGTCATTAAATTCAAGAATTGATAGGTTAGCAGGCGATACCAGGGAAAAAGCCACCGAATTGAGAGATCTATATGAACAGCGAAAAATTGCACAGTTTAGCACCGCATCAACTATTATTGACGGGTTTATCAATGCAACCACCCCAAAGGAAAAAAAGAAATGGGACAAAAAATACGACGATGTGATCCAAAACAACCGTATAAATCTACCGTTGAATGTTAGGATGAAACGAAGCACTGTAACTAACATTGTAAAGCAGTCTAAGGCGAACGATGAGTCATGGACATTAGACGTCATGCTTTACCGCGAAGGTGTTAGGGAAGGTGACAACAAAAAGCCGGCTTTCACATACAAAACAGAATACGGAGAACTCAAATATTACCCCATAACAAAGGACGGTAAGGAGAGAACATACACCGTTAACGCCAGCACAAATATAGACGAGTATGTAGGCAAACGAATTGTAAAAACCAAGGATTATGATCTATTCAGAAAGTTCATTGTAACACTTGCCCAAGATCCAGAATTTGAAACAATGCTAAATATTATGGGTGGGTATGTTGGCGTTGATCAGAAAAAAACAATCGAGATCAACAAGAAGAAGAGGTTAACCAAGAAGACTAACGCTGTGGCTTACAACGTAGAGACGGGGTATATTGGCGCCTTGAAGATCTTGAGGGCCAGAAAGGTGGAAGGTGGACAGCCTAGTAATCCACGACAAGCCAACCTGAGAAGGTCGGAAAACATCAGTATGTATAATACTTACATGTATACCGAATTGGATACATCGAAAGAAACATTTATGGAAGCAATCCAGAAAGGTAATTATGTAGACAATCAATGTTGGTTGAATACACTCACTGATTATTATAAAGATACCCTAATGAACAACAAGAAGAAAGAACCAATGTCGCGAGGGATGATACTAAAACTAATAAATAAAACAGAACAGGAATTCACAGAGTCGGGGGCGTCAATTGATGACATGATCCCGGTATTTATAAAATACAGAATGCGTGTGAGAATAATAGACCAACTGGGCAAAATCATTTATTCTTATTCACCAGAGATGTTTGACCGCAACATCAGAGCCTTTTATGCAATGGTCAAAAATAATCATATCTACACACTGAATAATAATATTAAAAGATTGGAACAAAAACAAAATACTGATGATGCATTTGTAGTAAAGGCACGGCCCGACTATCATATAAGTGATAGAGAGAAGCCATCGATTTGCAAAATGTTTTCTACTATTGATGACATTTTTGAAATGGTTAAGGCAACAATTGCGAACAGAACCGACAAACAGGAAAAGAACTTTTTAGATTTAGTTCATAGAGAGAATGATCTAAATAAATTATTTTGCGATTTCAAAAATATCGGGTATGAATGCAAGATTGTTCACAAAGCAGGGACTATTTCAGAATTGAGGGCGGACTTCAATAATGTATATCTAAATATTAGGTCACAGTGTCTGATAGACGACCAGATCAATAGTGACATCACGGTAGACAGAGAAACGGTTTACAACAATATGACTGAAGCGATGTTTACATTCAAAAAGAAATTATTCAATCCAAATCACAAGTCTTATTATAGTCCTACCGATATACAAGTTTTAAATAATTATAGAACCATCGTCCCACAAGGCGAGTTATTCAAGGGCTTGGATAAATTGGATGTTCCAAAACAGGAGATCGACATGAACAAAGCGTTTACAGATGCATTTAATACGATTACCAGAATTGGAGTTTTTAATCAGTTTGATAATTGGAAAGCTTATAATAGTAAATGTAAGATCAAGGATGTAAATATATATTTGGTAAAAGCAGAACTGACACATCGCAATCTGTTTTTTAATAATGATACTAATATAGTTTATGGTATGTTTCTTAAGCATTTTATGCCACTTGTTGCATCTGGCGAGTTGTCCATTACTCACTACAAACAGCCACATTTCATCCACAAGGTAGATAATAAAATGTTGGTTGAGGAACTCTGGGGAAAGCGAATAAGCGAAAATATTGAAGAAGACAAGGCAATTAAAAAAATAATAGCCAACTCGATTTTTGGCTTGTTGGAAAAAAGTAAGAACAGTAGTCAGAGATCATTCGTTTTTAATGATCTCAATGAGGCGATCAGCCTTCAAGCAGATGCAGGGGGGAAGTTAAACATGATGAGCAGGAATACTGCCAAGTGGGTTGAGGAATATGATGATAATGGCATGTGGTGCCGTGATAGAGAAGTATCTGAACAAAACGACAATTTATATTATATTCTGAATGTGGTTGATAGGTGCGAGTTGTCCAATGGGTTTCGTTTTATTAAAGAAATGCTATTGCAGTATCATAATTTCAAAATGCAATGCGCATATCAAAAATTGACAGAGAACAATGTTAAGGTATTGAGTGTCAAATGCGACGCTTTTGTCGTGGACTGTTCGGGTTTTAATAAGTTTGGTTTGAGAAAGACTCAGCAGTTGCTAGATTTTCACGATGGGATCGGTGGGTGGAAATTAGCCAAGACTCACGATGAGATCCATCATACAGGAAAGCAGTTGTATGAACAGAAGAAGTGTGAATATGTTGATATCCCGATTGTCAAAAGTAAGAGAGTTAACATCATTAATGAGTATGATGAAAATGAATTGGTTGAACTTGTTGAGAAATATAGGTGCTTGATGATCAAGGCCAAATTCGCAGGAGCGGGGAAGTCCACCATCTGCAAGAACATGGAGAGACTCAAGGGTTATAAAGTGTTGTTCGTGGTTCCTACCAATAATCTGGGTTTGGAGTGCGAAGTGGAAAGCATCACTGTAAATAAATTCTTCAGTATAGCAGTCAATGACGAGAAGCTAGATAAATACGATCATTCGATGTTTGATGTCATTGTGTTTGACGAGATTTGTTTTAATAATACCTTTGTATTGGCAAAAATCAAGGGCTTTGTAGAGCAACATAGGGCTAATAAAATCATATTAGCTACTGGCGACGCCAAGCAATTGAGCCCCATAAAAGCACTGACTAACACTAAGAAACACGAGATTTATATGAATGAATGTATTGATAGCATTTTTCCCCATCATTTGTTTTTGGAAGAGTGCAAGCGATTGAAGACTCAGGAGGACAAGGATAAACTTAAAAGTATTTATGCCGACATCTTTGAGCATGAGTTGTCTCTACATGATGTCATCAATAAGTATTTTAAATATACTGATGACATCGCAGGAACAGAAAGCAATGTCGCATATTTAAATAACACTTGTAGAGAGGTTTCAAGGCAGATCAGGAAACGACAGGGCAAACAAAATGAGTTTGAAGTCGGCGAGATCATGATATGCAGAGAGTATAGGAAGACAAAAACCTATAAGTTAAATGTGAATTTTAGGTATGAGATAATTAATATTTCCGATCCTTGGATTACCATTGCTAATATCAAAACACGAGAAGAGATTACATTACATATTGGTATCTTGAGAAGTCATTTTATCTTTGCCTTCTGTTATACTTGTCATTCTGTTCAGGGGTGTTCCATTGATGACGATGTCAC
Source organism: Effrenium voratum (assembly GCA_963377175.1). NCBI lineage: Eukaryota > Dinophyceae > Suessiales > Symbiodiniaceae > Effrenium > Effrenium voratum. The sequence goes on along the minus strand of CAUJNA010001226.1, from coordinate 49,713 downwards.
CATTTTTGATTGGAACCATCATCTGATAACTCGCGAGTGGCTTTGGACGGGAATCACTCGGGCAAGGGATTTAAACAGAGTAAAATTTTACAAATACAGTAGTGATTTAAATGAAGAGTTTAACGCAAAATGCATTATGAATTATTTTGATAGAAAGGTGTTAGCATACAAGGAACAGGATCGTAAAAATGGCTTTTGTATTCCAAAAGAAAATTATGTAGATGCCGAATGGTTGAAGGACAACGTCAATGGTAAGTGTGCCAACTGTGGCTGTGGTTTCGTGTTGTCAATGGATTCTGGCAATATAAATTCTAATCTGACTTGTCAAAGGTTATGTAATGATCTTCCCCATACAAAGGATAATGTCATTGCCTTCTGTGCTTCTTGTAATAGATGCTTCAGTGATAAAATAACATATTGATAAATATGTTGTTTATAAAGATTTAAAGAATGGATATCTTAATGTAAATAAGGATATGAACAAATATCAAAACGGCAAGATTTATCAAGTGGTAGACGTAGGGTTCAACAAGTGCTATATAGGATCAACGACCGAAGAGTTAAGCCGCAGAATGGCAAGACACAGGGAGCGCTACAAAGATTATTGCAAAGGAGGCGGGCGAAAGTATGAAAGGTCCATGATGTTGTTTGATGAATACGGACTGGATAATTGCAAGATATTATTAATCAAAGACTTCCCTTGTAAGAGTAGAGCAGAATTAGAAAGAGAGGAAGGAACTGAAATCTTAAATAAAATTGATATGTGTGTAAATAAAAATGTTGTGGGAAGGTCACGCAAGGAATTCTACCATGACAACCGTGAAAGGCTTTTGCAAGAGAAAAAGGAGCACAGAATAAACAACATTGATAGATACAAAGAAAAGGACAAACGATACACTGAACACAATAAAGAACAAATTCGTGAAAGACACAGCCGGTGGTATCAACAGAACAAGGATGAGGTCAACGAAAAAAGTAGGGCAAGGTATCAACAAAACCGAGAAAAATATTTGGCGCAACAAAAGCAACCTTTCCATTGTGACTGTGGTGCTTCTTGTGTGTGGAATGTCAAGGCAAGACACTTCAAATCTCAGAAGCATCAGCAATGGTTAAAACAACAAGAGCCAGAACAAGAACCACAAGTAGAACAAGAAAAATAAAATATATTCTTTATTATAATGAGTAGTTCTAACAAAGATGATATAATTTCCAATGTGTATTACGATCGTGCGGGGTTTGGTTCTTTAAAAACAACTCTAGTAGACAGTAAGAAAAAGGATCCTTCCATCACAATGCAAGATGTTAAGGAGTGGTTTGAAGAGAATGTGCAAAGGAAAAAACAACTATCCGGATACAACTCATTCATCGCTCCACATGTTCTGTATGAATTTCAGCTTGATTTGTTCTTTATTTCAAAAAATGATTTACAAACTCAAAAATTTAGTATAGGTTTAGTTCTTATTGATGTTTTCTCCCGTAAAGCCGCGGTGATGCCTATCATGTCAAAGCAACCTGCCGACATCACTGCTGGGATAATGGAAGGTTTGAACAAACTCGGGAAGCCCCACCTCATTTACTCTGATGACGAAGGGAGTCTTAACAATCAGGATCTTGTTGACTTTTTCAAGGATCAACAAATAGAGAATTACAAAACAAGAGGGCACCCTCATTTTGTTGAGCGCTTCATCCGCACGTTCAAGGACATGCTTTTCAAGAGGGTTGATGCAGACGAGAAAAAGGGAAAGGTTAATATACAATGGTTGATTATATCCCCGAGATCATGCTGACATACAACAGTAAAATGGTTCATTCTGCCCACGATATGACTCCAAACGATGCCCACAAAAAGGGAAACCATCTTGAGGTCAAGATGAAGCTTGAGATGAACAGAATCAAAACCCGTAAATATCCCCCTGTTAGGGTTGGTGATGAGGTCAAAATATACCGCAAAAAAGGGATTTCCGAGAAAGAAAGAACGAGTTCATGGTCAGCAAACAAGTTCACAATTGAAAGGGTTGAGCGAAAACTTGGACAAGACTATTATTATGTCCAAGGTGTGACTCGTGCTTATTTGAGATCGGAAATTCTGAAGGTTTGAAAAAATAACATCTAGACGGTTCTAATAGCTGATGAATCTATTAGAACCGTTTAGTGGGACAGGGTCGGTCGGTCGCATCGCCCGTGATCTGGGGTTCAATGTCATTTCATTGGATTTAAAAAATGCTGATATAAATACTGATATTTTGAAATGGGATTATAGACAGTTTGATAGGAACCATTTTGATGTTATTTGGAGTTCGCCCCCGCGCACTGAATACAGTAGAGCCAAGACAACAGGGAACCGCAAAGTAGACTATGCAAATTCCATTGTTTTGAAGACCCTTGAGATCATTGAGTATTTTAAGCCCCGTTATTGGTTTATTGGAAAGGGCAATGACATTGAGATGTAGATATGCCTGACCCAGCATCACCCTAGCGCAAGGGGTATCTTGGAAAAATCAACCTTGATTTTTCAGGAAAATCAACCCTGATTCTCAGAAACTAGCTCTCAATTCAGTGGAGATGAGGGTTCCCTAAATCAACACTGATTTTTTCATGGTTTCCCTATCATGCTGAGCGCTCAAGGTGGTTCTGACATTGCATGAACAAGTCAAACCCACACACACGTCGTGCGTGGAAGCATCGGCTGAGAGATGAAAAAGCACGGAAGACTTCTATGACGAGGATGAGGAATTTAGCGATAATGAAAGCACGGCTAGCTATTATTGAGATGAATGTTTCAGTTCTTGATTATACTTGGTTACAACATATAAGATCTTATATGTTGTAATTTTAGTTTAATTTTCCCGTATAAGCCGTGGGGGTGCTTTCCTACATAGGCCTTTCCCATCCGCATTTTGCCATCCATATTTTACTGGGATTATTTTCAAGATTTTGGTTAACGGTTTTAATTCTCCCTTTTCCATTGGTTAACCACTTTTCGGGGCGAACATAGGGTTCTTTTTTAGACTGTTCGTATTTGTTGGAAATGGGAAAGGGTCTCAGTTTGGATCAAGGGAGAAATTATTGAGATCTTGGGGTTGCGATCTTGGGAATGAAACAATGTTGGTATGTAGCTTGGATTTTTTTGGTGGGATTTGTTGAGGTGGTATGTAGTTATGATTGTTGTTATTGAATGAGTGTAAGGGTGATGTTGAGATGGGGTAAGAAATGAAGAGGGGTGTGTGAATATGTGTTTTTTGGAGTTGGATTGGTTGGGTGATTGAATTTGAATGTTGAAAATAGGCTGTTTTAGTGGGCGTATTCAGAATGTGCCCAAAAGTGTGGGGGGGACCCTAGGACCGGATGGCAAAATGCGGACGGGAGAGGCCACCACTAACTAAATCAAGGTCGGGGATATGGTTCGGATCAGGGTCAAGCCGATCGAAAGCAGGGGCTCCTACAGGGTCAACGAGATAGCCTGGAGCGAAAAGGTATACAGGGTTGTCTCCGCCGAGAGCGGGGAGATGGGGGCGAGGTTTGGCTTGGAGGGGTGGCCGGAAAAGGTGGTGCACAGGGATCTTCGAAAAGTCCCCGAAAACTCAGCTCCCGAACCGCGGGGGTTGGAGGTGCAATCCCGCCAGCGGAGGCTACAGAGAGGCCCCAGGCTCCCACCTCCTTTTTGACTGTGCCTCTACGTCTCTACTCTACATCTCGCGACAGCTCCGCCCGCCACTCACTGACAAGCTTCTTCGCGTCAGGTCGGGCCGGGGGCTCGGGCGGGCCCCCATGATCTAGGACCGCGTCCCACGCGTCCCACCTTCCGCTCCACGTATCATGAGCCTCAAACCAGCGCAGGGCAAGCTCTGCCCGCTGGGAGCGCGTGGCCGGCGCTTGAAGAGCCGCAGAGACGTGGCTCACCTCGCTCATGATTTCCTCCAGATCCGTGCTCGCAGCGAGGCATTGCTCGAGGCGTCGGACTTCCGCTTCCTCGCCGAGCAGCTGCTCCTCGAGGAGCTCGATGCGGCGGCGCTGGTGCGAGCGCTCGGCCTCGAGCAGCGCGTCTTCGCGAGGCCGCTTGGTGGAAGGCCGCTGGGCCATCAGAGCAGCCGCAAGGCAGGGTGCGTCCTCGTCCGCCCACGCGGCAGGCTTTTCCAGAAGCCATGCCTGCACGCATCGGAAGGCCTTGGAGGAAGTCATCTCTTTGAGCAGCTGCGGCGGGTTTTTTTTGATCAAGCATTTGGGACCATTCGAGCATTTGGCGGGCTTCTTTTTTCTAGCTCGTCAGTGCGTCCGCCTACGAAGATTTCTGTTCTCTTCCTCGAGGATCTCGACGCGGCGCTCCAGCGCCGCACGGCGCAAAGTCTCACGGTTGACTTCATCCTCAAGCAGAGAAGCATAATGCCGCTCCGTCTGCAGCAACGCTAGATCTCGCTCGCCGAGCTTGTAGCTGCGCTCCAGCTGCCCGCGCAGGCCAGCGATGCGGAGCCGGTGGTGCAGGCGCTCGGCCTGGAGCAGCGCATCCTCGCGAGCCCGCGCGGGAGGCCGCTGGGCCATCAGAGCGGCCGCAAGGCTGGCAACGTCCGCCTCCGCCCACACGGCGGGCTTCTCCAGGTGCCATGCCTGCACGCACCGGAAGGCCTCAGAGGAAGTCATCTCTTTGAGCAGCTGCGGCGGTTCGAAATCATTAAAGCGAAACGAGAGCTCGGGATCTTTTTTTCATCTGTGCGCTTGCGCGAGGATCTCAACCGAGGCGCGCCACCCGCAGGCGGAGAATTCGGTTGCTGCGCTCCAGCTCTTCAAAGCGCTGCCTGGCTCGCTCGCGATCTCTGTCGATGATATCGTTGAGGCCGCCCACCCGCCTGCGGAGATTTCTGTTCTCGCGCTCCAGCTCCATGCCGCGCAGAGTTTCGACGAGGAGCTCCCAATCGAGGCTCGCGATGCGAGCCCGCTGGTGCGAGCGCTCTGCCTCGAGCAGCGCGTCCTCGCGGGGCCGCTTGCGTAGCATGTCGCAGGGAGGCCGCTGGGCCATCTGAGCAGCCGCAATGCAGGGAGCGTCCTCGTCCGCCCACGCAGCGGGCTTCTCCAGGAGCCATGCCTGCACGCACCGGAAGGCCGCAGAGGAAGTCATCTCGTTGAGCAGCTGCGGCGGTTCGAAATCATCGAGAAAGCGAGAAGGCGAGAAAACGAGAGCTCGGGATCTTTCTTTTTTCAGGTTCCGACAGTCTACGCCCAGCAGCGGCTCAGCCGCAGCGGCAGTGTCGGAGCGGGCCCCAGAGGCGGGGGCCCCACGAGGAACTCCATCACGAGGTCGAAGGGCGCAGAGCCTGGCGGAGCGTAAGCGCCCAGCATCCGCAGCTGCTCCAGGTTGCGCCAGTGCCCCAGCGGCCGCGAGTTGTGAGCGTCGAGGCCGTAGACCTTGTCGTTGAAGGGCGAGAGCGACTTCTTCTCGAGGGTCTCCACGGCGATCTCGTGCGCGCGGCTGCGCAGCTGCGCGAAGGCCGCCCTGCGCTCGCTGCCTTCCTCCAGCACCTCCCGGTACTCGAGATGCCGGACGTTGGTCACCGCCTTCTTCGGCACGCCCTTGATCTTGCGCTTCTCCTTGCGCGCGCCGTCGGGCTGGACCGTGAGGATGCTGTACATCTTGGAGCGCAGGCCCACGTACTCCAGGATCCTGGCGGGGAAGGTCTCGTCGCCGAGCTTGCCCAGCTGGCCCATCACTCGATGGCCTTGGCGCGCGCCGCTGCAGAGAGCGCGCTCAGGTCCCTCTCGGGGTCCTTGGACTTGCCGGCCACGTCGAAGAGGGCGGCGCCGTTCAGGTTCGCCTCGGCCATGGCGTGGAGCGGGTCCTGCAGCTCGAAGATCTGCACCATCACGGAGTCGGTGTCCGTGAAGAGCAGCCTCATCTTCGGGAAGAGCCTCCTCATGTGGAGGTAGTAGGCCTTCTCCATCATGAGCTTGGAGAGCTGCAGCGTGCGGGCGCCGACTTGGGTGGGCACGCTCATGCAGGCCTTGCTGCGGTCCGTCTTGAGCGTCTCCACGAAGGCCAGGAACCCCTCCGAGTCGTTGATCTGGAGCTCGACGTTCGTCACGGAGCTCTTGCCCACGGCCCGCTCGAACTTGGCCGGGTCCACGTAGGCGTTCGTGTTCCTGAACTTGTCGGGGTTCATGCAGCAGCGGCCGAAGATGGCGTTCTGGGTGAGCTTCACCACCTTCTCGGCGACCACGCTCCCCGCCGTCTTGAGCTGCCTCCGCTCGCTGTGCTTGAGCTCCATGAAGCCCGCCATGAAGGGGCTGCAGGCGAAGCGGTAGGCCCTGTGCAGCCTCCAGACCCTGGCGCCCAGCACGTCCCGCAGGAACTTGAGCCGCTTGCCGTCCACGCCCTCCTCCACGTGCATGCCAAGGAAGGGCACGAGCTTCTCGCAGGGCGACGGGGAGAGGCCGAGGCGCTCCGCCATGTCCGCGGTGTGCGGCCCGTACAGGCCCTTCCCGACCTTCATGCGCGCGGGGGGGGCCCAGTCCAAGTGGTCGTGCAGCTCCGGGGGGAAGTCGTAGTCCACGAGGAGCAGGTAGCTCACCTCCTCGGCGTCGGACTCCCAGTTCAGGCTCGAGAGGCACGTCTCGTGCAGCCAGCTCAGCCTCGCCGCGGTGTCTTCGGGCAGGGCGACCGCCACGCAGGGGCCGTTGGGCATGGGCAGCGTCATTGCGGCCGGGTACATGGCGTTGAAGTCCAAGTACGAGATCCAGCTGACGTGCTCCTCGGGCTTGTAGTCCTCCTCGCCCAGCTCGGGGTTGTTGGCTTGAGCGAAGGGCTGGAAGATGCAGCTCAGCCCGCCCATGACGGAGGCCCGCACGTCCCTGTAGGCCTGCTCGTCGGTGATGAGGTGAATGGGCGTCTCGCGGGCCGAGTGCCGCAGCATGGCGTCCCAGGCGGCCCGGGCAGCGTGACGTAGTGGATGGGGTCGAGCCCCGACTGCGCCCGGAAGGAGTCCCGGTAGCTCTCCATCACGTCCGCCAGGGCCAGGACGTCGGTGTGGAGGTAGCAGTCGTACCCCATGACGTTGGCGGTGTTCACGGCCAGCCGGTGGTCCTCTGCGCTCACCGCCTTCCCCGCCAGCACGCTGTCGTAGCAGTGCTGCTCCCACACCGCGGGCATCTCCCACGCCTCGGCGCCGCAGAAGTGCTCGAAGGGCATGGGCAGCTTGCGCAGGATGCAGTCCCACGCCCGCTCCAGCTCGCAGTGCGTCCGCCGCTGTTTGAGAGGCCGTCTTTGAGGCGGAGAGCCCGTCGGAGTGCGCAGCTGCAGCTCGGGGTGAAGCGAGGCCATAAGCGGGAAGAGCTCCGGCAGCTGCTTGTGGGTGCAGGCCCTGAGGTCGTCGATCATGCTGGCCAGGCTCGTGGGGAAGACGTTCATGCTGTCCACGAACCTCAGCGGGCCCCAGCTCATCTGCAGGCACTTCTCGCCCGACTTGCAGAGGACTCGGAGGCAGAGGTGGCTGTAGTCGCCCTCCTTGATCGCGGCCTGCTGGGCGCACCAGCCGCTGAGGGGCCTTGGCGCGGCCTTGGCCTTGGCCTTGGGCTTTGGTGCGGCCTTTGGCGCGGCCTTGGCCATGGGCATGGGCCTCTCGGGCTCGCTGCCGCTTCCTTCTTGATCGCCTTCTGCCTCGCTCTCGGTGCCCTCGTCGTCGCTGTCCTCGCCGAGCTCTTCGCGCGGCGCCCTGCTGACGGGAGAGCCCATCGTGGCAATGTAGCGCAGCAGGAAGTGGAAGTCGTAGCCGCCCCCGTTGTGAAAGACCACTGGGATGGTCTTGGGCGTCTGGGCCGCGATGTTGCAGGAGTGGCACAGCGCCCCGAGATACTGCCCGGTGCCGTGGCAGTGGTGGAGCTTCTTCTCGGCAATCTCGAAGGACGCGAGGCACTCCCTGCAGTGAGTGGCGGCCCTGTGCTCCAGCTCCTCCCGCCGGGTCATGCTGACGGGCCGAGTTCGGCGTCTCCAGGTGAGGTAGTGGTCGGCCAGCTTGAGAAGGTCGTCCAGCATGGCGCGGACTGCGTGGTACTTGTCGCTGTCCCGCTCGTGGTGCGTGAGCCTCAGCCTCAGCTCCTCGGGCGGCACGTAGCCGCAGCGCCCGACGGCGACGTAGCAGGAAGAAGCCGCGACGGTCTGGCGCGCCGGCTGCTGCTGCGCTATGTGGACCGTCGGGGCGGGCGTGCTGTAGACCTCGAGGTCCGCGTAGCACGTCAGGGGCGCGAGCTCTGCGGAGGCCTTGCCCCTGTAGCGCAGCAGGCTCTTCTCGGGCCCGGGCAGCGGCACTTTCCGAGTGCGCTCGGCTATCTCTCGATAGCACTGGGTGGCGCGGTGGCGCTGCCACGAGGCCTTCGTGGCGAAGCGGGCCATGCACCTCGGGCACTTGTACTCCGCGCAGCCGCCGGTGTTGGTGGGCGTGGCTCCCAGGGTCAGCCCCTGCCTGCCGGCCAGCGCCTGGAAGTTGTGGATCAGGCTGTAGTGGCCGCTGTGCAGGAGAAGCAGCACGGTGTGCCGGACGACGCCCGTGCCGCTCGGGGCGCGCTGCTGGAGGACGTGGTAGTACTCCAGCCCGTCCGTCCACAGGGTCTGCTGCCACACGAAGACGAAGACCTCCACCCGCCCGGCGTTGCGGAGCTCGAAGGCCTCGATGTCGTCGAAGTTCACGGGGCGGTCCGTCGGCAGGCCAGAGAAGTCCACCCCCGCGTCGGCCAGAGCGGGCTGCCAGCCCGGGGGGCGCGGTCCTCGGCGGCCGGCCAGCTCGGGGTAGAAGAAGGAGCCCGAGCAGCTTGTGGCCTTTGACCGCTGGTGCAGTTGAGCCCTTCGACCCCGAGGCAGTGGGCGAGGACGCACCACATGAAGCAGCGGTGGTCCTCGTTCTGAGGGTTCCAGATGGCCTTCTTCTTGGCCGGGGTCTCGGGCAGCTCCTTCCAGCAGCCTCCCGCCTCGTTGGGCGGCGGGGGCGCGGGCATGTCGGCCAGCTGCTGCGAGGGCGCGGTCAGCAAATACGCTGCCGTGATGCCCACGACGGTCCAGTCGGACTCGGGGAAGCGGGAGCGCTCGAGCGCCACCTCGAACTTCGTCCTGATGGCCGCCATCATGGTTCCGGCGCGGGCCGACGGAGACGCGGGCCTCACGATCCACGGCGCCAGCCTGAGGAAGTAGGGCGTGAGCTCCACCCTGTCCTCGTCCTCATCGTTCGCAGCCGGGCGCGTCAGCAGGATCTGGAAGCTGACCTTCGCGAGGAAGGGCAGCCGAATCGCCAGCAGGTCTTGGAGCCGGTCCACCAGCAGCCGCATGGCGTCGATGGTGAAGACCTGCTGCCCAGGAAGAGGGCGCAGCCGCAGCTCGCGGGTCCAAGCGGCCCCGCGCGGGCGCAGCTCTGTCACAGCGGCCTCGGCGCTGGGAGCGCGCGGCTCCTCCAGAGGCACCGCCCGGACGGCGGCGAGGCCCAGGCGGCCCCAGATGAGATCAGACAGCTCGGAGGTCATGGCGCGAATTGGTTTGAGCCGAATAAATTGCTTTCTATAGAAAAATAATAAAATATTCAGTCGGTCGGACGGGCGCTTCTTTTTTTTCTCTTGGCTTCTGTTCTATCCCGGATCACTCACAGCGAGTCGGTGGCGCTGCCCTGCAGGTTCAGCGCAGCGAGGAGCTCTCTGGAGGCCTCGTCCAGCTCCTTGCGCGCCTTCTCAAGCCGCTCCAAGGCGGCGAGGGTTGCGCTCTTTGCAGCCAGCGAGACCGGCGCCGCTCAGCGATCTTCCTGCTGACGAGCTGCTCCTCCACCTCGAGGAGCTCCCTCTCGATCTGGGCCAGCGTCGCGACATCGCGCGTGCGGATGCGGCGCTGCCTCAGGGCCTCGCGCTTCTCGCGGAGCGCTTCCAGCGGCGCCCAGCTCTCCTCCTGGCGCTCCTCGGCCATGGCGGGAGCTGCGCTGCGGGCCGCGCGCTGGTTCAAGCGCTTGCGAAGCTTAAGCTGCAGGTCTTGCGCCCGCTTCAGCATCTCCTTCCAGTTCTGGATGTCGAGCTCCTCCGCCGGGAACCTGCCAGCGAGCCCATCTGCAATCAGCCGCTCCAGCACGGGTGCTCCCCGAGCGAGCTCATCGCGCAGGTGGCTCACCTCCTCCCGAGAGGCTCCCCGCTTCAGCGCCTCGGCATCAACGGCGGCCTTCAGCACAGGCCTCAGCTGCTCGCGGCGCTCCAGGACGTAGGTGGCCATTCTGAATTTTTCTACTGAGCGAAAAAAGGCTGCGGCATCGGAAGAAATCACAGCGGGCACTCTCGAGAAGGTGGCTCCACACGCAGATCTGTGACCTCAAGGCTCAACCCGCACATGCCGCTCATCAACCACAAGCTGCGAGCTCTCAGCCTAACGCGCGCGGCGCTGTGAGCCAGCTCGGCGGGGCGGTCCGCAAACGTGCCGCCGGCGTTCCAGAAGCGCGCGTGGGCCGGCAGCTTGGCTTTCAGCATCCAATCGCCGCCGCGCGATTGCCTCACAGAGGGCAGCAGCCGCTGGCGCACAGCCTCGGGCGTGAGCTTTGCGTCGAAGACGCGCTCGGATGCGGCCGCCAGCTGCTCGACCAGATCGGTCTCGGCCCGCTCCCAGAAGAGCCTCGCGCGCTCATCGGTTGCGAAGCTCACGCTGGGGCGCTGCCCCTCGGAGAAGGCCCTGGGCTCCCATGGGATTTCCAGCGAAGCTTCGCTCTGCCAAAACAGCGGCTCCAAGCACAAGAATTTGCCACCCTTAGCATTGGAGCGCACCTCGCCCAACTTCCACATGCTAGCCTGGCTCGTCATCCTTTTCTGTCCCCGATTAAAAAAAGATTGGTCCGAGCATGCGAAACTGCTTGACCCGCGCCCTTGCCTGTGCGTGCTTTGTTGTGCTGGTGGTAATTGTTAAACATGCCGAGACTGCTGGAGCTGTTTTGCGGCACAAAGTCGATTGGCAGAGCCTTCGAGGCGGCAGGGTGGGAGGTCGTTTCCCTGGACATCGTATCGAAATTTGAGCCCACGATCCGTGCGACATCCGGAGCTGGGACTACGCGCTGTTTCCGCCGGGGCACTTTGACATGGTCTGGGCCAGCCCGGTCTGCACGGAGTACAGCCGAGCTCTGACGATGCGCCCTCGACGACTCGAGGAGGGCGACGCGCTGGTGCTCAGAGCCCTCGAGATCATGGAGCAGTTCGACCCGCTCATGTGGGTCATAGAGAATCCGGCCACCGGGCTGCTGAAGACCCGCCCGTTCATGGAGCGCCTACCCTGGGTGGACGTCACCTACTGCATGTACGGGACTCCGTACAGGAAGCAGACCCGACTGTGGACCAACATGCGCTGGAGACCGAGCCGAGGGCTGTGCAGGAGCGGCAGCCGGTGCGACGCGTGGGAGGACGGGCTGAGGGGCGCTCAAGGGGGGCCTCGACTCATGGGGGGTCAGCGTGAGAGAGTCAGGGGGCAGTCGCGCGAGCTGCTTTACAGCATTCCTACGGCGCTGTGCGAGGAGATTGCGAGCGCGGCCACGGCAGAGCTTGCGGATCGGCTGAGCATCCCGGAATGAAGCGAGGGGCATTTCTTATAAGATTTTTTAGGATCCGCCAGTGGAGGATTTCTAACACCACTTCGGGACCTTTTACGCGAACTCACGAGGGGCAACTCGGAAAAAAAAACAGACAGCCTGTCTCCATTTCAAGGCCAAAAAACCCGAAAGGCTCCGTCTCTCCACAATGATCTCTCTCCACGATGATCCGTCTCTCCACAATGATCCGTCTCGGACCAGGATATTTTTTTTTTGATCCGTCTCTCCACAATGATCCGTCTCTCCACAATGATCCGTCTCTCAACAATGATCCGTCTCTCAACAATGATCCGTCTCTCAACAATGATCCGTCTCTCAACAATGATCCGTCTCGGACCATGATATATTCTTGCTCTAAGGAGAGGCGCTCACCGGGCTGGGGGCTGGAATATCCGTCTCGGGGAAAGATCCGTCTCGGACCATGATATATTCTTACCCTAAGGAGAGGCGCTCGCCGGGCTGGAGGCTGGAAGGTCCGTCTCGGGGAAAGATCCGTCTCGGACCATGATATATTCTTACCCTAAGGAGAGGCGCTCACCGGGTTGGAGGCTGGAAGATCCGTCTCGGACCATGATATATTCTTACCCTAAGGAGAGGCGCTCACCGGGCTGGAGGCTGGAAGTTCCGTCTCGGGGAAAGATCCGTCTCGGACCATGATATATTCTTGCTCTAAGGAGAGGCGCTCACCGGGCTGGGGTCGGGAAGATCCGTCTCGGGGAAAGATCCTCGGACCAGGGTAATTTCCTACTCTAAGGAGAGGCGCTCACCGGGCTGGAGGCGGGAAGAACCGTCTCGGGGAAAGATCCGTCTCGGACCAGGGTAATTTCCTACCCTAAGGAGTGGCGCTCACCGGGCTGGAGGCGGGAAGAACCGTCTCAACAATGATCCGTCTCGGACCAGGGTAATTTCCTACCCTAAGGAGTGGCGCTCACCGGGCTGGAGGCGGAAAGGTCCGTCTCAACAATGATCCGTCTCGGACCAGGACATATTTTTTATTCTCAGGTGAGGCGCTCACCAGGCTGGAGGCGGAAAGGTCCGTCTCTCCACATTGATCCGTCTCGGACCTGGGTAATTTCCTACTCTAAGGAGTGGCGCTCACCGGGCTGGAGGCTGGAAGATCCGTCTCGGACCTTGGGATAAAAGCCCCCTAGGTAGTGGCGCTCACCGGGCTGGAGGCTGGAAGATCCGTCTCGGGATTTCCTGCTCCCGGCAAACGGGAAGATCCGTCTCGGACCTGGGAATTAAAGTCCTGGGTAGTGGCGCTCACCAGGCTGGAGGCAATAAGATCCGTCTCGGACCTGGGAATTAAAGTCTCTTAAGGAGAGGCGCTCACCGGGCTGGAGGTGGGAAGATCCGTCTCGGGGATTTCTTGTTCCCAGGAGAGGCGCTCACCGGGTTGGAGGCGGGAAGATCCGTCTCGGGAATTTCTTATTCCCAGGAGAGGCGCTCACTGGGTTGGAGGTGGGAAGATCCGTCTCGGAGACCCGTCTCGGGTCGAGGGAAAAAAGAATTCCCAAAGGCAGTCACAGCCGGAGCACAGGATGAGTTGATGCAGAGCTTGGACTACAAGCTGAAAACCAGCAACACCAACTACGTGACCGCACGCCACGACGTGCAGTATTTCCCAGCTCGCTGAGCTCCTTCTCCCCCGCCACCTCGAGGGTCTGCCGCATTCCGCTGACAAGCGGCACCTCGTTCATCGACCCCGAGTCGATCAAGATCGCCTTCAGAGTCAGAAACACGGACGCCACCAACCCGCTGGCGCCTGCCACTCCGAACCCCGCCTGTTTCATCCAGAGGATCCCGGTCTTCGCCAACGGCCAGCGCTGCGACGACATAAACTACTACGGCCGCACCGTGGCCGTGCATGACCTGCTGAAGGGCCGCGAGTACAACCAGAACAAGGCCGTGGAGGGCTTCTACGAGGTGAACAACTCTCGGACGCCCCGCGCGGTGCACCAGAGCGGCTACGCGGACGTGCTGCTGCGCCCCACCATGGTGGGCATCCTGCGCTGCGGCAAGATGCTGCCGCCGCAGCTGAACCTGGTGATAGAAATCGAGTTCGCAGACGCGACGACTGCGCTGTGGTCCGAGAACGCCGGGGCGCACCCGGCGGGGGCCACGCTGAGCACCGACTTCGAGATCCAGAACGTCCGAGTTTTGGCCTCCCAGGTCGTCCTGGACTCTGCGCTGGTGGAGTCCTTCAACCGCGTGCTCCTCTCAGGAAGGTCCCTGGTGTTCAGCTACCCCACGGTGCACACGCAGAAGTCCAGCGTCCCGAACGGCGTGGCGGAGCACAACGTCACCGTGGCGCGCGCCTTCACGAAACTCATGGGAGCGTTCGTGACTTTTTGGGACAACGACGCGGGCTCCAAGATCCAATTGCTGGCCAACCCGGGGCAGGACGTGGCCCCCATCGGTGCGGCCAGGCAGGAAGACAATCTCCTGGAGTCGCAGATGCAGCTGGGCAGCCTACAGTACCCGCACAACCCCATGAAGGGAGCCTCGGAGCACTTCCACTTCCTCTCGGTCCTTGCGGAGACCTACGATGACACGGTGCGCAACATCGACATCGACCGCGCTGGCTACCTGCGCCACAGCTTCCCGACGGAGCGAGTGCCCAAGATGCCCCTCAGCGGCGTCAGCACCCGCTCGGGCGACCTGGCTTGGTTCACCTTCAAGGCGCTCGACGGCACGATGACGGACGTGTTCATCCACCTGATAGCCTATCAGCTGGTGACGCTCTCTGGCACTGGGGTCTCCGTGCTGGACTAGCAAGGATCCATAGCTCAATCGGAAGAGGCGCAGCGGCTGAAGCGTGGAGACCGCGAGCTCAATTCCACCAGGGCGCGGATCATTTTTTTTTACTTGGCGAGTGACCTCCATGCTTCTTTACATGTAGCGCAACACTCATTTTTGTTCGTACGGCGAAGGAGAGTCTAGGCCGCCTCGATGTCTCGGGCCAGCTGGTCGTAGCTCGGCGGAGGCAGGCGGCTCTGGCGCGACTGCCCCGAGCTGCGGGAGCTTGCCCTGGAGTTCGGCTGGGACTGAGGCAGAGTCACGGGGTTCAGGCCCCAGGAGAAGGGGCGGGGCGTGTGATTGGTCTGCGCTTGGACTTGGAAGCCAGACTGCGAGGAGGCGCGGCTGCTTGCGGCTGCCCGAAGTGCTGCTGCCGGTGTGCAGCGTAAAGTGCTGGGGCTGCGTGGCGTCGTTTATACCGTTGGCGGACCGGACGTCCTGCACGGCCGCGTCCTCGCTGCCCTGCTGAGGCCGGAAGAGCGTGTTCTCCAGCACCCAGCCCGTGCCGCGGGCCAGGCCGTAGGCTGCAAGCCCCACGGCCAACCCTGCAGTGGCCGCTGCGCCGACTCCCGCCGTGGCAGCCATCGCTCCAGCAACCTCTCCCGCCGTGGGTGCGAGGGCTGCTGCTCCTTCTGCCAGGCCCCCCAAGTAGCCAAAGGCCCCGCCCTCGGCGGCAACGGCTACCTCTCCCTCCTCTGCGGCCACAGCTGCCGTCTCCTCTATGGCCTGCGCTGCGCCGCGCTCCACCTCCTGCGCGCGCTGGCCCGCCTCGTCCAGGAGGCGCTCTACGTCGTCGGGTCGGCCTATGATCTGCGGCGGCGGCTGCGGCTGCGGCCCTGGGCGGGGCAATACATTCATGCGCACGTACTCAGCAGCGTCCTGCAGGTCCGCTGCTGCCTGCGCTCCGTCGGCCGCGCAGACGGCCCGTGATGGAGGGCGGGCCCTGTCCGCTGTTCGTCAGCGCGTCGGCCTGGGTCTCCAGCCAGATCGTCCTTGCCGAAGCGGTTTCCTTCAGCGGGAGTGCGGAAGCCTTCCTCTGGAATCGCCCTCAGGGGCGTGTGCTGCAGAGGCTGCGGGTTGGGGTCCTCGCTGGACTGCACGAAATCGTCCAAGTAGAAGTGGCTCGTGACGAACGTGGTGGCCTTGCGGTCCGGCTGGTCCAGGGGCAGCGGCTCGTTCCGCTCCAGGTAGCCCACAACCTGCTCGAAGCGCGGGCGCTGGCTGAAGCCGTGGGCCCGAAGGGTCTTCATTTACTGTTGCGCAACTTCGCCCGCTGCGCGTTCGACGCCCCTGCGCTCTGAGGGACCTGGCGGTGACGGCCTCCGTCAGCCGGCTCACGTCGTCCAGGTGCCGCTGCCCCTCCTGGGCCAGCCGGCGCTCGCCAAGCCAAGCGTTGAAGGCCCTCGCCTCCTCCAGCTCTCGCTGGCGCTTCAGCAGCAGCGGCTGCAGGTCGTAGCTGGGGTACGTTTTGCGAAACCACCGGAGCATCTGCGGCTCGTTGCGAGGTTCGATCGACATCATCTTGCTCTTTACACCAGTACGCTAGCTCCCGCCGTCAGCCGGTCGTAGGCCGACTGCCTCTCCAGCATGCGCATGGCGCGCTCGCTCGGCCGAGGCGCTTCTACGGGCTCGGGCGGTACCTCTCTGTGTGCCTCGGGCTCGGGCTGTACCTCGGGCTCGGGCTGTACCTCTAACTGCGGCTCGGGCACGGGCGCTGCCTTGGGCGCAGCCTTGGGCTTGGGTGCTGCCTTGGGCTTGTGAGCTGGCGCGGCAACTGCCTTGGGTGCTGCCTTGGGTGCTGCCTTGGGCACGGGCGCTGCCTTGGGTGCTGCCTTGGGCGGTGCCTTGGGTGCTGCCTTGGGCGCTGCCTTGGCCACGGGCGCTGCCTTGGCCACGGGTGCTGCCTTGGCCACGGGTGCTGCCTTGGGTGCAGCCTTGGGAGCCGTCTTGGGCTTTGTGGGAAATCTCACCCTCTTGGGACGGAAAGGGGAGTCCGCCTCATACGCCGGCTCCGTGGGCAGGTCGTCGATCATTTTTTCTCTCCTCGCCAGGTCGTCGATCATTTTTTTGCTCTTCGGCAGGGGCAGCTCGGGCGGCTTCGGCTTGTTTTTACTACCCGGAGGTCTGCCTCTAGGCCTTGGCGCCGGTTGCGCTTGCTTCATCGGTTTTTTAATAGAATATATTTTTTTTAAAGACCTTCGGGGAATTAGACGTGATCCAAAAACAGCACGAAGGACAAGGACGAGCCCCGCAGTCGGACGACTTGGCCTTCCAGGTCTGTCAGCCGGAAGCGCAGGTGTCTCAGGGTGATGGGGCCCCTAACGGCCATGAAGTGCCCGTCATCGGAGCCGGTCTCCACGATGGTGCCCACGCCGCTCTTCAGCGTTATCTTGGACAGGATGTCGTCCCCCAGATTGCCCAGCACGCGGCTGGCGTTGGCCAGCTGGGGGCAGCGCAGGTAGACCTCGTTGTAGCCATTCATGCGCACGAACTCGAAGACCTGCTGCCCGCCGGAGACGAAGCTCGGGCCGAGCATGTGGTCGATGCTGAAGGGCTTGGATGGCGAGGCGGCCGGCGAGGTGGGGTAGTCCACAACGTTAGGGAACTGCTGCTGCAGCTCCAGATCGTTCAGAATGAGGCGGTTGCCGTCGTAGGCTACGCTGAGGCTGTTCGTGGTCTCGCTGTAGGTAGCAGTAGCGAAGTTGGAGCTGATCCAGGCGGCCAGCCGGGAGCCCGTGTAGGCGCCCTCGGGCAGCAGCGCCCAATTCAGCGTGCCGAGCGCGGCGTCTACCCAGTAGAGGTAGCGGCCCCGGTCTGTCGAGAGGAAGCTGTCGGCGATTCTGATCTTATAGACGGCCAGCCTGGCGTCGCTCTGCAGGTGCAGGGACTCTCCCAGGTCTACCTCGAAGTCGCTGTCCGAGCCGGCTACCCTCTTGCAGCTGTCCACGTAGATCGTCGTCATTCTTTTCTTTAGGAAGCCACCTGTTCGGCGAACGATGGGTGGCTGGACTGCTGCGACGGAGGTGCAGCAGGAGATATTCTCGCACCTCGCATTGATGAGCGTAGAGCTAGCGAACAGCTTCTGGCCCAGGAAGCTGAGGCCGCTCCCATCGGCTTCTTTTTCCAGAGCGAAACGCTCTTCAAAGCGTAAGTAGAACATTGGCTCTTTGGCTTCAGATAGTAGACGAAGAGGAAGCTGAAGGGTTCTCGGGTCGCCTGCTCGTAGATCCTGTGCAGCTTGTCCTTCGGCAGCAGGGCGCTGAGCTCTTCGATGACGGCCTCCAGCTCGTGCTGGTTGCGCAGCCTCCAGCAGCAGAGAAATTGCATGTTCACCCGCACTGCCGCACTGATGAGCCTCAGCTTCTGTGAGCTGACCCATGCGCTGATCTGCAAATGCCGACCCTTGATGAAGAGCGTGTCCAGGGCGCCGTGGGCCTTGTGCAGCTGCGGGGTGTCGGCGAAGTCGTCGATGACTACAAGCACCTGGTAGAGTTTCTTCATTTCCAACTTCTTGGACGTCTCGGTGATCTTACGCTGCCTCTGGATGATGCCCCGCAGCGCAGCCTCGTCCCACTCGTCCCAGTAGGCCTGTTCTTTCTCCGTGTTCACCCCAAGGTCCTGCTCGATGTACTTCTTGACGGGGATCCAGCCGTCGTCGATGTTGACACTTGGGCTGAAGATGTAGATTTTCTCGAAGACGCCTCGATACTGCTCCAGGATGAGGCTGATCAGCGCCACGGTTTTGCCGGACTTGCTGGGGCCGAGGAAGATGCCCGTACATGGTACCAGGGGCACCACGGGGTCCGAGGGCTGTTTGCTGCTGTACTCGGTCGTAGGAAACAGCTTGATCTTTCCCATAGTTCGTTCCTTTGCCTTACTTGCCAAATTCGAAGCCCAGCGCGGCGGTGCGTTCATCCAGCTGGCCTCCGGCGGTCTCTGCCGCGGCGGGCGGGCTGGCGCCTGTGGGTTTTAAACAACTCACAGCTACACAGCTGCCTCTATTCTGGCGCGTTCATTTGCGTCGCCGCTTGCCGTGGTGTGTAATAAAACACCAAGAGTGTTCAGCAATGGCACCTGTGCGCCGGCCGAAGAATTGCCCGCATGGGCGGCGGCAGCACCGGTGCCGTGACTGCGGCGGGTCGTCCTTCTGCGTGCATGGGCGGAGGCGGGCTCATTGTCGCGAGTGCGGCGGGTCGTCCTTCTGCGTGCATGGGCGGAGGCGGGCTCATTGTCGCGAGTGCGGCGGCGCGTCGGTCTGCGAGCATGCGCGGCTGCGGTACCGGTGTCGCGACTGCGGCGGGTCCATCAGCGTGTGCGAGCATGGGCGAGAGCGGCACCGGTGTCGCGACTGCGGCGGCTCGTCCTTCTGCGAGCATGGGCGACTGCGGCGCCAGTGTCGCAATTGCGGCGGCGCGTCGGTCTGCGAGCATGGACGACAGCGGGCGCACTGCCGCGACTGTGGCGATTTTGTATGTCAAATCCAGGGCTGTCCTCGGCAAGATCTCCCATTCGCCGGAGCGCGGAGCTTGCTGCAACATATGCGAAGAGCGCACGGCGACAATCCGCGCTCAGTCACCAAGAGCAAGGAACTGGAGGTGCACCAAGCACTCCGCGATGCACAGATCGCCTTTGAGTACCAGCACCACCTGCCCTTCCGTGGCTGCGGGTTGGAGTCGGAGACGGCCCACGCCTTCGCGGACTTTGCCCTGCCGACTACGTGGGGCTACGTCCTGCTGGAGGTTGACGAGGAGCAGCATAAGGCTTACGACCCCAGCTGCGACGTGCGCAGGGACTTCGACATGGCCGCCAGCGTGGCGCTTGGCAGCGGGCACAAGCTGCTGGTGCTGCGCTACAACCCGGACGCCTTCAAGATCGCCGGCATGACGCGGCGGACCACCAAGAAGGAGCGCCACGCTCAGCTGATCCGCCTGCTGGGCGAGCTGTTGGCGCGCGAGCCGGAGGCGCCTTTCACCCGCCTCTTTCTCTTCTACGACCGGGCCGCGGAGAACAGCGCACTGCCCTGCGTGGCGGAGCACTGGTCCGAGCCCGTGCGCGCCGTGTCCCGCTGCGCATGATAGTCCCCCAGAGACTAAAAGGCTGGCATGCAGCTGAAGTACATGGGAAGTAAATCCTGGCTAGCTCCTCACGGCTGCTGGGGGACGTCGCCGTGCTTCACTCTCCCTTCTTCGGCTCTGGAAAGCTGGAGTACTACCTCGCAACCCGGCGTCCGGCCCTGGCGGTGCGCGGCGTCGACGCCTTCGAGCCCGTCGCAAACCTGCACCGCTGCTACTTAAGGCAAGACCCGGTCTTCCTGCGCTCCTTGCTGCGCCTGGCTGGACGCAAGATAGACAGGCTCTTCTACTTCAGTCGCCTCCTGCCGGGCACTCAGAGAGGCCGCGCCGGGCGTCGGGCTGCCTGCTCGTACGTCCTGCTGCGCAACAGCTTCTCGGGAAAGTGGGGCTCCTTCACACAGCAGCGGCCACTGGCCCTGAGCAGCGTGCGGCGTCTGCAGCGGCCTCCGAGAAATGTGACAGTGCGATGCCAGGACGCGCTGGCATATCTACGCGCTCTGCCCAGCCAAGCGCCGCGGCATTGTATCTACGCCGATCCTCCCTACATCTTCCCAGGCCGCAGCATGAACTACTATGGCACGAGAAGGCGGGGGCATGACCTGGCCTTCCACTCGGAGCTCCGAGACGCGCTCTTCGCAAGCGGCCTGCCCTTCCTCGTAAGCATAAACGACGTGCCTGAAGCCTGGGAGCTCTACAGCAGGGCCGGCTCCATCACAAGGCTGTGCTCGGGCAAGAACGGCTCCAAGCCAGAGCTGCTGGTAGCGCATCAGGGCAATCCTGTGTGTGCCGCAGGAATGGCTGGGGCAATCCTGTGTGTGCCGCAGGAATGGCAGGGGCAATCCTGTTGCCCGAGCAGGATTGAATGAAGCAATCCTGTGTGTGCCGCAGGAATGGCTGGGGCAATCCTGTGCCCAAGCCAGGATTGCCAGGCCCGCACCAGGCCCGCACGTTGGCGTGGAATTTGTAACGGGGCATGTGTGTTTTTTTTTTCGTACACTTCGAAGACTTTGCTGAAGGAGCTCAAACGGTGAGCTTCTTTAAATTCGCTGTAGAGAGGGCCCGCAGCAGGCACGCACCAGGCCCGCACCAGGCCCGCACGTTGGCGTGGAATTTGTAACGGGGCATGTGTGTTTTTTTCCGACACACTTCGGTGGAGAAAAGTTCGGCTCTGGACCGAAGCCGAAGCCGCGGAGCCGGCCATCGCTTTTCCAAGCCTTTTGCGCACTTTTCGGCCCCAAAGAGAGCGGCAGATTCTCACTGTTTGAGAAACTGCTTCTAAAGTTTTTGGGCCAAAAAGAGAGCGGCAGATTCTCACTGTTTGAGAAACTGCTTCTAAAGTTTTTGGGCCAAAAAGCGCCGTTTTGGACTGGTAGCGAGAGCCCATGGTTAGATGGCTTAGGCGTTGCTTTGCTCTCCGTAGCGACGTTTCGGAGGCTCGATTCCTCCCGGGACCTCGGCGGGCTGACGTGTTAGAGACCGGTGACATCGGCGGTGACAAGCTCGGCGGGCTGACGCGTTACGTGGAAAAGCCTCGGCGGGCTGACGTGTTACTCGGAAGCGCCTCGGCGGGCTGCCGCGTCAGACGCTGGCTGGCTCTGGGCCGTGCCTCGGCGGGCTGACGTGTTAGAGACCGGTGACATCGGCGGTGACAAGCTCGGCGGGCTGGAATTCGCAGGTTTTTCGGGGTAGAATACGGATTTCGGAGCACTGCAAACACCTGGAACCGGTTTTCGCAGGAAAACGAGCGAATTTGGAGGCCCGGGCTGCACTTTTGACGCAGGACACGAAAAAACGCACTTTTCGGAGTTCGCCGTTTTCAGCGCTTTTTGCTCCAAAAACGGAGTGGTGACAAAGACCGGTGACATCGGAAAAACGTTCAGCGGGTTGAAGAATTTGGCTGTTTTGCAGGGTTTGGGGACCCAAATCCGAAAATTAATATGATACTATAAGCCTTCTTTCCTTACTACTAAGTCCCCGAAAACTCTGCTCCCGAACCGCGGGGGTTGGAGGTGCAATCCCGCCAGCGGAGGCTACAGAGAGGCCCCAGGCTCCCACCTCCTTTTTGACTGTGCCTCTACGTCTCTACAACGTCTCTACGACGTCTCCGACAGCTCCGCCGCCACTCACTGATGAGCTCCTTCACGTCGGTTCGGGGGCTGCTCTGCGAGCCTTCGTCATCTCTGACTTTCCAATTTTCCCAGCGCCCGTACCACGTGATGTCGCTCTCGAACCAGCGCAGGGCAAGCTCAGCCCGCTGCGCGCGCGTGGCCGGGGTGCGAAGAGCCGTGCAGATCTCGCACACCTCTTCCAAGACTTCCTGCGAGTGCTCGGTATTCTCGAGCTTGCACGCAAGGCGTCGGGCTTCCGCGAGCGTGCCGTCCAGCTGCTTATCGAGGAGCTCGATGCGGCGGCGCTGGTGCGAGCGCTCGGCCTCGAGTCTTCGCGAGGCCGCTTGGTGGGAGGCCGCTGGGCCATCTGAGCAGCCGCAAGGCAGGGAGCGTCAGCGTCCGCCCACGCGGCAGGCTTTTTCAGGAGCCATGCCTGCACGCACCGGAAGGCCGCAGAGGAAGTCATCTCTTTGAGCAGCTGCGGCGGGTGATCGAGCATGTGGGACCACTTGAGCATTTGGCGGGCTTCTTTTTTCTAGCTCGTCAGTGCGTCCGCCTACGAAGATTTCTGTTCTCTTCCTCGAGGATCTCGACGCGGCGCTCCAGCGCCTCACGGCGCAAAGTCTCACGGTTGGCCTCATCCTCAAGCTGAGCAGCATACTCTTGCGCCATCAGCAGCAACGCTAGATTTCGCTCGCTGCGTTCGCAGAGCCGCTCCAGCGCCCCGAGGAGAGCCCCACGGTGCGCAGCTTCCTCTTCAAGGTACTCGATGTGGTGCAGGTAGTGCAGGCGCTCGGCCTGGAGCAGCGCATCCTCGCGAGCCCGCGCGGGAGGTCGCTGGACCATCAGAGCGGCCGCAGGCTGGCAACGTCCGCCTCCGCCCACACGGCGGGCTTCTCCAGAAGCCATGCCTGCACGCACCGGAAGGCCGCTGAGGAAGTCATGATAGCTTTAAGTGGCTGCGCGGGTTTTTTGAGTCCATTCAAGCATTTGGGACCATTCGAGCATTCGGCGGGCTTTTTTTTCTTTAGCGCGGTCCCCTTGCCCTGTCCAAATCCTCCTCAAGCTCATCAACGCGCTCACTCGAGGATCTCGTCGAGGCGCTCCACCCGCCGACGGAGAATTCTGTTGCTGCGCTCCAGCTCTTCAATGCGCTCCCTGGCTCGCTTGCGATCTCTGTTCTCGCGCTCCCGCTCCTCCCGGTGCAGAGTTTCACCGATGAGCAGCTCCTCAACAGTCACCTGCGCCCGCACCGCTCGCTTGCGTGTTTGCTTGAGGAACTCGTTGCAGCGGTCCAGCTGCCTGCGGAGAATTTTGTTGTCGATCTCCCGATCCTCGCGGCGCTGAGTTTCATCGAGGAGCTCCTCATCGAGCTGCGCGCTGAGATGCCGCTGGTGCGAGCGCTCGGCCTCAAGCAGCGCGTCCTCGCGAGGCCGCTCGTAGGGAGGCCGCTGGGCCATCAGAGCAGCCGCAAGGCAGGGAGCGTCCTCGTCCGCCCACGCGGCAGGCTTCTCCAGGAGCCATGCCTGCACGCATCGGAAGGCCGCTGAGGAAGTCATCTCGTTGAGCAGCTGCGGCGGTTCGAAATCAGCATTATCGAGAAAGCGAGAAAACGAGAGCTCGGGATCTTTCTTTTTTCAGGTTCCGACAGTCTACGCCCAGCATCGGCTCAGCCGCAGCGGCAATGTTGGAGCGGGCCCCAGAGGCGGGGGCCCCACGAGGAACTCCATCACGATACTCGAGATGCCGGACGTTGGTCACCGCCTTCTTGGGCACGCCCTTGATCTTGCGCTTCTCCTTGCGCGCGCCGTCGGGCTGGACCGTGAGGATGCTGTACATCTTGGAGCGCAGGCCGACATACTCCAGGATCCTGGCGGGGAAGGTCTCGTCGCCGTGCTTGCCCAGCAGCCCCATCACCTCGATGGCCTTGGCGCGCGCCGCAGCAGAGAGTGCGCTCAGGTCCCTCTCGGGGTCCTTGGACTTGCCGGCCACGTCGAAGAGGGCGGCGCCGTTCAGGTTCGCCTCGGCCATGGCGTGGAGCGGGTCCTGCAGCTCGAAGATCACCATCACGGAGTCGGTGTCCGTGAAGAGCAGCCTCATCTTCGGGAAGAGCCTCCTCATGTGGAGGTAGTAGGCCTTCTCCATTATGAGCTTGGAGAGCTGCAGCGTGCGGGCGCCGACTTGGGTGGGCACGCTCACGCAGGCCTTGCTGCGGTTCGTCTTGAGCGTCTCCACGAAGGCCAGGAACCCCTCCGAGTCGTTGATCTGAAGCTCGAAGTTCGTCACGGAGCTCTTGCCCACAGCCCGCTCGAACTTGACCGGGTCCACGTAGGCGTTCGTGTTCCTGTTCTTGTCGGGGTTCATGCAGCAGCGACCGAAGATGGCGTTCTGGGTGAGCTTCACCACCTTCTCGGCGACCACGCTCCCCGCCGTCTTGAGCTGCCTCCGCTCGCTGTGCTTGAGCTCCATGAAACCCGCCATGAAGGGGCTGCAGGCGAAGCGGTAGGCTCTGTGCAGCCTCCAGATCCTGGCACCCAGCACGTCCCGCAGGAACTTGAGCCGCTTGCCGTCCACGCCCTCTTCTACGTGCATGCCGAGGAACGGCACGAGCTTCTCGCAGGGCGACGGGGAGAGGCCGAGGCGCTCCGCCATGTTCGCAGTGTGCGGCCCGTACAGGCCCTTCCCGACCGCTGTCCCGCTCGTGGTGCGTGAGCCTCAGCCTCAGCTCCTCGGGTGGCACGTAGCCGCAGCGCCCGACGGCGACGTAGCAGGAAGAAGCCGCGACGGTCTGGCGCGCCGGCTGCTGCTGCGCTATGTGGACCGTCGGGGCGGGCGTGCTGTAGACCTCGAGGTCCGCGTAGCACGTGAGGGGCGCGAGCTCTGCGGAGGCCTTGCCCCTGTAGCGCAGCAGGCTCTTCTCCCGGGCAGCGGCACTTTCCGAGTGCGCTCGGCTATCTCTCGATAGCACTGGGTGGTGCGGTGGCGCTGCCACGAGGCCTTCAGGGTGAAGCGGGCCATGCACCTCGGGCACTTGTACTCCCTGCAGCCGCCGGTGTTGGCGGGCGTGGCTCCCAGGTCAGCCCCTGTCTGCTGGCCAGCGCCTGGAAGTTGTGGATCAAGCTGTAGTGGCCGCTGTGCAGCAGAAGCAGCACGGTGTGCTGGACGACGCCCGTGCCGCTCGGGGCGCGCTGCTGGAGGACGTGGTAGTACTCCAGCCCGTCCGCCAACAGGGTTCGCTGCCACACGAAGACGAAGACCTCCACCCGCCCCGCGTTGCGGAGCTCGAAGGCGTCGATGTCGTCGAAGCCCACGGGGCGGTCCGTCGGCAGGCCAGAGAAGTCCCCCCCCGCGTCGGCCAGAGCGGGCTGCCATCCCGCGGGGCGGCGTCCGCGGCGGCTCATCTCGGGGTAGAAGAAGGAGCCCGAGCAGCTCGTGGCCCTTGACCGCTGGAGCTTGTCGAGCTCGTCGACCCCGAGGCAGTGGGCGAGGACGCACCACATGAAGCAGCGGTGGTCCTCGTTCCGAGGGTTCCTGGCCAGGGTCTCGGGCAGCTCCTTCCAGCAGCCTCCCGCCTCGTTGGGCGGCGGGGGCGCGGGCATGTCGGCCAGCTGCTGCGAGGGCGCAGTCAGCAACTACGCCGCCGTGATGCCCACGACTGTCCAGTTAGACTCGGGGAAGCGGGAGCGCTCGACCGCGACCTCGAACTTCGTCCTGATGGCCGCCATCATGGTTCCGGCGCGGGCCGACAGAGGCGCGGGCCTCACGATCCACGGCGCCAGCCTGAGGTAGTGGAGCGTGAGCTCCGCGTCGTTTGCGGTCGGGCGCCTCAGCAGGATCTGGAAGCTGACCTTGGCGAGGAAGGGCAGCCGAATGACCAGCAGGTCTTGGAGCCGGTCCACCAGCAGCCGCAAGGCGTCGATGGTGAAGACCTGCTGCTCAGGAAGAGGGCGCAGCCGCAGCTCGCGGGTCCAAGCGGCCCCACGCGGGCGCAGTTCTGTCACATCGGCCTCGGCGCTAGGCGCGCGCGGCTCCTCCAGAGGCACCGCCCGGACAGCGCTGAGCCCCAGGCGGCCCCAGATGCGGTCAGACAGCTCGGAGATCATGGCGCGAATTGGTTTGAGCTGAATAAATTGCTTTCTATAGAAAATATAATAAAATATTCAGTCGGTCGGACGAGCGCTTCTTTTTTCTGTCACGTTCTGTCCTGGCTTCTGTTCTGTCCCGGATTCTATTCACAGCGAGTCGGTGCTGCTGCCCTGCAGGTTCAGCGCAGTGAGGAGCTCACTGGAGGCCTCGTCCAGCTCCTTGCGCGCCTTCTCAACCCGCTCCAAGGCTGCGAGGGTTGCGCTCTTGGCCGCCAGCGAGACCGGCAGCCGCTCAGCGATCTTCTTGCTGACGAGCTGCTCCTCCACCTCGTAGAGCTCTCTCTCGATCTGGGCCAGCGAGGCGATGTCGCTCGTGCAAGTGCGGCGCTGCCTCAGGGCCTCGCGCTTCTCGCGGAGCGTCTCGCAGCTCTCCTCCTGGCGCTCCTCGGCCCCCGCGGGAGCGGAGCAGCGGGCCGTGCGCTGGTTGAGGCGCTTGCGAAGCTTGAGCCGAAGCTCTTGGGAGCGCTTCAGCATGTCCCTCCAGTCCTGCATGTCGACCTCCTCCGCCGGGAACCTGCCGGCGACCCCGTCAGCCAGCAGCCGCTCCAGCACGGGCTCTCCCCGAGTGAGCTCATCATGCAGGCGGCTCACCTCCTCCAGAGAGGCTCCCCGCTTCAGCGCCTCGGCATCGACGGCGGCCCTCAGCAGAGGCCTCAGCTGCTCGCGGCGCTCCAGGACGTGGGTGGCCATTCTGAATTTTTTTACTGAGCAAAAAAAGGCTGCGGCATCGGAAGAAACTACAGCGGGCACTCTCGAGAAGGTGGCTCCACGCGCAGATCTGTGACCTCAAGACTCAACCCGCGCATGCCGCTCATCAGCCACAAGCTGCGCGCTCTCAGCCTAACGCGCGCGGCGCAGTGAGCCAGCTCAGCGGGGCGGTCCGCAAACGTGCCGCCGGCGTTCCAGAAGCGCGCGTGGGCCGGCAGCTTGGCTTTCAGCATCCAATCGCCGCCGCTCGATTGCCTCACAGAGGGCAGCAGCCGCTGGCGCACAGCCTCGGGCGTGAGCTTTGCGTCGAAGACGCGCTCGGATGCGGCCGCCAGCTGCTCGACCAGATCGGTCTCGGCCCGCTCCCAGAAGAGCCTCGTGCGCTCGTCGGTTGCGAAGCTCACACTGGGGCGCTGCCCCTCGGAGAAAGCCCTGGGCTCCCAGGGGATTTCCAGCGAAGCTTCGCTCTGCCAAAACAGCGGCTCCAGGCACAAGAATTTGCCACCCTTAGCATTGGAGCGCACCTCGCCCAAGTTCCACATGCTTGTCTGGATCGTCATCCTTTTCTGTCTCCGATTAAAAAAAGATTGGTCCGAGCATGCGAAACTGCTTGAGCCGCGTCGTCGCCTGTGCGTGCTTCGTTGTGCTGGTGGTGGTTATTAAACATGCCGAGACTGCTGGAGCTGTTTTGCGGCACAAAGTCGATGGGCCGAGCCTTCGAGGCGGCAGGGTGGGAGGTCGTTTCCTTGGACATCGTGTCGAAATTTGAGCCCACGATCCTGTGCGACATCCGGAGCTGGGACTACACGACGTTTCCGCCGGGGCACTTTGACATGGTCTGGGCCAGCCCGGTCTGCACGGAGTACAGCCGAGCTGTGACGATGCGCCCTCGACGACTCGAGGAGGGCGACGTGCTGGTGCTCAGAGCCCTTGAGATCATGGCGCACTTCGACCCGCTCATGTGGGTCATCGAGAATCCGGCCACCGGGCTGCTGAAGACCCGACCGTTCATGGAGCGCCTACCCTGGGTGGACGTTACCTACTGCAAGTACGGGACTCCGTACAGGAAGCAGACTCGGCTGTGGACCAACATGCGAGCCGAGGGCTGTGCAGGAGCGGCAGCCGGTGCGATGCGTGGGAAGACGGGAGGCATCTGAGGGGCGCCCAAGGGGGGCCTCGACTCATGGGGGGCCGGCGCGAGAGGGTCAGAGGGCAGTCGCGCGAGCTGCTTTACAGCATTCCTACGGCGCTGTGCGAGGAGATTGCGAGCGCGGCCACGGCAGAGCTTGCGGATCGGCTGAGCATCCCGGACTGAAGCGAGGATCATTTCTTATAAAATCCTTCTCGGACCTGGACCCACCAAATCCCACCGGTGCACAGAGCTAGACCAGTTGGGCGGCTGGGTGGCTTCGGTATTGGAACAATGAAATAGGGGTCCAACACTCAGGCACAACGGGGCACGTCCCTGAAGTTTAAGATGCTCATTTGCATGTGTTGGTCTAAGGAAGGTGCAATGTATGCGGCACTGAGTCTTGCACCCACATCGAGACAACATATACCCCGCAATCAAAGTACTCGGGCTCCGTCCTGGAGTCCGGAGCAGGCATCGTATTTCCGATACGTGATCCTGACTGAAAAAAAAGCGCAATCGGCACACATTCGGCAGTATCAAACGAGGTTGGGCGACCCGTCCTCCATAAGGCGGTCGCCCAACTGCATATCCTACGTGCCCGCTCGGCACCGTGCCCGCTCGGCACCCCCTAAGTGCCTGCTCGGCACTGTGCCTGCTCGGCACTGTGCCTGCTCGGCACTCCTAAGTGCCCGCTCGGCACTACCTACTCCTAATCTAGAGTGCCCGCTCGGCACGTTTACCTAAAGTGCCCGCTCGGCACTCCTAAGTGCCTGCTCGGCACTGTGCCTGCTCAGCACTCCTAAGTGCCCGCTCGGCACATCTACTTACAAGTGCCTGCTCGGCACTGTGCCTGCTCGGCACGTCTAGGTGCCCGCTCGGCACCCCTCCCGCCCCACCCCCTCTCTCCCCAGGTCCCGACCGCTGTTTTCACAGCAGAGCGGCTCGACGTCGCCTCGCTCACACCTGTCCATCCTGCGCCGGTGGCATGTCAAGAGAGTACATGCTGACAAAAAAACTCACAACAAAACAGGAGCCTCACGCAGGTCCAGTTCATGAGGAGCATCACTCCCCCTGGGGCAAACTGTGGATTACGTGCAAAAAAATGCAAACACTGTGTCATGACATGAGCGGCCTTGCTGTAGATCGGGGGCTCGTGCTTCGGCTTTGGAGCCGGCTCCACCTGTCAATCAAAGTGAGCAATTGCGGAGTCCTACAACAAACCAATAGGGCCTTGGGGCGTTTGCTGGCTGGGATCAAAGCCTGTCAGGAAACAAGATCAACATGCTCAAGGCCCAGCATCTCTCCCGGCCAGCGAGTCCGCCAGCAGGTCCGTTACTGAGACAGACTCTCCCTCGAAGGCGCTGGCCCTGATCTGCATGCTGTACAGGTCCAGCGTGCCCGCCGACTGCTGCACCAGCCCGGGGATAGAGCCGCCGAAGGCTCCGAAGTGCAGCTTCGCGATTCCGCCCGGCGGCACCGAGACGTCCAGGCGCGCCGTGCTCCAGACGCCCTGCGAGGCCGTGCCGAGGAAGGTGCCGGTGACGCCCACGTAGTCGTTGTCGGCCGCGCTGACGTACATCACCAAGTTGGAGGCCGTGCCCAGCCTGTACCGGCAGCCGAAGGAGTAGCGTCTCCCCGGCGTCAGCGTGTAGGTGCGCACGATGTTCCAGGCGAAGGCGCTCAGGGTCATGGCGTAGCCCTCCAGCTGGAAGCCTCCCACCGTGAAGCTGGCCGAGGCCACGGAGCTCTGGCTGTTGGAGCGCACCAGGAAATTGCCTAGCGTGGTGAGCGTGGGCTCCAGCAGCACCTCGCCCAGGGTGGCCAGCGTGACGTCGTCGGCCCCTCCGTCGAGGAACTCGTGCTTCAGCAGCAGCGCTGAGGCCGCTGTGTCCTCCTCCGCCTCCACCGCGTTGCCGGTCTCCAGGGTTGCGTCCAGGATCTGGATGCCGTAGACGTCCACCGTTCCAGCCGTCTGGTTGGGCAGGCCCGGCGCCTGGAAGTGCGCCCCGAAGTGCAGCTTCGCCACCCCGTTCGGAGGCACTGTGAAGTACATCTTGGCAGTGCTCCAGGCACCCTGGTCGCCCACGAAGCTGCCGTACAAGGGGTCGTAGACGTTGTCTGCCTCGGACATGTACACCACGAAGTTGGAGGCCGTGCCGAGCCGGTAGCGGCAGGCGAAGAGGAGCTCTCGGCCCGGGGTCAAGTTGTAGGTGCGCACGATGTTCCATGGGTTCACCGCCAGGGTCAGGGTGTAGCCGTCCACGCTCACTGCGCCCGCGGTGTGCGTGGCCAAGACCACGCTGCAGCCGCTGCTGGGGCGAACCGTCCAGTTTGACAGCGAGACGTCCGTGGGGGCCAGGATCTGCTCTGGCGGCCACCACCTCGTCGGCCCCGCCGTCGTCCGGAAAGCGCACTGCTATCTGCAGCGCCGAGGCTGCCTCCGCGACTCCGAGCTTGCCGGCGAGGAGGCCGTCTACTTGCGCGATGGTGTAGTAGCTGAGCAGCGCGGTGGCGATGCTCGAGGCCGTCGCCGTGTCCTGGTCTGCGGCTGAGCGGTACGCCACCAGCGCCGAGGTGATTTGGATGGTTGTGAAGACGTCCTGGTCCGGGCCCGTCCGGTAGGCCAGCAGCGCGCCCGCGATGGCTGCCTGCGTCTGCGTGTCCTGCGCGCTTGCCGTGCGGTAGTCTCCCAACAGCGCGTCTACCTGCGCCGAGGTGTAGTAGGCCAGCAGCGCTGCTGTGATGGCGCTGGTCGTCTCAGCGTCCTGCGCTGCCCCTGTGCGGTAGTCTCCCAACAGCGCGTCTACCTGAGCCGAGGTGTAGTAGGCCAGCAGGGCTGCTGTTATGGCGGCGTCAGTGCCCGCCGTGGAGTAGCAGTCTGCCGTGATGCTCAGCGTGTCGTCGCCGTTGGCCAGCGCAGCAGAGAGAGGAGCCTCCAGATGCAGGTTGCGAACGACGTTGCTTCCG
Organism: Effrenium voratum; assembly: GCA_963377175.1. Lineage (NCBI taxonomy): Eukaryota > Dinophyceae > Suessiales > Symbiodiniaceae > Effrenium > Effrenium voratum. The sequence goes on along the minus strand of CAUJNA010001226.1, from coordinate 19,209 downwards.
CGAACGAGCTCCCAAGTTGTGAAGCCCGCCCAGGCCGGCGCGTTAACAACTCCGCCGCTGCCGGAAAGCTGCAGGGCGGCGAGCTCCGCGAGGATTGCGTCGAGGGCGCTCTGGAGCGTGGCTTCGCTGGCTGAGAGCGCGGCGTTCGTGGCGTACGAGGCCAGCAGCGTCGCGTCGGCCTTGGCCCCCTGGAGCGCCGTGATGCTGGCGTCCGGCTAGCAAGCTGCGCTGCGACGAAGGCCTCGGTGGCGAGACCCAGCAGGGCATTTGCTATCTTGGTGTCTACCTCCAGCGGCGTGTCCAACCCGTCCACCGTGGAGAGCAGGGAGGCCAGCGCGCTTGCGTCCGCCTTGCCGAGGAGGGCGGCGTCCAGGGCTGCCGTGGTGACGGCGTCCAAGAGGGCCGTCGCTATCTTAGAGTCCACCTCCGAGGAAGTGTCCACGGCCGACTGCAGGGCGTAAGCAGTCAGGGCGCTGGCGTCTGCCTTGGAGGCCTGCAGCCCCGAGATGGAGGCGTCTCGGCTCGCGAGCTCGGAGGCCAGCGCCGCGGCGGTGACGGCCCCCAGGAGAGCGTTGGCCACCTTGGTGTCCACCTCCAGCGGCGTGATCCTCGCCGCTATGTCTAGGGAGTGCTGGTCCACCACCGTCTGAGGCCGTAGTTGGCGGCCACCGTGGCCAGCGTGGCGTTGTTGGCCGAGGCGATGGAGCCGTTCATGGCCGCCGTGGTGCTGTAGTTGGACAGCTTCAGGTCCACTGAGTCGGGTGTGCTCTTGGTGGCAACCACGCCCTCCAGCACGTCGAAGGCCGACTGGTCTGCCTTGTTGGAGAGACCCGTGGTCAGCGAGCTCTGCAGCGCTGCGATGCTGCTTCCGTGCGCGGCCGCCTGACCGTCCGTGGTGGCCAGGGCCGCAGCCGTTGCTAGGGGCGCAATCGCCGGCGCCAGCGCGCTGCTGTCCAGCTTTGAGGCCAGCTCGGCGGTGACTCGGTCGTCCTGGGACTGGATGGCAGCGGCGTTGTTGCCTGAGGCTGCCGTGTTCACCGCCAGGTCAGTCACTTGAGCGTAGGGAGTCAGAGCGAGGGCCAGCTGTCCTGCTGTGACGTGCGTGCCGTCAGTCACCTCTCCGTTGTCCAGGACCTCGGGGATGTTGCCCGTGACAGGTCCTTCAAACATGTTTTCTTAGGAGTAGACGTTACGAAATGGTATCGCTGGGGCATCGCACTTTCGCAACACCTTGAGTCGCTATTCGCCGGGTGTTCTGATTGTATATCGACTCGCACGCGAAGTGGCGCAGTGTCCTATAAGATCGGACTCTGGGCATGAGGCGATGAATTGGCCGAAAATGTCGGTCAAAAAACGCTTGGGACACCTCGGCCACATGACGAGACCTGAGCCAACCTTGCCCATTCATGAACCAACCTTGCCCATTCATGAACCATTGATGAATCACCACCATTGCTCTTAGGGTGATCAGGGGCGGACCCGGGAGGAATCGAGCCCGAGACCTTTTTAGGAACGGCTTGGATGGCTGGAATGCGTTGATGCATTGAGGGAAAATATCCCTCAATTCGAATTCCCGCGCTACCAGTACACAAACTCGCTTTTCCAAGCCTTTTGCGCACTTTTCGGCCCCAGCGGTGACGAAGCGGTGACATCGTTGATGACCGTTTTTGGGCCAAAAAGCGCCGTTTTGGACAGGTAGCGAGAGCCCGTGGTGAGATGGTTTAGGCGTTGCTCTCCGCAGCGACGTTTCGGAGGCTCGATTCCTCCCGGGACCTCGGCGGGCTGACGTGTTAGAGACCGGTGACATCGGCGGTGACGAGTTCAGCGGGCTGACGCGTTACGTGGAAGAACCTCGGCGGGCTGACGTGTTACTCGGAAGCACCTCGGCGGGCTGCCGCGTCAGACGCTGGCTGACTCTGGGCTGTGCCTCGGCGGGCTGACGTGTTAGAGACCGGTGAGTGACAAGCTCAGCGGGCTGGAATTCGCAGGTTTTTCGAGGCAGAATGCGGATTTCGGAGCATGGCGAACACCTGGAGCCGGTTTTCGGAGGAAAACGAGCGAATTTGAGGCCCGGGCTGCACTTTTGACGCCGGACACGAAAAAACGCACTTTTCGGAGTTCGCCGTTTTCAGCGCTTTTTGCACCCAAAACGGAGCGGTGACGAAGCGGTGACTTCGCTGGTGACAAGTTCAGCGGGTTGAAAATTTGGCTGTTTTAGCGGATTTTGGGACCAAAAATGCCCAAGAATTAGGGTAGTATAAGCAGACATTCCTTACTACTTTTGGTGTTGTGCCGCGATCGTTCGCATGTCTCGTGTCAGAGGTGAGGTTTGCCTGCAACTTGCTTCGGGTGAAGTGTTGAGAGGGCCGTTGCACTCGTCGCTCCAAGATGCCGACAACAGCAAGCCTTTGGTCAGTGTGCTTGATTTGTCTTCGGCTTACAAGCAACTTGCACTTCATCCCGATAGCAGGAAGTATTCCATTGTGACGCTGAAGAACCCTAGCAATGGTGCGACTGCTTGCTTTGAGGGGAGAGTTCTCCCCTTTGGTGCCACTTCCAGTGTTGTGAACTTCAACCGTGTGTCTAGGCTTTTGCAGAGGGTTGGGTTTGAACTTGATCTTCTGTGGGGGAACTACTTTGATGATTTCCCCGTGATCAGTGTGTCGGCACTAGCAGAGTCGTCCACCTCCTGCATGATCACTCTGATGAGGCTGCTGGGATTTGTGTACGCTGAACACAAGCTAGCAGCTTTCAGTGAGCGTGCAGCTGTGTTGGGGGTCGAACTTGACTTGTCTTGCACCGATGACTTGAGTGTGTTGGTTAGAAACAAGCCTGGAAGAGTCCGGGAAACCCTCAGCATGATTGATGAGGTCGTTCAGAGCCGCCAGCTTAACCCTTCTACGTGCAGCCGCCTTCTGGGTCGTATCCAGTATGCCGATGGGCAGATCATGGGCCGTGTGGGTCGCCTTGCAATGACGTCTATCAGAGAAGCTGTGAAGAGGAATCATGGGCCATCAAAGATTGATTGCTTCCCTCGCCTTGCTTGCCGAACGCCTGGGTTCAGGGGAGCCTAGGACCGTTTCTTGCAGTGATGGCCCACCTCCGATTCTCATCTTCACTGACGGTGCAAGTGAAGGCGACTCTAACACCGTTGGTGGATTCTTGATAAACAGGGATCTTGACGTGGTTGAGTTCTTTGCCTGTAATGTGCCGGATACTCTTGTCAAGCAGTGGCAAGTAGAGATGAAACATATCATAGGACCCGTGGAACTGTATGGAGTGGTGCTGGCCCGTCACTTGTGGCATACGCAGCTTGTTGGCAAACATTGCCTGTACTTTGTTGATAATTATGCTGCAATGGACGCGTTCCCCGATTTTTCGCCAACTCCTGTTGTCCTTTGAGAGGGACGAGCTGCAAGGTCAGACTTGGTACTGGTTTACCCAAGTGCCGTCTCCTTCCAACGCCGCAGACGAGCCGTCTCGTTCCAAACTTGATGGACTCGTTAAAGAGTTGCAGGCTCAGAGAGCGAGCGCAATGTGCCCATTGACGGGCGAGAGACTGAGTGACTTGTAGTCACGTGGAGTAAATGTGGGGTGGATTGATGTCCACGTGATTCTGCTGTTCTCTTTGGTTGTTTGTTTTTTGGTCCCTCTGTTGACTGTTGTGTCTTTTTCGCCGGTTTTTCCAGTGATGTCTCACCTTGCGTTTCACATCTCTTCTCTCTGTACTTTTACTTGGTTTTCACGACCGATGGCAATTGCCTCAAGGCGTGCGGGTGACAAAAAAAGCAGTTCCGCTAGATCTCGCTCACCGAGATCGTAGCTGCGCTCCAGCTGCCTGCGGAGAATTATCTTCTCGCGCTCCCGCTCCTCACCGCGCGCTGTTTCAGCGCGGAGCTCCCCACAAAGGCCCGCGATGAGACGCCGGTAGTACAGACGCTCGGCCTGGAGCAGTGCATCCTGCGAGGCCGCATGTAGGGAGGCCGCTGGGCCATCAGAGCGGCCACAAGGCTGGGAGTGTCATCGCCCACCCACGCGGCGGGCTTCTCCAGAAGCCATGCCTGCACGCATCGGAAGGCCGCCGAGGAAGTCATTTTGAGCAGCTGCGGCGGATCGAATCATCGAGAAAGCGAGAAAAACGAGAGCTCGGGATCTTTTTTTTGCTTGCGCGTCCTCGAGCTCATCTGTGCGCTCGCACGAGGATCTCGCCGAGGTGCGCCACCCGCTGGCGGAGAATTCTGTTGCTGGCTCCAGCCCTAGCTCGCTCGCGCTCTCTGTCGATGAGATTGTTGAGGCCGTCCACCCGCCGGCGGAGATTTCTGTTCTCGCGCTCCCGCTCCACACAGCGCAGGGTTTCATCGAGGAGCTCCTCGTCGAGCCGCGCGATGAGATGCCGCTGGTGCGAGCGCTCGGCCTCAAGCAGCGCGTCCTCGCGAGGCCGCTTGCGTAGCATGTCGCAGGGAGGCCGCTGGGCCATCAGAGCAGCCGCAAGGCAGGGAGCGTCCTCGTCCGCCCACGCGGCGGGCTTCTCCAGAAGCCATGCCTGCACGCATCGGAAGGCCGCTGAGGAAGTCATCTTGAGCAGCTGCGGCGGATCTCATTATCGAGAAAGCGAGAAAACGAGAGCTCGGGATCTTTTTTTCCGGTTCCGACAGTCTACGCCCAGCAGCGGCTCAGCCGCAGCGGCAGTGTCGGAGCGGGCCCCAGAGGCGGGGGCCCCACGAGGAACTCCATCACGAGGTCGAAGGGCGCGGAGCCTGGCGGAGCGTAAGCGCCCAGCATCCGCAGCTGCTCCAGGTTGCGCCAGTGCCCCAGCGGCCGCGAGTTGTGAGCGTCGAGGCCGTAGACCTTGTCGTTGAAGGGCGAGAGGGACTTCTTCTCGACGGTCTCCACGGCGATCTCGTGCGCGCGGCTGCGCAGCTGCGCGAAGGCCGCCCTGCGCTCGCTGCCTTCCTCCAGCACCTCCCGGTACTCGAGCTGCCGGACGTTGGTCACCGCCTTCTTCGGCACGCCCTTGATCTTGCGCTTCTCCTTGCGCGCGCCGTCGGGCTGGACCGTGAGGATGCTGTACATCTTGGAGCGCAGGCCCACGTACTCCAGGATCCTGGCGGGGAAGGTCTCGTCGCCGAGCTTGCCCAGCTGGCCCATCACCTCGATGGCCTTGGCGCGCGCCGCTGCAGAGAGCGCGCTCAGGTCCCTCTCGGGGTCCTTGGACTTGCCGGCCACGTCGAAGAGGGCGGCGCCGTTCAGGTTCGCCTCGGCCATGGCGTGGAGCGGGTCCTGCAGCTCGAAGATCTGCACCATCACGGAGTCGGTGTCCGTGAAGAGCAGCCTCATCTTCGGGAAGAGCCTCCTCATGTGGAGGTAGTAGGCCTTCTCCATCATGAGCTTGGAGAGCTGCAGCGTGCGGGCGCCGACTTGGGTGGGCACGCTCATGCAGGCCTTGCTGCGGTCCGTCTTGAGCGTCTCCACGAAGGCCAGGAACCCCTCCGAGTCGTTGATCTGGAGCTCGAAGTTCGTCACGGAGCTCTTGCCCACGGCCCGCTCGAACTTGGCTGGGTCCACGTAGGCGTTCGTGTTCCTGAACTTGTCGGGGTTCATGCAGCAGCGGCCGAAGATGGCGTTCTGGGTGAGCTTCACCACCTTCTCGCCAACCACGCTCCCCGCCGTCTTGAGCTGCCTCCGCTCGCTGTGCTTGAGCTCCATGAAGCCCGCCATGAAGGGGCTGCAGGCGAAGCGGTAGGCCCTGTGCAGCCTCCAGACCCTGGCAACTTGAGCTCGCAGGGCGACGGGGAGAGGCCGAGGCGCTCCGCCATGTCCGCGGTGTGCGGCCCGTACAGGCCTTCCCGACCAGTCCAAGAAGTGGTCATGCTGCTCCGGGGGGAAGTCGTAGTCCACGAGGAGCAGGTAGCTCACCTCCTCGGAGTCGGACTCCCAGTTCAGCCCCGAGAGGCACGTCTCGTGCAGCCAGCTCAGCCTAGCGGCGTTTTCTTCTGGCAGGGCGACCGTCGCGCAGGGGCCGTTGGGCATGGGCAGCGTCATTGCGGCCGGGTACATGGCGTTGAATTCCAAGTACGAGATGCAGCTGACGGGCTCCTCGGGGTTGTAGTCCTCCTCGCCCAGCTCGGGGTTGTTTGCTTGAGCGAGCCCACCCATGACGGAGGACCGCACGTCCTTGTAGGCCTGCTCGTCGGTGATGAGGTGAATGGGAGTCTCGCAAGCCGAGTGCCGCAGCATGGCGTCCCAGGCGGCCAGCGTGACGTAGTGGATGGGGTCGAGCCCCGACTGCGCCCGGAAGGAGTCCCGGTAGCTCTCCATCACGTCCGCCAGGGCCAGGACGTCGGTGTGGAGGTAGCAGTCGTGGAACTCGCGGAAGGTCTCCCACCATGAGATAGGCGGTGTTGACGGCCAGCCGGTGGTCCTCTGCGCTCACCGCTTTTCCTGCCAGCACGCTGTCGTAGCAGTTCCACGAACCTCAGCGGGCCCCCGCCCTGCTTGATCGCGGCCTGCAGGGCGCACCAGCCGCCGAGGGGCCTTGGCGCGGCCTTGGCCCTGCCCTTGGGTGCGGCCTTTGGCTTTGGTGCAGCCTTGGCCATGGGCATGGGCCTCTCGGACTCGCTTCCTTCTTGATCGCTCTCTCGCCGAGCTCTTCGCGCGGTGCCCTGCTGACAGGAGAGCCCATCGTGGCGATGTAGCGCAGCAGGAAGTGGAAGTCGTAGCCGCCCCCGTTGTGAAAGACCACTGGGATGGTCTTGGGCGTCTGGGCCGCGATGTTGCAGGAGTGGCACAGCGCCCCGAGATACTGCCCGGTGCCGTGGCAGTGGTGGAGCTTCTTCTCAGCGGTCTCGAAGGACGCGAGGCGCTCCCTGCATGCTCCAGCTCCTCCCTCCGGGTCATGCTGACGGGCCGAGTTCGGCGTCTCCAGGTGAGGTAGTGGTCGGGCAGCTTGAGAAGGTCGTTCAGCATGGTGCGGACGGCGTGCTGTCCCGCTCGTGGTGCGTGAGCCTCAGCCTCAGCTCCTCGGGTGGCACGTAGCCGCAGCGCCCGACAGCGACGTAGCAGGAAGAAGCCGCGACGGTCTGGCGCGCCGGCTCTATGTGGACCGTCGGGGCGGGCGTGCTGTAGACCTCGAGGTCCGCGTAGCACGTGAGGGGCGCAAGCTCTGCGGAGGCCTTGCCCCTGTAGCGCAGCAGGCTCTTCTCGGGCCCGGGCAGCGGCACTTTCCGAGTGCGCTCGGCTATCTCTCGATAGCACTGGGTGGCGCGGTGCCGCTGCCAGGAGGCCTTCGTGGCGAAGCGGGCCATGCACCTCGGGCACTTGTACTCCGCGCAGCCGCCGGTGTTGGTGGGCGTGGCTCCCAGGGTCAGCCCCCGCCTGCTGACCAGCGCCTGGAAGTTGTGGATCAGGCTGTGTGGCCGCTGTGCAGGAGAAGCAGCACGGTGTGCCGGACGACGCCCGTGCCGCTCGGGGCGCGCTGCTGGAGGACGTGGTAGTACTCCAGCCCGTCCGTCCACTGGGTCTGCTGCCACACGAAGACGAAGACCTCCACCCGCCCGGCGTTGCGGAGCTCGAAGGCCTCGATGTCGTCGAAGTTCACGGGGCGGTCCGTCGGCAGGCCAGAGAAGTCCACCCCCGCGTCGGCCAGAGCGGGCTGCCAGCCCGCGGGGCGGCGTCCGCGGCGGGTCATCTCGGGGTAGAAGAAGGAGCCCGAGCAGCTCACGGTCCTCTTCCGCTCCTGCCAGGTGTTGACAGACTGGACAGGTGCAAATGGATCTTCGTGTCTCGGGTGCAGGACAAAGGCATGTGGTCGTGGCCTACGCTCCTGGGAGTTTCAGTTTTTACCATTTCTGCACCATGCCAAAGCTTTTCGCAAGCAGGAAGGGAACATGGTTGGGCGTCTCAGGAAGGAGCGGCCATGGCATGGTCACTCGCTTGGGCTGGCTCTGTTCAGGCACAGGTCATCTTGGTTGAGAATGTAGCCAAGCTCAGACAGAAAAAACAATTCTGGGATGGGTTTTTGGAACTGGTTGACTGGATAGGTTACCGGGTGTTGGATGACAGAATCAGCTCGCTTTCTGAGGTTAGACCTGCCATTCGCAATCGTCTGTTGTGTGTTTTGGTCCCGAAGTTTGAGAAGAAATCGGATGTCGAAATTCCTGGTTGGCCGATGTTGGTGAAACCTTCGCTCATTCGTGCCAATGCTTGGATTCAAGACATTCCCGAAGACATTGTAAAGGACTGGATTGTGGACATTCAGGCATGGAATCTGCTCGAGGATCCAAAGCTTCTGCCCGCAGGATGGATGGCTCAGGCTGGCATCGGTGCGGACAAGGTTGCTCTAGGAGCCAGATTGCAGAAGAAGAATGAGCAGATGTCTGCGGGAATTTTGATGGCCAGTTATACGAGCCAGCATTTGATTCCCCTCTGTCACCTTCTTAAAAAAGGGCTCTTGACCAAGGTCCGTGAGCAACAAGGAGGATACAGGTATGTCACCAGCCATGAGCAAGCCTTGGCGCTTGGAGTCACTCAGGATGTTTCTCTTCCGGCGGGCATGAAACCAGGGCAGACGTTTCTTGGGAACTGCATTTGCCCGGCGCATGCGTTGCAGCTGCTGTGGGTGGCAGCAAGGATTCTCGGTCACATGGACAAGAGTTTCAAGGACATCTTTCGGATGTTTGAATTGTCGTTAGCGGATGAGAAATCGGTCAAATTGTGGAACGACAAAGGTTGGGTCAGAATGAGCCGGATTGAACCAGGAGTGTGTGAAGATACTGTCATAGAAACGCCTGTGATTTCACCCACGCTTCCTTGGACGGCTGACCCTGGTTTGGAGGTCGGAAACATTCAGGATGTTCAGGTCAGTGCGGATCCGGTCACCGGGATCGAGATCGCAAAGGGCCAGGACTTCGTGCTAAGGAGATTGTTCAGCCGTGCCGAGGATGTGACGGAAAACGCACTTGCCAGGACGTTTGCGGCGGCCCTCAGGCTTTTGCCAGGTTTGTTTGGAGAGGACACGCTGAGGGAAAGGTCGTCTTTTGCGGTCAATCTTCTTGTGGGAGAAAAGCTGACCACCATTAGCATGAATCGGCCGAACATGGAATGCAAAGTTCTGGTTCATCGTCATGGTGTTGTTTGCTTTGAGCTCGTGATACCACCCCGCACGGAAAATGGGGGGTTATGCAAAGCTTTGATGGAGCTGTCCCAGGATCCCACACTTGCCATTATCAAGCCAGGTTCGGGAACAATGAGACCGGATTGTACCACCGTTGGGAGCCAGGTTGAGAATGCGGGTTTTTTGTTGTTGGACATGGTAGCTACGAGAATAGTGGAGGACACGGATTTGCCCTTTGACGCCAGCGCACAGGATCATGGTAGGGATGCCCAGGACTCTTGCACCGTGTTCTTTGAGAAAGCCGGACGCACTAAGGCTGCTGTGATACCAAGGACTGTTTCGGAGAGCGAAATTTATGCGGTAGAGCGTGAGATTTTTGGATTTGAGGAAGAAGGTACTGTTTACTTCAAAGGACACATGTTGGAAAGGAGTTGCGAAAGAAATTGGAGAGTGGAACAACACGACACGTTTGTGGTGACTAGGCCCATACATGGAGGTATGCCAAAGGTCGTGGTCACCATTCGACAAGGACAGGACAAATGGTCGGGACAATGGAATTTGCAGGCTGGGCACAGTTTTTCGGTTTTTGCAGGAGGACTTTTGGGAAAACCCGCTGGTGGTTTAATGTTTGAAGACGCGGTCACCACCAAGAAGTGGAAGAATAATGTCCCGACTGAGGCCTTTCGTGTCTTGGGAAACGGCCAGATCTTTTTGGAGGTCAGACTTGCGAAACAGGAGACGGAGAGTACGGAAACTTTGCAGGTGTTTGTTGAGGAGTTCGGGCGTACGCGAGTTGTCAGGGTGCCGGTGAACCCTAAGGGTGAATGGATTTGTAGAAAGTTTGGAGTGGATGCCTCGCAGGTGGTGTGGCTTCGGTCCCGGAGGGTTCTCCCAACCGAGGAGACTTTGAGTGTCAACAATCAGGACGTCTTTCGCATCACGCGCAGGCTTCAAGGAGGCACCAAAGGACAACCGAGTGCTTACAAACAGGGCACTTTGTTGAAGGCTAAGGGGAGGCTTTCAGGTCTTTTGATTGGCAAAGGAGCGCAGCAAGGAGCGGTTTCGAATTTCGTGGAATTGGTTATTTCGAAGGCGGGAGAGGCTCACTTGGTTCAACTTGCGGGCAACAAACAGGAACCGGTCCTTTGGAGACAGTTGCAGGAAACGGTCGAAAAGTTTGGGTTGGAGGTTGAAAGTCTCAAGCCTTGCACGCTCAAACCGGCTGCTGCGACACCAAAGCAGGGAGGAGATGGCGGGCATTTCAGAGCCAACTTGTCGGTTGACCTTAGAGACTTTGCGTTGGAGGGACTTTTCAAAAATAGGAACGATGAAGCTGTCGCTTTCCACCGCACTTGGTCATGTCTGAATAGGGGAGTTTCAGTGGTTGAACTTCATGAACTGGAGACGGTCATGCAGAGGGGAAAGTTTTTGTGCGTTGATGAGTGCACGGTTCTTACGCTGTCACGGCCTGTTTCTCATCCAAAGTTTGAAACGGAGGAAGTTGTGCTCCCGTGCAAGGATGTTGAAGGAAGAACGGGTTTGGTCCGGGTTTTTGCCACGCACCTTGGAGAACAGAAAGCTCTGTTGGGGAACTTCAGAGACAAGGAGATCACCCTTCCAGATACGTCAGTGGTGCAGTTCACTCTCTACAGGGGAGATCAACAATGCTGGCACGAGGTCATGCAGCACCCGGTCAGAGTGGCTCTCAAGTCGGCGTTTGAGGACCCGAATGAGGTGAAATTGCTTGACATCTGGGGACGATCGGCTTGGAAAGCCAGAATGCGAATGCGATTGCAGGATGGACATACAGCTGATTCGATCACCTTCCTCACGAGAATCGATGAACAGCAAGAGCATCGGTATCTATGTCGCAGTGGGGTCACAAACCCGCCGGTCTACATCAACGCTTGGACGGTGCAGGGTCCTGCGGAATCACCCAAGTACCGCATCATCTGGTCGGGTAAGCATCGTGAAGATGCTCTGGGGATGCTACCGGAATGTCTCGAACATGTTGGAATCGTCAAGAAGGGCACCACCTTTGGCCTGAGGGTTAAGATCAAGGACTTTGATCGGATGTGGAGCCATTTCAGACCCAATGAAAAGGCTAAACCCTTTGTGCAAATTCGCAACAAGTACAGACTGCAGGGATTTCCGCCGGGGATTACCCCTAGCCATGTTGAGGACTGGGCGCAGGGGCTGGGATGGAATTTGAAAGTCATTAGGAAGGCAGGTTTCGGTGCCTATCTCGTGGGAACGGCGGAGCTTGCGCCGAAAGAACAACTCTCCTGCAATAAGAAACCGATTTTGGTGGAGTCAGTTGAGGCTCATCAGAAACAGGACAGAGTGGTGCTTGCCGGAGATCTTGTCAGGACCAAGGAGGCCCCAGGGACGGGCTTTGATGCTTGGAGCCTTCCGGGAAATGACCCTTGGGCCAAACATGTTGGGGGCAAGGGAACTTCTGTCGGGGGTGGCAGCTGGGTTGCTTCTGTGGGAAAGGGAGGTGGTTCGTCTGGGTCGTTGGGAGCTTTGACGCCCATTCCAAATGTGCAGCCAAGTCTTCAGGAGACGGTCTTGAAACAACAGGACAAGAAGATTGAAGACCTGCAGGAGCAAATCGAGAAAATCAAGGAGTGCACGGTGGTCTCGGCTAAGGAGAATCAGGAGGCGGTATGCCGGCTACGCGAGGACACGAACACTCAGTTTGATAAGATTCGGGCGGAACAGGTGGAGACTAGGAAGAGTTTTGAGTCCACTTTGGGAAATGCTTTGCAAAGCCAAGAAAGCTCACTCTTGGTCCAAATCCAGGCGATGCTTCAGGCTAATCAGGGCAAGAAAGTTGAGAAAATTGACTCGGATGAAGACATGTACGAAGACACCAAACGGGCGAAAAAGGCGAAATCTTGAAACTCAGGACAAGGGTTGTGCAGGCAGTCGCACGGCCTGGAGTCCACCAATCGTTTCGGCTGTCACGACCATTTGAAGGGTACGTGTGTTGGGGAAGCTCAGAACCCTGGACCATTTCGAAAGAGTAATGTGCTCCAGGTGGCTGTGGCGAATGTTCGTTCTTTGAGCACGCGGTCTAAGGACGTTGCGGCTTTGACCTCAGGAGACGCAATCCGGGGAATTGCTCTGCTTTCGGAGACTTGTGCCCATGAGGCAGTTGTTAGGACTGAAGGCAGAGCTTTGGAGAGTTTGGGAACCAAACTTTTTCATGGGAGGCCGTGTGCCTCCAGAATGGGGAAAGAAAGGGATAGGGGGGTTCCTTTAAGTGCTGGCGCGGCTGTGGTGTCGGGGGTCAGAGCCAGGAGTTATCGCAATGTCATTGACTCTGGGCTTTGGAACACTGCCAGATTGGCGGCTGCGGTAATTACTACGGGATCTATGGACATCTTGGTGGTTTCGATTTACTTGGACCACCACGATGAAGCGTTTGAAAGCAACAATCTTGTTCTTTTGGGTGCCTTCCATTTGGTCAAGGATTGGGGCGGAGCCGCTTTGGTAGGTGGTGACATTAATCATGATGTCAGCATCTTTCCTTCTTGGTCCTTGTTCCAATCGGAAGGATGGAGTACGTCGAAGCAGATTGCACAGGACGTTTTTGGCAGAAGTTTGCCACCTACCTTCAAGAACTCTACGCATCAGGACCTTTTGTTTGTGCCTCCGGCGCTTATTAGTTCCATCACGGACATCAGAGTTGATCAGGACTCGCCGTTTCCTGATCACAATCCGGTCTATGTCTCATTTGACTTGCAGGTTCAGGCTGGGAGAAAGTACGTTTGGAAAGTGCCTCGGCCTTTTACTGAGGATCAGAGGAAGCACCTTCGGTCCAAGGATTTGGGTCAAGTTTGGTCGGGGCTGGTTGTTGGGAATCAACAGGAAGATGGGCAGGACTTTCAGATGTGGTGTCAGCATGTTGAGCAGACTTTTGTGCAAGCCTTGCCGACCAAGGGGCCTTTGAAGCCGGGAATCAAACAGTTGGGAAGAGGTAGATGCCCGGTGCGAAAGTGCGTTCAACCCAAACAAGGAGTCAGACAGGCGAGGCAGGGGGATTTCAATCCGGATTCGGAAGTTTTTGCGGTTCGGGTCAAACAAGTGGTCAAACAGGTCAGGAGGTTGCAGTCTCTCTGCAGGCTTTTTGAGGCGAGAGGGAATGCCACGGAGTCCTTTCGTTTGCAGTGGGCGGCGGTGGTGGAAGCCAAAGGGTTTGGGACCCATTTCGTGACGTGGGCGGCTAACCATGGGGTCGGTTTCATGCCGGCTCATCCGAACATGGACACCTTGCGTGCTCTGTTGGAACATGTTAAGATTCATGCGGAACGCTGTGTTGCTCAGGAACGCAAGGGAAGGCTTTTGCGTTTTGAAGCCAGTCTTGATGCTAGTGCTCGTGAGGAAGGCAACCAACTTGCTTTTCGCGTCATTCGAGACAAATACCAGCAGGAGCCTGGAGCCGTTTCGGTCCGAGAAGAAGTGCAGTGTGTTCGGGTTCGTCTCAGAGCCAAAGGGAAACCGTGTTTCGTGCTTCGCAATGGCAAAGTGGGTCCAGGCCGTGGACTCTTCGTGAACGGAGTACGCGCACCTGTCCTTGCAGGGTATTCGGACGTTTTTGTCCTGCCGGCATCTGTCGAGGCGAGCAGTCAGTTGGGTCTATGATCCGGAGGGAGTGCATGACGCTTTTTTCAACTATTGGTCAAGCTTTTGGGGAGTCGAAGACGAGGAAGTTGATGACAGACTGGAGGACATCATCAAGCGCTTGCCGCAGGACTGGAAGCAACCAAAGAATCACAGGATTAGCGTCGAAGAGATCCAGGATTCTTTGAAACAAACCAAGCGGAAAACTGCTTCGGGTATGGATGCTTGGACGCTTGCAGACCTCAAGCTTTTACCGGATGCCGCATGGAGCGCTTGGATCAGTACATGGGAAGCTATGTGCAGTCAGGGTTTTCAGTCGCCATTCACTCTGGCCAAGATTTTTTTGCTGCCCAAAGTTGATGAGGTTGAAACAATCGGTGAACTGCGTCCGATATGCATTCTTTCGTTGCTCTGGAGGGTCACTACCCGAATTATAGCTAGAAGGGCGCTGCAGCAGTTTTCGGAAGTGCTACCAGCAGCATGTCAGGGTGCTTTGCCCAAACGAGGAGCGCGTGACGTATGGTTTCAGGTTCAATATGCGGTTGAGCAGGCCCTGGACCAGGGACAGCAGCTACTAGGAGGCGCAATAGATATAGTGAAATGTTTCAACTGCATTTCTCGGCGAGTTGGAGCACGGCTGGCGACGGAGCTTGGATTTGATCCTGACTTTGTTGATGCGTGGTTCAGTTTTTACAGAGACATGAGACGTACTGTCGTGTTCCAAGGCTCCTTTTCTATGCCACAAGGGTCGAGAAGAGGAGTGCCGGAGGGATGTCCGCTGAGTGTGGTGGTCATGCTGATCATCGGTGCGGCGTGGGCTTGCGAGGCCCAGCATATCGCCCAGGGGCAACCTTTTACGTACTACGACAACATTGAGTGGATCGCAAAATCTACAGCTGATCAGGAGAAATTGGTCAAATTTACTTGGGACTTCATGCAAATGAATCACTTGCAGATCGATTCCAAGAAATCGTGGGTGTGGAGGGTTCAGAAGAAGAGAGACACCAACCTGCACGAGCACTTGGGGGTCCAAAATGCCACTTTGCAAAGAGATTTGGGAGCCAACCTGACGTATGGGCGTAGTGCTCATTTGGGATGTCAAAAAGCTCGCCTTGACGAAAGCATCATCGTCCTGAAGAAAATCAGTTCTCTGAGGATGAGCCCTACACGGAAGGTGCTTCTGTACAAGCAGGCCGTGCTTACGAGGGCATTCTATGGACATCAGGTGCAAATTATAGGAGTCAAATATTTTGAGGCCATTCGAAGCCAACTCAAGAGAATTGTTGTGGGAACGGTCCAGCGTGCCAATCCTTTTCTCGGAGCAGTGCTTGCGGGAGATGTTTTTGCGGATCCGTTCCTGTGGGCCACCCTGGACTCGCTCAAGACATTCAGGGTCTTCCTCCGCAGGCACCCGGAGGAACAAGGAAGAGCGTTTTCGGCCTTGGCAGCTTATCCGGGTACGTCTAGGCAGGCGTATGGGCCGGTTGGTGTTTTGGCAAGATATCTTCACAGTGTGGGAGTTCAAAGCACTTTTGAGGGACGTCTGACAAGAAGCAGTGGCGCACAGATTACGTTGATGAACAGTTCCAATGCAGATCTGGAGGATTTCTTGACAGAACAATGGGAGGACACATTGTTGACCAAGGTAAGACAAAGGGCATATTTGCAGGACGCAGAGGCTTTCAGTGTCAAAAGTACATTTAAGCTGATGAGGGAATTTACGCCACAGGAGCTGGTGTTACTCAGGATACACCTTGCAGGAGGCGTCACAACAGGAAAAGTCGCGACCAACTTTGTCAGCAGTCAAGATGACGGAATTTGCGTGCATTGTGGCCAACCCGATCGACTACAACATCGTTTTCGTGCATGCAGTGCGACAGAGGGAGCCAGAAAGGAACATGCTTTCCGTGCGGTGCTTGAGCAAACAACGGATGCGGAACTGATTAGTCCATGGTTGCCCAAGCCATCTTCGCTAGATGCATGGAGGGAAATGCTGACAGTGCGGTGGACTCTGTTTCATGCAATTCTGGATGGACTCCAAACAAGGGAGCGCAAATGCGCTGTATGGACAGATGGCAGTGCGATGCATCAGGATGCCACTTTCTCCATTGATTCGGCCTATGCAGTAGTATCTGCGGATACAGCTACCGGTACACAGGGAAATATTTTCCATGCAGGAATTGGAGATGAGCAGCTAGAACATGCTTGTAACCAGGCATTCAAGGTCGAGTGGACCGGTAAGGTGCCGGGAAGGCAAAGCAGTGACAGAGGGGAGCTCGCGGCCCTGGTCGTGACAGTGCATGCATTTCCTTTCGCGGTCTGTTATACGGACAGTGAGTATGCAATTTCAAGTTACCACAAAGCGTTGGGTGCCACTTCGGAAGAAATTGACAAGTGTGCTAATTCCGACTTGTTGCGCCTTCTGGCACAAGGAGTCAATAAGCATGCTGTGCGAGAGTTCTCGCTTGTTAAGACCAAGGCGCATGTTTCGGTTGGGAAAATCCAGAGTGACAATCAGAGATACATCTCGGCGGGCAACTGGTTTGCCGATCTTGCAGCTAAGGCTGCCATGCGTGGGGATGGGAAGGGTGCTCAGGATCTGCATGCCAGTGTTGTGACTCAAGAAATGAACATTTTGAACCGCTTCCGCATTCTTTGGCATGGGCTTGTGTTGAGTACGCGTCAGTACATTAGGGCGCGGGCCCAGCATGACACGCAAGAGTGCAACAGGCCTGAAAACAGTGTTGAACCTGGTCTTGTTGCTGAGAGAGACGTTTTTTGGAGACAAGAAGCGCCGGCCTCGTGGGAGCCACTTGGTTTTGATGCCTCTTGGCGGAGCAATCTCCGAATGTGTGTTTGGGGTGCAACTTGGTCTGCAGCTTTGATGGAGTGGATTCAGAGGCTGCGATGGCCTGATACCAAGGCTTCTGGGCCTGGAGTTTCATGGCTCGAGCTCGCGCTCAGTTTCGTTTTTTATTCCGGGTTGGAGGTTCCCATCCCTGACCCGTCGTGCAAAGGGCTTTTCATTTCCCCCACGCTTGATCCGAGGTGTTCCGCCGATAACAGGCCACTCGGGAAAGTCGTGAAGGCTTTCCAAGATGCTCTTCGGACGACCACTCATGTCTTTGGGGTTGTCTTTCCTTGGGATGCCAAGTCGAAGATCTTTCTTAGGACCTTTTTTCCTTGTGACAATTATGTGTGCGGTTTGAAAATCAGGCCCTTTTTTCCGGAAGCCATTCAGGTGCAGAAGACTTTGCAGCATTATTTCGTTCAGCATGGTCACACGAGGACGCTTTTGGCCCCGTTGAGGCTCCGCCAAGGCCCTTGGGACCCTAGAAAGGTTTTGCCTGAAGACGCTCTTTTTTTGCCTGCTGCGAGAAGGATGTTCTTTCAGCAGCACAAGGTCAGAATTGCCAAGGAAGGTGGAATCAAAGCTCTTCGAGCTGCTTTACAACCGGACTAGGACTTGGGAGGGGTCGCTCGTCGGTTCGGTCCGGTGGTGTTTGGTGGTTTGGGTTTGGAGGTTTAGTCGCGCCATGGTTCGTTGCGGACGCTGCTGTCTGCTATACATCACTGGATGTGCAGTTCTTGCCGCCTGCCAGAGCAATGTGCAATGTCGGGGCGCTACGATTTTATCACCGAATCTGCTCTGGCATATGGAGTTCGGGAGGAGGGTCATCTCCTACCTGAAGTCTTGAGATGCGGGCTGGAACATGTCGTGTGGGCAGTTTTCTTCGGCAAGACGCATCAACGCTGAATGGAGCGGACCTCGTGTGGAATCACTACGCTTTTGCAGTCTTCACTACGCTGTGCTGGAGACCAGGGCCCTACTATTGCGGAGTACAGTACGGTAGGTTTTGTTTGGTGATTACAGCCAGCGGACAGGACGCAAGGACCTGCGATGTTCGTGCGTAGTTTCAAACATCCAGCGGAAGGGACGCCAGGACCCTCGATCTGTGCAAGATGGAGCTTCGGGGAGTGCGCATGAGTTAAACTTGTACAGCGTCTTCTGGCCTGTTTGCACGGGATTGAATTCAGTTTCGCGTCAGATTGTGTTACAGCCAGCGGTTGGGACGCCAGGACCCACTTTGGAAACACAGCCAGCGGTAGGGGCGCCAGGACCCTCGATGGCTTTGGTTTTTTGGCTTGGGCTGGCTTGGTGGCTCTCTGGCTTTGCGGTTCAAGGGTTACCGGCCCTTCGGGCCTAGGAGAGTGTTTGGCCGCGCCATGGTTTGCGGGATGGTTGGATGAGATGCAATGCGGTGGTTTGGAGGCGGAGAAGCTTTGCTCTTTTTGGAGGCGTGCAACCTGGGCAAATGGTATTGCAATTCACTTGGCGGCACTCTTAGACAAGGTCTTCAGGCTGAATGCTGTGGCCCTTTCATTGATATGAATCGGCAGTGCATATGTGAGAAGGGACGGGCTTTGGACCTTTTTAGACCCTTTGGGCGGAGCATGGGTCGAGACTTTCGGTGTCTTCTGGCGTACTGCGGGGTCGCTCCCGGTCTTCAATCGGGCTGGTTGCCTGTGGGCTTCGAAGTTCAGGAGCGCTGTCGGCAGTGGTCTATCTCGGCAATGCTCTACATGGCTGCTGGAACATCTTTTGAAGGACGCGTCAGTTTTTACAGGTTGGCCTATGAGATGCATGCAAAGCTAGCGTACTGCAGGGTCGCTCCTGACAAGCATCATTTGGCGAAGTGGAGGCGGTCGTTTTCTATGCAGGAGGTTTTTGGGAAAGAATCCTTTAGCTGGCGTACGGCGGGGTCGCTCCTGCACCACTGGCGTACTGCAGGGTCGCTCCTGATGTGACGTGAGCTTTGTTTGGTGGTATGACTTTGGCGGTTTTATTCGCTTTGCAGTGCAAGGGTACGGAGGGCAACGTTTATTTGCTGGCGTACTGCGGGGTCGCTCCCGGTCTTTGAAGGTGCTATGTTCCTGAAGGACATCAATGTTCTAGCAGAAAGCACTGCCACAATGACGGCGACGTTGTGTTCAGAGGCAGGCAATAACAAAGGCGTCTTGGCGGCTTCATCGCTTGGTGCATGTAATGCTGGCGTACTGCGGGGTCGCTCCCGATGTGACGATGGCTTTGCACCCCCGGGGACGGAACTTTGATGGCGCACTACGGGGTCGCCCCCGGTGGTGGAGGCGCCCTGCACAACCACAAGGAGGATGGAGATCGCAGGCGTGCCGAGAGTTTTTGGGCTTTACTATGCTGGCAGTGGTCATTTGCGGGAACGGACATTACAAAGCAGTGGAGGCGACGTCGGATTCAAATGCTTGCTGCAACAAGGGCAATCGCCTTGGGCATGTTAGGCAGTCGCACTGCGGGGTTGCCTGATGTGAAATCGGCTTGGGTTGTTTTGATTTGGGCGAACTCTGTTTATTTCATTTGGACAGCTGCTGGTGAATGACGAGGTGGGTGGCCTTGCGATTTCGGGAAACCTGATGTTCACTGGCGTACTGCA
>CAUJNA010001225.1:1106833-1129333 GCA_963377175.1 Effrenium voratum | reverse complement strand
GATTTTTCCAGGCAGGAGGAAGGCCGAGAGCGCGAAGGCTTCGGGGTGTGGGGAGGGGTGGCTGCAAACCTGACCTGAGCTTCCAAAAGGTACCCCTCATCGTGATTAGGGGAGGCCTTGTGACCTTCAGGGGGGGAGCAAAGTACATGTTGTCCCCGCACAGCTGCTTGAGGGCTTAAATAGGTCTCCGTGCTGCTCAAGAAGTCCCAAGCGAAGAAGCTGAGTCCAAAGCGGGGGCCAACAAACCAGCAAAGTTGCTCTTTAAGAGGGGTGCCGGAGAACATGGCTGCTAGAAGGACCGAGATGAATGCTAAGAAGGCTCTCTCCAGGTGACTATCCAGCCAGAACGTCTTCGTGCAGCCGCAAAAGGGAGGAGAAGTGAATTGAATCATTCTGAGGGTAGCGAGCTTCTGCAAGTCTGTTGTATGCAGAATCTTGTTGTCCAGTGAATGCTGCCATCTTGTACTTCCATTCTTCAAATGCGGTGTACTCTCCCGTAAATCGTGCGAATCGTGGTGGTGCAATCTTGTGCTTGGATATTCCTTCCAGCTGTGTATTACCATGTTAAAGTAGAAGGATCTCTGTGACCTGTTTACGTGAAGTGTAAGTCCTGTGAGTGCCATTAGCTGTAGGCTCAAGGCCTTGATATGGAAAAACCGAGGTGAGATGTAAGAATGAGTGTACACGGCTCCCTGTATCTCAACAGTACATGCATGCATAAGATTAGTCCATAAAATCAGCCTTTCGTTTGGCAGGGCTTGCCCAGTTGCCTTTGCCTAGATTCGTTTGCGCGGTCAACACACCCTCTTGGGTCTGTATGTGTCGTGTGGGATGGTCATGAACCCTTGCTCATCAAGGAAACCAAAAGGAAGCCGAAGCCATGTTGGGGGCCCCAGTGCAGTCCACCGGAACTTATGTGTCTCAAAGGGGGTGCCTCAAAATGGGCGGGTTTCTTCTTGGGTTTCTTCTTCGTTTCCGTGGCGAAACCCAGGACCAGGGCCTTGGATTTTTTTTTTTCCGACCATTGGGAGGCCTGCGCCGGGAGTTTCAGCAGCAGCAGGCGGAGATGAGGCGTCAAAAGGAGGCCTGGGGGTGTCAGAAGACGAGAAGCTGCTTGTTTATTTGTCAAATCCGGGTTGGCTGTGTTTTGGCCTCACGTGGGAAACGGCAAAAAAGCGGCTTCATGCTGGAGTAACAAAGGCTCCGTTTGCAGACCAACACCGGGGACCGCAGGTTTTAGTCCTTGTTTCCATTTACCAGGGTTCCATTTGAATTTGGGGTGCCTACTTTTGACTCACACCCGAATGGGGATGTCTCTTCAAAACCCTGGCTGCGAAAAATGAATCGCGTCGAGGAGCTGCAGAAGCACCAAAAGGAGCTGCAGCAGCATGCCAAGGTGGGGGGACATGTCTCGGGTCAAAGGGAACCCTGGGCTGGTGGTTTGCATAAGTTTCGGCCCATGTCCCGGAGGGGAAAAAGGTCATTTCGGCCACGGCTCTTGATCAAGTTACTCTAAGTTGCTGGTTTGGATTGGTGGTTTGGATTTGGAATTCAACCCCTGGTTGCCTGACCTCCAGTAGAGCAGTTCCTTTTTCCCGTTTCGGAGAGTGCGTCCCTTTAGAATCATGTTCCCAGGGCCACTGGAGGGAAGACTTCCACTTTGGTTGCCACTTCCCTTTGGTGGTAAATGGGTATGGCTCAAAGCACCGGTACCAAAATGGAACCCTGGTAAGTGGAAACATGGACCAAAACCTGCGTAACCCTAGCTCTTTAATTTTGAGCCACAGCCAAATAGGAACCAGGTGTGCCGCGATTTGGGCGAGGGTACTTGAGCAATCATGTGTTTCCCGTTTAAGCAGTCTTTTCAAGCAGGCCAAGCATGATTTTAAACAGATGAACTGCGGCATCCCCGCGTGAAGACGAGAAACAACGTGCTGTGATGTTTGGTTTGGGATCTTTCCAGGTCATGGGCATCCGGCTTGATTCCAATTTTTTGAGCTATAGGCTACGTATGTTCCAGCTCCCCCCAATCGCTGGCAAATAAGCCATTGGGGTCTTGGTTTGTTTCGGCACATTTGGGAGTTTGTCTTCGATGTTTCACACCTGCAAGATCTGTCACAGCAACTTTGGGCAATGGACGGAGGGTCTAGTAAACCAGGACAAGGCAATGCAACAAAAGGCGTTGAGCTACGGAATCAAGGGGGATCTTTCTGGGATGGACTCCCTGTTGCAACCTCACCCCAGGAACCATCCCATTTCCAACCAATAGGTCAAAAGGCCCTGATTGATAGAACTTGGGCAGCCAGTTCTCTTGCCTCACCATGTCACCCAATGTATTGCACAACTGGGAAGTGTACCCCAACTGTGACACCTCCATCACCTTAGCGGGCACATACCATCTTTTTGTTTTTCCTAATTTGGAGCGTGAGGGCCCATAGACTGTGGGCTCACTTGCAAGCCGATGCCATCGATCGCGCTCCCCTTGTGATGTTGTGTCCCCCAAACAGTGATCAGTTGTTTGTTCTTCCTTTTTGTTTAAACACAATTCCAAGTCCCATGGCAAGTGACCAAGAGTTTCGCGCGACGCGACGAGGAGATTCAGAAGCATGCCAAGGAGCTGCCTGGAGACCCAGAAACATGTCACGGGGAAGGATCCTAGGTGCGATGTTCATGGGTTCGAGCTCACTGATGCGGGGCTACGAGCGGACAAGTCGTGACGAAGGTTCTTTGGGGATCCAGTTCTTGTTTCCGGTTTTGGAACTGTAGGAATAACATATCCGACGGCATATCCTTCCACACGTTACCTAGTGGGTTGAGATCCTTGGCTCGCTCCAATTGTGAAGCGAAACGCAAGGCTGAGCAGCCACATGGACCACGTTGGCTGGATCAAATGTTTTGTTCGCAAAGAGGGACGACTCGTGATTGCGAAGCGGGTGTCCAATGTCACAAGAACTCAACAGCCAAGGGCAAGCTTGGGACAGTGGAAACGGAACTGATGCCAGCCCTTGGCTGGACAACAGGCTGCTTTCTCGGGAAAGTGACCAAGGTCGGGCACTCTGATGCAAATTCTCCAAGGCCCTCTGAAAGCAGCATCATGCCGAAGAAAATGTCCGAACAACATGGGGTAGAATTGGTTGACAGGTTTAAAGTTGACTGATCGAACGTGACTGGGCCTTTACGTGCTACAGCAAGGGATTTCATCCATCATTGAGGTTCCTTTCGGTCAAGCACGGAACCTGTATTGATGGATAGTCCCAAGAACAAACAAATAAATGAAACAGGGCCATTCCTAGGTGTTTGATCTCGGCTTTTTGAATCGTTGGCAGAAGCTCCCTTCCTACTCGCTGGTCAAGTGACCCACCGAAACGTCGAATCGTTTCGCCAAGTGAGACAATGCGACAGTCGAAATCCGCTGCAACGAGTTGCCCTCCTTGTGAAGCACAAGTCATGACCAATGTTGCTCCTCAAATGGGGAAGGGTGAGTGCATCACAGGCAATAGTACATGGGTTACCCCGCTTGTCCAAAGGTTCCCTCATGCCACAGGTTTGCAACCGGTCACCCCCCATGGACGAGCACAAGCTCCCTTCTTCAAAGCCGAATTTGCCAAAAGCGGGCTCTGCACCTCCACGTTTGCAGGGACGGTGCCCCTTGTCTAGTCAGTCCCCTGTATTCATCTCCCAACCAAAGACCAACCAAAAGGGCACTTGTTAGCCTCAACAAAACACCGGATGGTAAAGGGAAACGAAAGGAAGCCACCCCAAACAGGGTTTCAACCACTCCAACCAAACCAACGGGAAACCAAAGGAAAATCCAAAGGAACACCAGAGGAAAAACCAAAGGAAAACCCAAAGGAAAACCAAAGCAAAACCAAAGGACAACCAAAGGAAAACCAAAAGGAAACCAAAGGAAACCACCCCAAAAGGGGGCGTTCAACCTAAAAGACGAGCCCCTCATCTCAGCTCGTCCCAGGCACCTGCAGACGCAGCTGGGTCTTGAGGACAAGAGAGAGCGGCACCTGCCCATGCAGAGGCTGCAGGCGGTCGACCGGAGCGAGTGAGCGAGCCGGTTGCGGCGTTGACTCAACGAAGAAAGGCTGAGGTCCGGATTTTGTTTTTTGTTTTTCATGGCATCTAACTTTGTTGAAGCATGGCAAGCAAGCAGAAACTTGAAGAGCCTGCTGTGGGTGTCCCTTGCAGGACCAGGTTCTGGTTGTTCCGCCCACCCCTCTCGCGGTCCAAAAGCCAGACGGAAGCTTGGAAGCGCGGGAAAAGGACTCCGGCTCACCGAACCGCTGCGGTTGGTTTCTGTGAAGCCCCCCCCCGCCCAGGTGGTACTCCCGTTTGAACCCTCCCTGCAAGCTGCCATCTCAGATACTTGTACCAGAATTCGCGCGGCTCAATGCGTTGGGCACACCGGAAAATCTGGTACTTTCATCCTGATTCCCCAGGAATCTCAGGCGCACCGTCCAAGCTTCCCATGCCCTCTTGAAGCATGTAGTATCCGGTCGCAGTCAAGTCGGTGGGCTGACAAGAAAACCGTGACCCGCGCAAATGTTTGGCGATGGAACCCACTGGAAACAGACTCCGGAGCTTGGATACGGGTTTGACATATGCAGCAGCAAGAAAGCACGAGCTTGGTTGGGTAAACTTGAGCTCTGCTTCCTTGACGATTCCCGGACCATTTCCGCGCACGAGTATGTGTGTTTCTTTTGGGGAAAGGGGAAAGCCCCAACTAAATCGGCCCCCCCCCCAGTTTGGTTTCCCTTTGAAACCACCCGCCCCCCCCCCCCCCGGGTATTTTTTTCGTTCAAAGGGTACCTTTCGCCTCAACAAGGCGCTTCCCATCGCTTCTGAGAGGCTGTCAGCGACGACCTGCACTGGTTCAAGCGCCAGGTCTATGCTGCTTCGCTGCAGCGGCTGTGTTGCCTGAAATGCCCTAGAGATGGCTTCCCTTGTTTTTAAGGTCTTGGCAGACTTGACATGTTTTTTTTTTGTTTCCGCGCTGTCGAATGCCTCTTCTCTAAGGCTTCCCCAAACTTTCACCCCCCCCCCCCCCCCCCCCGAGATCTGCTCCCTTTGCCTCCCCAAGATCTTTTTCCCCCGGTTGAGATCCTTTCCCCCTTTCCCCCTGAGATCTTCTCCCTTTTCTTTCCTAGGATCTTTTCTCCCTGTCCCTGTTGAGATCCTTTCCCCCCCTTTCACCCCGAAGGCCCTTTCAGATCTTCTCCCTTTTTTCTCCCTAAGATCATTTGCCCCCTTTCCCTGTTGAGATCCTTTCCCCAAAGGCCCCCTCAGATCTTAAGGCCTTTTCCCCCCCTATGATCTTCTCGCTTTTCGATTTTTTTAATCCCCCTTTCCCCCCCAAGGCCTTTTCCCCCTGAGATCATATCCCTTTTCCATCTTTTTCCACCCTAAGATGTTTTCCCCGCATTCCCTGTTGAGATCCTTTCCCCCCTTTCCCCCCTTAAGATCCTTTCCCCCGTTTCCCTTTCCCGTTTGAGATCCTTTCCCCCCTTTCCCCCCTTCATTTCCAGATGTTCCTTCACTAGGGCAACATCCCCAGCATCACTTGCATCATCCGCATCCTTGGCAGGCGCTGATGCGGATGATGCAGGTGATGCTGGAGATGTGCCGCTGGAGCTGCTAAGGATGCGAAAGCACTGAGTTGCGCAAGCCCGCGCAATGAACAGATTTAGTGAAGCGTCTTCGAATCACCGCGTGGTACGTGGACCCCCCCCCCCCCCGCAATAGTCTGAAATGGTGCCCCTGGGGAGGGGTAATAAGGAGCATTTCTTACGTCCAACACGCCGTCTGTTGTCGGCGGACATCGACCCTTTGGAAGTGAAAACTGACTTCCTCAAACCTTCTACACATCATCGCAAGGAAGAACGGAAGAAGCTTCATGATCACCTCGCCAAGGTGTATGACACATACCTGAAGATTCACCACCCCATTTTGGTGGCAAACCTTGGCCGACAAGCGGCCAACGAACCATCCAACATGCCGTCTGGGGTGTTTACCCTGTTCCCTGGGTATTGGCCCGCGACTCGGAACAGCTCCTTCTCATCCAGCAACATCAAGGCAGTGCTGGGATGCCAAGAGCGAATGGCCCGATCGTTGCTGATCAAAGAATTCAGCCCTCAGCGAATCCAAGAACATGATTTGGACCAAGCTGCTGTGCGACAGGCGTTTCATCACAGTGCGGAGAGTCAGGAGAAGTCATACAAGTATGGCTTGAAGAACACGGTGAATGTTCTCCAAGCAAAGATTTTGGGCTGGCGAGTGCGACGCGTGAAAAAACTGTTTGCTCTGTTTTGTGCGCCTTGAGTCTTGATTTGTGCAATTCCTGTCTCGCTTTTGCTCGCCTGTGCAACGCCAGGCTCTGGATATCTGGATATCTGGATATCTGGATATCTGCGTGTCTTCTACCACAGAGCGGGATGCGACGCTTAATACGCATGTTTTTCACCCTCGACTCACGGACAGTTCATCGCACTGAGGGTGTCTAGTACCGGCTTGCAAGGGAAGCTAAGATCCGTGAAGAATACCGCCTAGAAAGAATTGAGCAACCGTTTCTGGAAAGATTGCGCGTGGGTAACAAAACGGTTTTTGCAGAGACGGGGAAACTACTAGAAAATGAACACCCAGCGGTTGATGCAGTGAGACCGCTTGACATGGAATTTTCTGGGCACCGCCGGTTTTTGCAAAACGACTAGCAAATGAACACCAAGCGGTTGATGCAATGAGACCGCTTGACATGGAACTGTCTGGGCACCACCGGTTTTTGCAGAGAGAGGCAAAACTACTAGCAAATGAACACAACGGTTGGTGCAGTGAGACCGCTTGACATGGAAACTACTAGCTAATAAGAAGGAGACTGTAGAAAAGAAGGCCCGTCCAACACAAGAAGTCTACCCCTGCAAGATGAGAAGACTTTGCAGCAGGAGACACTTGGAACAAGAGCCTTTAGGGGGGGCCTGTCTTTGATAAACGGCAAGGAAAAGCAACACAAGAAGAAGTCTGCAGAAGCAGCGGTTAATGGTTGATTTTTGTAACAGTCTTTGAGGCACAGCGGTCAACGCAGTCAGGATGCAGTCTTGCCACCGCTCTTGGGCCATTGCATTGACCGTACTCAGGAGATCTGAGCCCAGCGGTCAATGCAGTTGTTTGAAGAACCCTGGAAAAATGCGGTTCTTTGCTGCCAAAACGGTCAATGCAATGTGAAACGGTTTGCCAGAAGGAAACAAAAGGAAGCCAAGAAGAAAGCAAAAGGGAACCCAAAGAAACCATGAACCAGAAGGAAACAAAAGGAAGCCAAGAAGAAAGCAAAAGGGAACCCAAAGGAAACCATGAACCAGAAGGAAACAAAAGGAAGCCAAGAAGAAAGCAAAAGGGAACCCAAAGGAAACCATGAACCAGAAGGAAACCATGAACCAGAAGGAAGGAAGCCAAGAAGAAAGCAAAAGGGAACCCAAAGGAAACCATGAACCAGAAGGAAACAAAAGGAAGCCAAGAAGAAAGCAAAAGGGAACCCAAGGAAACCATGAACCAGAAGGAAACAAAAGGAAGCCAAGAAGAAAGCAAAAGGGAACCCAAAGGAAACCATGAACCAGAAGGAAACAAAAGGAAGCCAAGAAGAAAGCAAAAGGGAACCAAAGGAAACCATGAAGAAACAAAAGGAAGCCAAGAAGAAAGCAAAAGGGAACCAAAGGAAACCATGAACCAGAAGGAAACAAAGGGAAGCCAAGAAGAAAGCAAAAGGGAACCAAAAGGAAACCATGAACCAGAAGGAAACAAAAGGAAGCCAAGAAGAAAGTAAAAGGGAACCAAACGGAAACCATGAACCAGAAGGAAACAAAAGGAAGCCAAGAAGAAAGCAAAAGGGAACCAAACGGAACCCATGAACCAGAAGGAAACAAAGGGAAGCCAAGAAGAAAGCAAAAGGGAACCAAAAGGAAACCATGAACCAGAAGGAAACAACAGGAAGCCAAGAAGAAAAGGAAATCATGAACCAGAAGGAAACAAAAGGAAGCCAAGAAGAAAGCAAAAGGGAACCAACAGGAAACCATGAACCAGAAGGAAACAAAAGGAAGCCAAGAAGAAAGCAAAAGGGAACCAAAAGGAAACCATGAACCAGAAGGAAACAAAAGGAAGCCAAGAAGAAAGCAAAAGGGAACCAAACGGAACCCATGAACCAGAAGGAAACAAAGGGAAGCCAAGAAGAAAGCAAAAGGGAACCAAAAGGAAACCATGAACCAGAAGGAAACAACAGGAAGCCAAGAAGAAAAGGAAATCATGAACCAGAAGGAAACAAAAGGAAGCCAAGAAGAAAGCAAAAGGGAACCAAAGGAAACCATGAACCAGAAGGAAACAAAAGGAAGCCAAGAAGAAGGCAAAAGGGAACCCAAAGGAAACCATGAACCAGAAGGAAACAAAAGGAAGCCAAGAAGAAAGCAAAAGGGAACCCACAGGAAACCATGAACCAGAAGGAAACAAAAGGAAGCCAAGAAGAAAGCAAAAGGGAACCCAAAGGAAACCATGAACCAGAAGGAAACAAAAGGAAGCCAAGAAGAAAGCAAAAGGGAACCCAAAGGAAACCATGAACCAGAAGGAAACCAAAGGAAGCCAAGAAGAAAGCAAAAGGGAACCCAAAGGAAACCATGAACCAGAAGGAAACAAAAGGAAGCCAAGAAGAAAGCAAAAGGGAATGAAAAGGAACGACACCAACAGAAGGAACCCAGCGAGTTTCCCCCCGCCTCAGGTATAGCGCTTGGCTCCTCATCAGGCGTGATCTTTTCTTTGTGTTGGAGTTCGATGGGAGTGCTCTCAGTGGTTGGTGGACATGAACCCCACCTAAATGATGTCCACCAAAGGGTGCGTAAGTGAAATTCATTCCCAAGCGGGCGCGTCTTTGTTGAGGCCGACGCCAATTGGTGGGTCCGATTGCTTTTTGAAGACACACCCAAATAGGTGCGCGGTCTCCCCCAACTGCAGGGATTTAGGATACCGCATGGGAATTTGTGAGGCGCAGGCTACCCATTTCAGGTGTTTTCTTCCTGTGGGAGCCGCGGCTGCCACCCTTTTGATTCTTTGCCATTGAACTTGACTACAACGACAGCTTTTGACTACCATTTTTGATTCTTTGCCATTTCTTGCCATTGCTTTGCCATTGGTTTTCATACCAGGTTTTGACTACAACTCATGTCAGGGGTCCAAAAAGTTCAATTCCAGCTCTCCAGCTAGGAGCGTTCATGTGCCCAATCTAGCTTTGCAAATGGTAAACGCCAACCAGGGTGTTTGAACGGTTTGCAGCTGGATAGGCGCTTCGAGAATGGGGGGGCATCAGCCAGAAATGATTTGGTCATGAAAACATAACAGGGAACCACCTCAAAAGTGACTGGTGGGCATGAATCGTCACTTAAATGATGTCCACCAAAGGGTCCCTTATTAAACTTCACCCGTTTGACTTCATGTCCAAGAGGCAGCTTTCGCCTCGAGGCTCAACTTCGAGTCCAGTATTGTACACCTGCGTTAGATGGGCTCCGATAAGAGCCAACCAAAAAGGGGTCCAAGATTTTGGGAGAATCCCCTGAGGCATCTTGGACCCTTTGGGAGGTTGAAGGCGATTGTCCGTCACAGCCTGTGAGGCGAAATGGGCGAGCCATGGAATGGTTTAGAAGAAATCTGACACACGAAGGATTCTATAGGAGTCCATTCTTTTGATACACCGAGGCATGTAGTGATTAAGCATCACCCAATCTGAGAGCATGTGAACTTCATTGCATCACTGTGGCAACATGTGTCATGTGGTTTGCGGGCAGAGTTGAAGAGCTTTACCCATTAGGCACGTGGGTGTGTGTCCCATATCAGAGATGGGACTCCTCAAACTTGGTGTCCCTGGCATGGAGGGCCCGGCAAAATCCCAGGACCAATGCAATGCGCCCCCTCGGAATTTCGGCAAGGCTGGGCTTTGCGCGTGTGCAAAAGGATCAGAAGATGGCGGTGCGGGATATGATTCCTCTGGAGGAGAGGGACGCTTTTTCTTTTTGTCAGGGAGGCGGTTGGTCGGGGTTTCCTACACGGGTATGTGTCAAAATGGAGATTTGGACCCCCGAACACGTGTTTTCTTTTTTGGCGTCTTTTCAAACCAAGGTGAACAGGGCACGAAGAGCAAAGCACAGACCCATATTTCCGCTGGTTGTAAACATCACCTTTCGGTTGCCAATGAGCGAATTTCCTTTTGGTGGGGTGAAGGGGAAATTATGGGCCCTGTTGCAACGCGTTGTAGGGGAGGGTTGAATTGGGAAATTCGTCATAAGGAATGCGTTGAACCGGCGGTATCACAGTGGATTCCATTTGCAGGGAATTGTTATTTCAATTTTGGGTTGGAAATCTGAGAGGCGAAGCCAGTCGCTTTGGTTTGCCCTGGAGACAAGCTCGCTTGGGCTCTTTGCATCTTAGGCTTGAAGCGACGGAAATCACTTGTGGGACGAAGCTCTAAGCAGCTGAACACACCGCTCCCCTTTTTTGCCGAGTCCCGCAGATCGACTGGGCTTGCAATACATGAACAACCAGGCTTGTGTTTCTTTGCGCCCGTAGCCGCTCGCCCGAATATGCAATGGTCGGAAGTCGAATCAATTTGTAAGTCAGGTTGTTGCTGGAGCCCTCGCGATAGTTTGGTGCCTATGGGTTTTGTGTCCAGCAAGCACATGCCGCACATCCACATGGACCACTGCTTCATGGGTTGAGATGTGAAGTCATGGGTTCCCTTGGCGAGTCCTTGTGGGTTCAATGGGAAGTTGTCAGGAAAAGCCGATGAGCGGGTTCAACAGCGATGAGGCCAAAGGGGGTAGCCTTGTGTGGGAATCAGGGCATACACATGCATGAATGACTAGACTCCCCGTTCATGTGGGTTCATGGGGGTCGGAAATGCATTCGACCCTTGGACTACGAATGCTGTTTTATGCCCTGGGGACTTGGGACCATTGACATAATATTTGTTGTTTGTTGAAGGCAAATCAACAGCACCGAGGATGGTATTTTCTCAATCCATCGTTTAAGAGTCGTCCAAAAAGGGAGGACTCAAACAACAAGCAACTTGGATTCGCACCTCCGACATGTTGCAACATATCTTGGACTTCTTCCACGGTAGGCCGCACACCACATGCTTTGACATTCACTTGAGCAACACCTTCGGTGTGCCATTTGGAGACTTCTTTCTCTTGCTGGTGCTCAGTAGGCAATGACCAATAGTCTTGGGAATGAACCGAGGGATTTTCTCAAAGGAGGCCATAGGGGATTGTTCTAGTGGTCATTCCCTCGTTCTCTGGGATCCCCGGCAAGCTTTCCTGCTCAAGAGAAACGCTTGGCAACTTCAGCCTCCTTGCAAGCGGGACTCCGGACTTTGGTTTGTGCGTGCTTTTTTTTGCCTAGGTTTTCTCTTCTGACTGTCACTTGGCTGGCTGGTGGCTGGTTGGTTGGCTAGTTGGTTGGTGGCTGGCTTGTTGGTTGGTTGGTGGGTTGGTTGGTTGGGATGCAGACAGAGGCCGCATTTCCACCATCACCAGCACCACCAGCGAAGACCCGCGGACCCACTCGACGCGAGAGTCTCAATTGCCTTAAGCTGCCATGAGCGCCAAAATGGTACAAATGATGCTGGCACTGCTGGGGATGAAGCTTCTCTCTTCGTTGGTACCCGTCAGATCTTCAATGAGCTGAGCTGCTTTTCCACTCGGATCATGGCCTGCTTTTGCCGGGAGAAATGCGGAGACACCTCTTGCTCGCTGTGATACAACTTCATTTCGGCAGAAACCGGTCTGCAATTGTTTTTGCGTGCAGAATAGCGAGTCCACGATGTCCACAATGAAGGCAAGAGACACTGGAAGAGGCTTACGATTCCGCTGGTGGCCAACAGTGGCCTGCCTATTTTATTGTGAGCTCACCGTTTTTGTAGATTTTTACACCCTGATGTAGATCCTTTAGCTATCCGATTCTCAGATTCTCGTTTCCGGCTTTGGCCCCGGGTGTGGGTTTTGGGCCCTGGGCTTGCACAGGAGCCGCTCTCCTCCCGAGGCAGCTCCTTCTCCGATCAGGAGGACGTATTCGACTGGGTGATTCGTTTGGAGGGACCTGCATGGGAAGCCCGGAATTCCAGGATTTGGGGTTTAAAAGGAGCGAACCTGGTCGCTTCGGCTTCGGCCAGTGCTCCATTTGGAGCAGCTGCCAGAGCGTCAAACAAAATGCTTGTGACATCCGACGTCTGTCTTGGAGCGCCGAACCCCTGCCCTGTTGCGTGGGTCGCTTTCATGTGAGCCACAATCACCTTGTGTGCGGCCGCCTTTCTGATGGGCAGACCAGGTTTGAGCATGACTCATCTGTGCGTTTTCCAAAATCAAATACACTCAAAATGGGTGGTCTCCCTTGTGGTTTCCCTTTCAAACCGCTCAAAGAGCCGCACCCTCACAACAAGGTATGCCCATGTCGAGCGTATCCGTGCAGGATAGACAAAGGCAGGGTCAACATGCAGACAGCTTGGGTAAAGCAGGAACAGTGGTCATCACCCCGGCATGTAGATGCTTGACAGCCATTGTGCCCTGCAATTTTGCTAGATTCTTCGAGAATCTGGAAAAAATGGGTCCAACTGAATTAATTTCAATCCAAAGGGGTTCTCCATTTTGAGACAGGCCGCTGTTGGGTTCGGCTCGAGCTGCGCGAGGGGCATCGATCAAGGCTTGCGCGTGTTTTTTTTGGCCAGGCGTCAAATGTTGGTCTGATGTGGTGATTGCCCCACGAAATTGCATGCGAACAAGGGAAACCCTGTAAATTCAACAATGGTTTGTGGTTTGTTTTGGTGGAACCAGTGAAGCCGTTCTGAAGTCTAGTTATGCCCATTTCGCAGGGATCGATTGTTTGCTCCAGGTGGCCTGTTGGCTGATGAATGTGGGCATGTTTGAAGCGTGCATCAAGCTTAAGGTCATGGCAACAAGAATTGCTGTTCATGTGAGGCTATCCTGGAATCTCGATTTTGATTCGGAGGCTTATATGGCCTTTCCCGGCCATGGTCGCCTCCAACAAGCGTTTCATTGAGAAATCCCCGTTTGCCTTTTCCTTATTTGTTTCGGGTTTCTTGCGACTTTGGTCCAAAACAGCGTTACTAATCCACGCTGGCGCTCAAAGCTGTTCAAGCGCTTTTTTTGGGAAAGCTTCCGTAACAAAAAGTCCGAGGCGAGTCCCAGGCCGAGGGCAGGGGAATCGCTTGAGCGAAATCAGGACATCGTCCTGGGCATCCAAACTCCCGAGATTTTGCCGGGCCAGAAGGGCTACTTCCAGGTCACCACAGGCCAGCGCGACGCGCGCAAATCGAATGGATCTTTGGATCCGGCTCGTCCGGACTAGCACGATGGGTTTCAATGGGCCAGCGTGGGTGTGGGCCTGGGAGAGGGCAGCATTTCCAGCATTTTGTAAAACATGTCCGCTAGTGAATGCATTCAGCTCCAGAAGCCACGCGCCCAAGAGTAAGCGAGAGTAAGGGTATCAACCCCAGGCTCTCAGTCAGCTCCAAATAAATCCCAGAGCTTGAAGTAGCTGCAAGCCGCGCCTGATGATGCAGGGATGCTGGCAATGCCCTCCATTCCCCATCCAGGCCTAGAAAAGCATTCGAAGTGTGTAGTGCAAGAACGTAAGTGAGGAGCGCGCTCATGCCAAATTTGATCCTTCTGAATTAACCTACGCATATGCACGTCTTGCTCAATCTTTCTCACACAGACGTCTTCCTTGGTATATGTTGCTCGTATCTATCGTGCTAATATGTATTTTGAGCTGTGTATCTTGCTCGTGTATATCTTGCTCAATCTTATCAGTGTTCCTTGCCAATGTGTGGCTTGTTCATGTAGATATCGCTCATGTCTTTTGTTGCTCCCATGTGCTTTGTTCACTGTCTTTTGTGCAGATGTGCATCCTGCATCCACATATCTTGCTCATGCCAGGTACTTGACCAAGTGTCTGTTTCGCGATTTTCTCGAGTGGGGTGGGGTGCATTGCTCCAAGTTGCCAAGCTGTCGCAAGATGTTGGGACCCACTGGGTGAATTATAACGACCTCACACGACCGAATTCACCCCAAATGGTGGTTTATGTGGGGATTATATCCCCCCAACCACCTGATAGGTCCACCTGGAATCCTGGACTGGGTGGGGCCATTCTATAGCGCGAGGTTGGCTGTTGGTGGTCACCTTTACCTCTCTTCTGCAGCTCCTCGCGCTCTCGAACATGTTCGCCTATGGCCTGACCCACGGCAACGTCTGCTTGCGCCTTGGCTCAAAAATAAACGATCAGGGACAACAAAAAGCAGCGCCCAACATGGGGCAGAGGATAAAAGGGGTGTCCATGCCCCTGAGCAAATGCCACCCAATGTCGGTGGCATTCGTGTCTTTTTTGAGGTCGCCCTAGTGCCCTCAAGACAAATCCGGGAAAAATCCAGCAGGGGCTTGGACTTGCCGACTGCGAATTGAGGGACAAGCCGATGAATAACTTCGACTGGTGGATCTTGCACCTGTCCAAGGCTGGGGTGTGAAGACCGTGCCAAGTTGCTCAGACGGTGATTTGGGTGTGTGTATTTTTGTTCTTTTGGTGGGTTTAAAGGGAAAGGAGAGCCGCCGTTTTGAGGGTGGCCTATTTTGAGACACCCCCCATTTACACAATAGAGTTGAAACACGATTGAACGAGGGGGTGGCCCAATCTTTCAGGCTGTAGGCTTTTGGGCGAGATTGTCTGAAGACACTCGAGTCAGATTTGTCAGTGCCATTGAATGCACAAAGGGTGTACCGTCCTGGGACTTGAACGCCGGCTCAGACCGCCGACAGGCCTGCATTCTTACAATCCTTGTACTTTACACTTTGAAGTGCGTCCATTTGGGATACGCAAGTAGGACGTATGCTGACTGCCGTTGTCAGAATGTGGCTCGGAAGTCCCTCCATGGAAAGCATGTAGCCCGCTAAACCAACAAGACCTAAGAAGTCTTAACTTGTTTAGCGTTTGGTCCTAAGCCGACTATGACCACAGAGCTAACGCATACTGTACCTTGGGCACCACTAAGAGGGCCCTGTTCTCCTCCCATGGTTTCCGAGATGTTCCCTTTGTTTTTTCCACCGGATTCCAATGTTTTCCCCATGACTTCCAATGTTCCCTCCCATATTTTCCAACATTTTCAAAGTGTTGCTCCTCCATGGTTGTCATTGGTTTCCCCCTGGCTTACAATGCTCCCCCACACATGTGTTCCGCGATGTTTCTTTTTTTCTTCTGCCCCCACAATTTTCAATGTTTTCCCCATGGCTTCCCCATGGCTTCCCCATGTTTTCCCCATGGATTCCCATATTTTCCCAAGATTTTCTTCCTCCATGGTTTCCAATATTTTCCCCATGGCGTCCATTGCTCCCCCATGTGTTTCCCAATGTTATCCTCCTCCATGGTTTTCATGCTTTGTCCTGTATTTTTCCAATGTGTTTTGCCCTATGGTTTCTAATGTTTTCCGCATGGCTTCCAATGTTCCCCCCCCCATGGTTTCCCACATGTTCCCAATGCGTTCTTCCTCCATGGTGTCCAATACTTTCGCCATGGCTTTTTTTGTTCCTTCGATGCTTTCCCATATTTTTCCCAGTGCTTTCTTCCGCCGTGGTTTCCAATGTTTTCACCATGGCTTCCAATGTTCCCCCATGTGTTCCCATTTTTGTTTATTGTGTTCTTCCTCCATGGTTGCCAATATGTTTGCCATGTTTTCCCAATGTTTTCCTCCTTCATGGTTTCCAATGTTTTCGTCAGGGCTTCCAATGTTCCCCCATGTTTGCCAATATGTTCCCAATGTTTTCTTCCTCCATGATTTCAATGCTTTCCCCTTGGCTTCCAATGTTTGCTTCCTCCATGGTTTCCAATGTTTCCTCATACCTTCCAATGTTCCCCCATGCTTTTCCATATCTCTCTTTTTTTTTCTTCTTCTGCCCCCACAGTTTCCAAAGTTGTTCCCATGGCTTCCCCAAGTTTTCCAATGCTTTCCGAATGTTTTGTTTCTACATGTTATTTTTCTTCTCGCATGGCTTCCAATGTTCCCCCCATGTTTGCCAATATTTTCCCAATGTTGTTTTCCTTGCTTTCCCCTCGGCTTTCAATGTCCCCCCCTTGTTTTCCCAATGTGTTCTTCCTCCATGCCAATCTTTCCCCCATTCGTCCCGTATTTTTTCAAAGTTTTCTTTTCTGATGGTTTCTAATGTTTTCCGCATGGCTTCCAACGTTCTCCCATATTTTCCCAATGGTTTCCCTTTGTGTTTTCTTGTGGCTTGCCATGTTTTCCCCATGCCTTATCCCCATAGCTTCCTTTTTCCATGGTTTACAACGTTTTCTCACGTTTTCCAATTCCAATGTCCCCCCCCACCCCCTACGTTTTTCCCAGATTTTCAGGTAAGGCGCGTTTCTTGTGTCCAACGCGCCGTTTGTTGTCTCCTGCTTGTCCTTTGTTTGATTTTTGTCGATCGTTCATTCTTGCTTGTCCCCCCATTCTCCAAAAACACCGTCGGCAAACAGCTTTGAGCGCGGCGAAGTGAAAACATGCCCAGCGCAGGTAAGGTTCGTACTCAAACCACTGAATCCTGCCCCAGATGGATGAGACTCCTTTTTCCTGCGACAAAACCACGTTCCAACTGTTGCATATTGTTTTCAAGCCGGGGTTGTATGCACCACAAAACCTTCTGGTCCTGCCAGACCCCAGTTTTCCCCTTCGGAAAATCCCAACTTGACAAACGACCTCCAGTGTCTATGTCAAAAGACCTTGAGGATTTTGGGCTGGTTCCTGTTCGGAAATCTAAGGAAGATCTAGCGGCAATCCCAGGTGAGCCGCAATCAAAACCCGAATGAAGGTTAGTAAGGAACGATCCCAGCCGGAAATAGCTGCGGATATCCGCCTTCTTAGTTCTTTACATGGTTCTGGGTCGACCATTTTTGTACCGGGCTTTGAACAAGTGACTCAGGTCTTTGTCTTTTGCCGATTTCCGGTCGACATTTGGGTGTTCAAAATTCCAGAGCTAGGGCAAGCCGCAGGAAGTCTTTGGTTCCATGTTCCAAGGGGCCCATTTTGGGCTCCATCTACTTGAGCCCCAGCCATGGAGATCAAACATGGGCTGGCTGGTGATTCCACAGTGATTCTCCATAACATGGGTGATGGCAAAGGTCAATTGGGAGAATCTATTTCCCCGTGGCTCCCTTTGTGCCACGCAGCCCACGACTCGACGAAAACAGGCGGGGGGCACCATCATGGTGGGTGCCTTTATGGCGGGTGACGTCATGGACACCGTGCCGGGCTGCTCAGAAAAGATCTCTTCAAGTGTTTTTTCCCCTTTTCTTTCTTTTTTTTTATTTAAACAATTATTATTATTATTATTATTATTCTTATTATTTATTTAAAGGAGAAAACCACTTAAGAAACCAATTCCAGAAGAAACAAAAGAAGAAAGAAATGTTTGTACTTTTGGCCCTCCAAAAGTACAATCCAAAGGTACGCTTGGATTGAGAGTGATCTTCTGTTTCTTCTTTTGGTTTGTTTGACAGGGGTTGCCAACTTGAACATCAAGTGCCAAAAAGATGGCGCCCTTTTTGCCAACGGGAGGAGGTGACTCGGTGAATCCACGCAAAAGGGAAGTGAACCAACCCATCACCCGCATGCTCTGCCGGTTCCGCGGTTCCGGCCCTCCAAGAGCTTTTGGCAGCTGGGTGGCTCTAGTTCGCATGGAATGCAACAGATGAATGCAACGCAATGGACACCGTCTCTCGGAAGAAACATAGCGCCGCGATCATTCCAAGGCCTTTAGCGTGAGAGTGGGTCGCCCCATGTGCGGCAAATTTTATGAGGGCTATTGACCACCAGTCGTTGCTCAGGTACCCCTTAGTTGGTGACTTGAATTGCTGGTTCGGACTTGGATTTGAAGCCCTGGTTCTTGTTGCTTGGTTGACTAGTCCCAACCACCCCGTGTGAGGGAAGCCAAATTGCCCAAGGGTTTTGTCAGGAACTTCTTGATGGTGGAGATCCTCGTGGACTCTCGGCCGATTCGAATCCGAGCTCGGGAAAGCAAGTGCCCCCCGTTTAATGGGAGATCAACAGGAAAACCATCATGTTCGGGGGAGATCACGCCTATTTTGAGAGGCATGCCAATTTGTTTCTTTCCAGAAAAACACCTCCAACGGCACGGTGTCTCGTTTTCGTTTTTCGGGAAGCGCAGCTTTCTCCCTAACGGGGTTTGCCTCGTTTTCGTGCGAGCAAGGAGAAGGATGCGAGCCCAAAGGCGATCTTCTTCTTGATCTGGCGCAGCTGGGCGTAAGTAGACCCCCAACCTGCCCCGGATAGAATACCGAATCTATCTGGAAGGAGGCGGACTTAGCTTTTTGGACACAGGGTGTTTGACCCACTTCCAAGGCCGTGGAATTGTGCGACCTGTGGGCAAGTGGGGCTTCCAAAGTCAAAGACGACTCATCGATGCTCCCGTTTGGAGTTGTGAATGAAGAACACGTTTGTGGTGTGCTGGATGTTGGGCGCACACTGTGGTAGTTGCCAGCAGTAGGCTTGGCAAGCACCCCAAACTGGACCTCCACACAGAGCTCTGGCCTACATGGCATCTATTTAGGGCCATTCATGTGTGTTGTTTTGGGTTGGTGAAACAAATGTGGCTGTGGGTCAAAACCAATGGTACCATGTTGAGGTAGGTGCCCCGCCCATGTTAGAACCTACTTTAGTGGGGGTTAGGGTTGGGATGTTCACTGGGGTACGATTTGGATTTTGAAAAGCCCATGGCCGAATGTGCCTCAGGAATCGTGGTCATCGTCTTCGTCGGCATCACCAACGCCATCATCTTCATCGTGTCCACCACGCCGGACGGCGTTTGGCTGATGATCACCGCCATCAGCCGCTCGGTGAGCGCGTTGCGAGCTCAGCCGCTGAAGGGTTCTTTTGGTATCCCGGCAGAACCCCCAAAAACCGATGCGCTCGCAAATTGGTTCCCCTCACTGTAGATGAGGATGAGAAACAGTCCGCACCAGAAACACGTGCAGATAGAGTGATAAGGTGGTTCGGGGTACATCTTCAAGTACCAGGCATTGATTCCCGCCCCCTCTTTCCAGTCACAGATCGGTTCAGTCATCAGTGGGGTTGCTGCCCCCCCAGAGGCAAGCGAAGGTGAGCACAACCTTGTGAGGACATGGGGAAAAAAACACGTAGCACATATAGGTTTCCTTTTGGGTTTTTTGGTAGAACAAATCGGTGGCGATTCCTGGTTTACCTGATGGTTTACTCATCTACCAGGGAAACCCATCTATTTCCCCTAAAAGAACAGCTAGGTCGTAGCAGCGCGTGTCAGGCTTCATCACGGATTTGCCCCACGGGATGATGCACGTGGCCCGTTCCGGCATGCTGGGCCATTACATCAGTGGCCCGGCTGCAAGGACGCAGTCTCCGGCACGCCGGGCTTGCCCCTTGATGCTTTCAAGCATGGTACCAGAATTGCATCCCTCTATACGTAGGCCCTTATAGTATTGATTTAAGGAAAACAAAGGTCAAGCACGTATTTTCTATTGAGCAAGACCCTCTTGATCATGCGAGAGTCAGGGGCAGCTTCATGTGATGATGATCATGATGTGTCGCACCCCCGTCTTGGGCGGCTTGTTTTAAACGGATACCCAGCCGGTCTTTTTGGGGTGCCCTACTTTGAGACAACCCCACATGGAATGATCCGGAAGCTCGGGTGCTGAATATCTCGACTGCACATCTTTTCCAGACCGCTTGAAGCTGTCGCTGGCGCGGGGTCACTGCAGGACGGTGGGGTGAGGAATCTCATCGTTTGACGGACAAGGACATCATCTGTCAGCAGAAAGAGCGGACCCTGATCTTGTCGGTTTACTTTGGGAAAACCACGCCAAAAAGGCTTCAGACTCAAAATCAGACTCCACCCACGGCTTGGGCTTTGGATTTCCCCTTCACTGCGATGGGAACCGAGAGGAACCGTCCACTTGGAGTTAGCATTCGGCGAAGCAAGAAGTTACTGACGTGGTCCGGACACCTTCGACCCGGCGTCTTTTGGAGGGAACACTGGTGGTTATTCTCTCTGTCTGCATTCGATGAGGAGCCCCTTTTCGGCTTCGTCGGAGCCCCATTTTGAGAGCAGCCTTAAAGGATTTAGTGGACCCATCCCTTGACCCATGCGCAAGCTCCGACTCCAAGGCAAAACGATCACCGAGATGAACTTCAACCTTTGCGATCGCCTCAAACTGAATGGTCACGCTGGCTGTCCTTTTTTGATTTCCGTTTTTTTGGTGGGTGCTCAAGAACGGATCTGTTCTTGCTTTTGGTGTCCTTTGTAGACCAACCCACAGCGTGAGGACGTTTTGAAGAAACCAGGCAAGAGGATTGGAACCGTGGACTCTTCTGAAGGAAACGACTGAAAGGGATGGTTAAGCTTCCGAATTCTTTTTGTGCTGTCGAACTAGAAGACGGTTGAAACATTGTTAAAGGGCAAGCTTTGTTGCACACGTCTGTTTTTGCACAGCGAGAAAGTTTGGCTGAGGGTGATAGGGCTTATCAGGGGGCGCACAGGAGTCCGCGAAATGAAATGAAGTCTACTAGAACCCTCCACAGCTTCTCTGAACGCGCTGAACCTCACCCAGAGCGTTTTTTTTTTCTTTTTCTTCTTCTTTTTTTAGATGAGGTATTTGTGGACCGTCCTTTGTTGTCAGTGGCACCCTTGCGCCTGTTTTGGCCTGGTAAGTCCCCCACTCAAAAGGAACAACCCGACGATTGCACAGGGCGCTTACTTTTTCCTTGCTCGTGGCCAAGGGGATCGCCATCTTCTCGGTTAATTAGCACATTGGCGCACCAAGGATTTCAGAGACCCCCTTTCCACATGAATGTTTTTTGGGATTGCATGCTGGTCTTTGGGGGAGGACTCAGTCGATTCCTCCTCGACCTTCTGGAATGTCTGAGCTTCTCTCCATTTTCTGTTATTGCTGTGTATGGACTCCCGTATGATCTGCCTCTGAGTGAAAAAGGGTGTGCGTGCTTGTGAGGGTCCCCATTCTGGGAAGGTCAAAAAGAAGCAAGCCCACCTTTCTGTTTTTGGAACTTCGATCTATGTCGACACATTTTTCAGGGTTTCAGGTCAACTCACTGGCAGCATGCGTTGTTCGCCGTCCTTGCATTCAGCTTTGGACATCCTAAGGGTTAGGTGTCCAGGAATCCTTTGAGATTAGTGCTCAATCCAAAAAAGCCGCTTCTGCGGCCGGAGGCCTCTCCGCGGAGTACCCCTGGTGGTTCAAGCCAGTGCGGCACGTGGCTCACCTGGTGCTCTTCGGGCTGATGGGCATCCTCTCAGGCCTGAGAAGGGTTGGGTTGGGGGTGAGGCGAAGTGGTTGGTTTTGCTTTTTCTATTTGGGGGTGTTTGTTTTTTTGTGTCCTTTTTTTGGGGGGACCCCCCAAAGTGATGGTGATGGTGTGGCTTTTGGTTTCCCTCCGTAGCCAACCGACAAAGGGCGCCCTTGAAAAGGGCAGACCCATTTGGTGTGTGTGTTTGTGTGTGTGCTTTTAGGGGGTGGGACATATGGTTTTCCGTGTTAGAACGGTTTTCCCGAACCCTGAAAAGGAGAGCCTTCGTGTGGGAAAGGAGTTGGGGCAGTGGTGACCTGTTTCCTCATGTGTCAAACAAAACACACTGAGAGGACCCTGCGATGTTTGCTTTTTTGGTGTGTGTGTGTGTGTTTGTTATTTTTCTTTTTTCCGTTTCGTCAAAAGAACACACACACACACACCCATTCGGTGTAGGTGCGGCTTTAGGGGAATCCCCTTGACGGGAGAAATGGGCCCATGTTCCGCTGGGTTGGACCAGCGGCTAGGTCCCGCACCCAACTTTCAGGCGTGAAGCTTACTCTTGGTCCCTTAAAGTTTGTGTGGTTCTTTTTCTTTGGAGGGGGGGTGTTGAGCACTCTAAGCACTCTGATGCATTTTGAAGGATTCTCAAAACGATTGTGGCAAGTTCGTCAGAAATCCTTTTGAGGGTTCTCAAACTCCGGTTCACTGGGGCCCCGCAATGGCAACCCAAACCCAGGGTCACGGCTAACACGTTGCCGGGGATTTAGGCATTCCAAGCCATTTTGATCCTACGCTTTTTAGATGAATTGGGCTAGAACTAGATGGCACTGGTTTAGAATTTAGTTTTACTCCAATCGCCACCTGGCATCTATTTTTCCAAAAGGCCACCTATGATCTTGATGTGCAGTGAGCAGTGATTTTCAGAAGATTCATGGCTGAGTGACGAGTCATTCGTCGGATCACTTCTCTCGGCTTGAAGGCTTGAATCGGGCGAAGTCAATCGGGAGAAACTCGGCAAGTCAAGGGCTCGAGTATTATCCCCCGGCAATACACTCGGAATGACTCAATTGTCGACGAGATGCCCCCATGGTGTGATTTCTCAATCCCAGGT
>CAUJNA010001225.1:1096833-1101833 GCA_963377175.1 Effrenium voratum | reverse complement strand
TCCGCAGCTCTAAGGATGGGTCAGATCCAGTCAACATCTTCTACCACTGGTGGGAGCTTTTCTGACCCACCCTGCGGCCTGCAGAAGATCGGACCTCGCAGCAAGCATGAGCAAACGAGCGCGCTGCTTCGTGCAAAGCTGCGACCCACTCACAGGTTTGTTCCTGAAATAAACCATCTATGGGTTCAGCTCCATGTTGGTAAGCTTTGCCCAAAGATACCTTGAAAGCCCCTCATTTCGCCGAATCATGAGGGGCTGGCAGCCAATTTTTTCAGGAACTCCTGGGAACTTTCCATTCCAAATGGCACTTGTGCTGCCTGCGGAATCGTCGCTTGCTTCCAGTACATCTGGAAGCTGCCAAAATGCGCACGGACTAGAATTCGGTTGCAAGAAGCGTGGGGCTGGACCATTTGAAGTGAGCGTTTGGATTTTGCAGGTTCTCAAAGATACGCTTGGATGATGTTGTTCAAATCCCTATAGTACATTGAGTGTCACTTCTGGCCCAGCAAGATACGCGGGCATGGAGGAACCACGTGCCGACTGGACTTTTCCAGGGAGAGTGAACAGCAGCTCATTACTCAGACTCCGCAAAGTATCCCCAAAAGGAGGATTCTGCAAACATGTTGTCTTTTGGAGGC
Source organism: Effrenium voratum (assembly GCA_963377175.1). Lineage (NCBI taxonomy): Eukaryota > Dinophyceae > Suessiales > Symbiodiniaceae > Effrenium > Effrenium voratum. The sequence goes on along the minus strand of CAUJNA010001225.1, from coordinate 1,101,195 downwards.
TCCCTAGTCTTTTGTTTCTTAGCGCTTTCGCCCATTTAGGCACATTTCCGGATAGAACCGCGTTATTTTGATTCATTCTGGGTCGTTTCCCAGGGGAATCCCAGGGTGTGATACAAAAACCCCTCTTGGCGGACCGGGGTCGGTTGCCAATGTCAAACCTTGGCTGAAAGCTCGGGCCAAGGGTTTGAAGCGCTCCAAAGATGGGTGCGGGGCTTGCGAAACACGCAAGATGGGCGCAAGTGCCCCCTTGGGCGGCGCCGGGCCAAAATCAAAGTTGAGATTGGCGCAATTGCAGCGACCCCGCAATGAGTGCTTCAGAGTTCAGATGCATTCCTTTGATTTTGACTCACATGCCTTGGCTGCCAAGGGTGAATTAGGTTAGAAACGTGAGCCGAAGTCATCAAATTGAGGCCGATTTGGGCAACTAAATGTTTGTAGGGGGTGTTAGGCATAATACTTTGTTGCGGTGGTTTTCTTGTGACTGAGGGGTTCTGCCACTGAGGGCCGTGTCTTCTTTGGTCAGGTGAACGGTCTTGTGGCTCATTTTCGCTGTACTTGGGTTGTTTTCGCCGATCGGTTTCGCCCGGGGGTTTTGCAGATGGTGAAGCATGCGCTAGCAGCGTGCCCAATGGAGCACGGCTTCATCACGGCCCGTTTTCAATAATTTTGATCCAAAGGACAATGTCGGAGAAAACGTATCACGGAGCAAAGAAGTATGCCTGAAAAAGTTCTGACGTCGGCCGGAGAGACTGAATCTATGAAGGTTCTTGTTGGTCCCAGCGGCTCAATGCGATGGTCGGCAACGCAGCGCTTGCCAATCCACGGTGTGAAAGTCTTCGGTTGTTCATGTACTTAATCAGTGCTCGTACTTGGTTTGGGTTGTTCTCCCTTGAACCGTCCTGGTCTGGCTACCTGATCTTCAAGCAGCCTTCAAGGTAAGGCTGAGGGACAAGTGAGGATCGGTCAAAATTCCTTTGCCTTTTCCAAGATTCGCAATCTTGGAGTTTGTTGCGCTAGCACAGCTGACTGACCTTTCAGTCCATTGCCAATTTAGGAGAGACATGGGGGTGGGGACTCACCCAACTGTTTCTGCCAAATCTGCATATTGTGCCCTGTCCATTCGGGTATCATATGGGTGTGGCCTGACCGAGTTTTTTCATCGTGGGTTCATTTTGTGACGGCTCATGTGTGTGCCATGGTCGAAATGACCCTTTGCTCGCTGATGGTCATGGACCCTTCAGGGACTTTGGGGGCAGTCCCCATAGTAGGGAGCCATGTCATGGGCCATTCTGTTCTTGAACTTAGACGGCCATGGGGATTTGAAGCGGAACCAGATGACCCATGACTCACATTTGTGTGGGGAGTTGGGTGTTTTTGCCGAGGAGGTGATCCCCTATGAGAACAACCAGGAAGAGGAACGGTCGATCGATCGCGCGCTCGACTCGTCTGGGGGACCGGGACTGCCCGCCCCCCCGAATTGCTTGGGACACTAGGCACCAACTGTTGCATCTGAAATATCAACACTCCAATGGTTGATTTCTCCGGTTGGAGCTCGGCTGATGGGTCGTGGAGGCATTTTGCCGGGCCACCCCACTGGTCACAATCCCATCCTTACTAAATAAGTTGCGCGCGCAAGACTGCACACACAAACACACACATGCACACGCCCGCCACGTGACAAGCATATTCCTAGAGATTCCAATGCAAGGAATTCCTAGGTGTTCTGATTCTCCAGGCGTTTTACATGGGCGTGTTAGGCGTTTTGCGTATTGTTGTTTTCTTTGCGGGCGTTTGCCCCTTTTTGCGTGCCTTTTGCGGTAATTTGCGGGCGTTTGCGTATTCCTTGACGTTCGAATCTCCAGGCCGTGTGTCTGTCTGAATGTCTGACTGTCTGTCTGTCTGTCTGTCTGTTTGTTCGTTCGTTCGTTTGTTTGTTTGTTTGTTTGTTTTGTTCGTTTGATTTGCTTTGCTTGTTTGTTTTTTGTTTGTTTGTGTGTCAGTCTTGCGCTCTTGAGTTGCTTGGCACTCGACCGTATGTGCCACTCCAGCGCCTGTCGCACGGAAGGACACTGGCTGGGGATCCGAATCGGGGCATAAAAGGGGCATGGATCTGGTGCAGAAATATGCTCAAAATCAGGCATATGTGTGTGTGTGTGTGTGTGTGTGTATGTGTATGTATTTATGTAGATATATACATATATATATATATTATATATATATACATAGTCACCCCCCCCCCCCATGAACTACATTTGGAGCATGCGGTTCATTTCACCCTTCGAAAACACTGGCATTTACAGTATATTTTGCATGTGTCGGATGTAGGAACTACTAGGCCGAATTCCGGTCTGCAACAAGGTGCCTCTCAGAAGATGTAAACATATTTGTGTTTTTGATGCTTTTCATTGCAAGCTTGTAAAATTCCTGCTGTTTTCAACACAACAGGAAACTAAGCATTTGAGATGCAATGTTCGCTATCCCTTCATTACTGAATTTGTTCTGCGGTATCTATCCTTTTGCTCTTGAATTATTGTTGCCAAGGCTAGGATGCCACAGCTCTTGCTGGATTTGTTTTGCATCTCCTCCATCAAAACCAAACACACTCGAGGAAACCAACGAACTATCAAAACCAAAGCGCACCAAAAACAAAGAAAAACCAAGAGAGTTGCTGATTTGTGTTTGTTGTTTCCGAGGTTTTTTGGAATTGGTGGTTTTCCTTGGGTTTTTGTTTTTGGAGCTTTTGGAGCCAAAAACGCATTTTTTCAGTTTTCTCATACCCCTCACTCATCAAAAACAACAAACCACGGTTTTTTGTTTTGTTTTTTGGCTCCAGTTGCTCAGAAAACCAAAAACCCAAGGAAAGCCAAACAAAACCAAACAACGCAAACCAAAAAAAGAGAACACCTTGAGAAAACTACAGAAATCACAAATCTGAGGCCAGACCAGCCATTCTCTGGGGTTTTTGGTTGTTTGGTGTTCTCGAGTTTTTTTGGTGTTGTTGGTTTTTTGTGTGTGTTTTCCTCGAGGTTTTTGTTCTTTTGCTTGCTGGGGTATTGGTCAGCTTGTTTCAAGAGGAAAGGCCTTTGTAGACTCCAGCGATGCGCTAAGGAAGCGCAGCGCGCTCAGGGCCAGAACTGCTCAGGTCGCAATGTCAGAAGGCTTTTGCCAAATAGGGCAAGTCCTCATACGGCTTTTTGTGAAACTTTTGATAAGGCTCCTTGTAAAGCTGCGTGTAAGACTCCTTTTACAGCTCCTGATGAGCTCTTTTTAAGGCTCCTAGAGCTGCTTGCAAAGCTGCTTTTGAATCGACTTCTTGTGAAGCTCCTCATAAAGCTCTTTAGAAAGCTTTGTGTAAAGCTCTTTGCACTAGTTCAAAGCTCTTTTTAAGGCTTCTTCTCAGGCTGCTTCTTATAGAGCTTTTTATAAGCTCCTTGAAAAGCTGCTTAAAAGGCTCCTTATCAGGCTCCCTTTAAAGCTCCATATGCTCCTTGGAAAGCTTCTTATGGAGCCCCTTGTGCAGCTCCTGTGGATAAAGCTTCCTTCAAGGTCATTTACAACGCTCCCACTCTTGAAGTTTCATAGGAATTTGGCGAGAATTAAATTGGGAAATAGTTCTGCTAGTTCTATATCGAATGAGAATTTAAAGGGGGATTTCTTTCCACATGATGTGGGATTTCTTTCCACATGATGTGAATAGTAGACCGTGCATCGAGTTTAATTGGGAAATTAACCACTAGACTTCTATCTTCATTTAGAATTTGAATAAAGCGTCCTTCCATGACTGGAACATAGCAAGGGCATAATACAATCATTTTTTGGGCCTATGCGAACTTGAATTTGAGTGATATTTAAATGGATCTTTACTTACAATTAAGATAGAAGTAAAGAAGGACATACTTGCAGTTGAATGTCTGTTTTAATTGAGAATGAAGGAAGGAATTACTTTCAGAATAGGACGTTAGCCAAAGTTAATTGCTATGTAAATGTAATTTGAATGTCTGTGTCGATTGATCATTTAAGTAGCAATTCCTTACCAAACAGATGCAGATGCCTATATGCTGTTTTTAAAATGGATTACTTGGTGGGTGCAGACACAGATGAGCAAATGCAGCGTGCCCCAAATGTAGTTCATGGGAGGGGCGTGAGCATATATACAGATATATATATATATATACATGCAGAAAAAATGAGTAGCTTCTGCATGGGTTTGCTTGTCACTTTTGTTTCAGCCCCACCCCAAAGCGCCAAGTCTTTAAGCGAAACCGCAGGGGGAGATGCTACCGGGCATGACCTTTACGGTTGAGCCGGCGCCCAAGAGTTCGAGAGATCCGGTGAACTTTTTGCCTAGGGGTCAGCAGCTCC
>CAUJNA010001225.1:1071833-1094333 GCA_963377175.1 Effrenium voratum | reverse complement strand
AAGCAACCAAGCAAGCAAGCAAGCCAAGCCAAGCAAGCAAGCAAGCAACCAAACAAACAAACAAACCAACATCGATCGAGCGAGCGAGCAAGGAAGCAAGCAAGCAAACAAGCAAGCAAACAAACAAACAAGCAAACCAGCAAACCAACAAACCAACAAACCAACAAACCAACAAACAAACAAGCAAGCAAACACGCAAGCAAACAAGCAAGCAAGCAATACATCAAACAATCAGACAAGCACACAAGCACACAAACACACAAACAGACACAAACACAGAAACACACAAACACACAAACAAACAAATAAGCAAACAAACAAGCAAACTAGCACCGAAAACATTTACACCCCGAACACACGCACGCGCAGACACACACACACACACACATCCGCGCAGATCCACACACAAAACAAGCAAAACACAGAAGAGGCACACACAGGCACACACACACGCACACACACACACAGAGATACCCACAGCAACCCACACGCGCACGCACACGCACACGCACACAAAGAGACGCGGACACGGACGCGACACGCACCAAGAGACGATAACACACACACACACACACAAGCCACGCAGATATGCACACAGAGGCACAGAGGGGCACACACGGACCACACATACAGATGCACTACCCAGACAAACACGGTATGTGTCAAAACAGGGCCCCAAGACCCGTGGTTGTCCTTCTGTTGTCCCTTCAATCCAACTGGAAAGGGCGCCGTTTGTCATCTCGCACACAACTTGTTGTCATTTGTTGATGGACTAAATTGAGCCTGTCCGGTAGATTGACCCACTGGGTCCCAGTCTGGGCGCCGGCCGTTCCCTTTTTTTCCGCAGTCCCAGGCCGGTGCTGGTGGAAGACCAGGACGACAGCTACTGGAAGTGGGAGGATGGCTGGCCGGGAGCTCAGGGTCCGAGGCCCTTTCGCGACGGGTGAAAAGAGGGCGAGCAAGACAGGAACCTTGGGGTGACTAGCCCCAAACGGGGAGGGGGGGATTTTTGTGTGTCATCTACTATCACTCGACTGTACTTCGTCTGGTTTTGGGCGGTTTAGAATTACTCAGCCCGGATTGACCTTCGGTCAGGTCTCAAGTTCCTCTTGACTTCGGAAAACAGTCCTAAACCCATTTGGCTGTGGGTCAAAAAATAGGTACCCCAAATGGAGCCCTGGTAAATGGAAACACGGACCAAAACCTGCGGTCCCCTGGTGGTTTAATTTTGACCCACACCCAGTTTGGCTCCGGGATCAGAACTGTCCCAATTTCTATTGCTGAGAAGGGCTGATTCCTCCTGCGACCTCCGGAGCGACAGTATGCAGGAAGACAGACTGTGGTGCCAGGCTAAAAACAGTCGTGGTTTCAACAACGGTGTTGTTTGGCGAGGTTGCGGAAGAGTTTCTCCAAACGCCTTCACTTCTTGTGGTTGTCCTGTAATTTCCTCCAACCCTGGCTTCCAGTAGACTTCGGGTCTTACAGTAGATTGTGCTTTCCTGATTTTGCTGTAGTATTCGTGCAATTTGTGCCATATGCCTTCCCGTTCTCTTTGGTCTCGAAGCAGTACTCTCCTAATTGCAGGTCTTTCGAATTCGTTCCGTTGTCCTTGCACAGTCTTCTCGCTTTTCGGGGCGCTGGTGAAGTATAACATAGTCTATGGTTTACCTCTACCACTAAACTCACCACGTGTTGGAAACCAATGGAGTCTAGAATTCCATCATCCACAATTGGTCAGGGGACCACTCAGGATATGATTTATGCACTCACCCCTTCAAAGCAGCAGCCACAGGAATCCCACTTTGGTATCCCAGAAAGAGTCATTTTCCAGGTCGGTCTCATCGCCAAAGTGAAGGATCCAGATATTTCTTCGAGGGAGTGTTTCTTGACATCCTCTTTGGTTGGTCTTCACTTTTTCCAGTGAGTTTTTCTTTGGTCTTGCACCAAGATCTTGGTCACGGTGGGAAACCTTGGCTATTTTCTCGGCTGGGCGGCCTTTCTAGGAACCCTCAACTCGAAACAAGGTCCACTCACACGGAGCCTCAAGCTCGTGTTGAGGCCTTACTTGGTTTTGCTTGTAGGCTTTTGCGCAGAGCCCCGCGGCTCACCTGAAGTTTCTGGCTTCCCAGAGATCTATCCTCGATCCGGAAGTTGCACAGCCAAGCAGGCAATACATCATGTGGGTCCCTTACATGTTGTGGTTGGATTCCTGGCCTTGTCTTCATGCGCCGCGACCATTGTCCAAACAGCGTTTGATCATCTACCACCAGTTTTGTTAGCCGACCAGAGACATTGGAGTGCAACATGTCCCACTCGGATTCTTCCGAGGACTTTCCAGACCCACACCAATGCTAGATCTGCCCGGACCTTGGCCCGACGGCTCAACACGTCCGCCATGTCGCGGGGCACCGATCAGAAGTCCTGATGTGTTAGTGGGCGTTCTCCAAAAAGACAATGAGAAATTGGTTCCTGCAAGTTTCAAGGTGCTTGTCATGACGCGTGCACTTTCGTGAGGCATTGTCAAACAGCGTTCAAGACGCAGGTTGCTTCCATTTGCCGGTGGCTCTCGACTGCCCTGAAAGCAAGGGCAGACTGCAGGAAGTCCGGCAATGAGAACTGGAATCTGTGTGGCCACCTTTAGCAAGGATTGTGGCCTGGTAGCAGCGATTGATTAAACTGGCCGTAGCTTGAATCTGGGCCGTGTTTGACCAGTCTTCTCGCAAGCGTGGCTTGACCGAGTCTCTTGGACCGAGCCTCTTGGACCAGCTTGCTCATGAATTCTGGTTGGTTGAACAGTTGTTGGCACGCCCTTGTGCTGCAGATTCGGTTCGAACAGAATCATCACGCTTGGGGCGACTGAGTCGTTCTCGAGTGGTGCTTTCATGACAGGCACCTATATTGTTCAATCCCCAGAGGATGCTGCCGTTTTGGAGGGGGATCTGTGGGCGCGGTCCTTCTTTGACAGTTGATCAGGCCAGTCGAGCGATTTTCTTCTCGACTCAAAATAGGAGGGTCCAACCTATTTTGAACCGCAATAGCAAGGCCAGGCAACCCCGCTTGACCCGCAGTTCAGGGCGCGAATGTCTTGAAACCAGGAATCTGGGGAGGCATGTTATGAGATCAATCAAGTGCCTCCACTGCCCTTCTCCTGAGTGCTGGGGTTTTCCGCGCCCCATGTAAAGGGTTGTCTCACCTTGAGCGGGGGAGTGCTTTCAGGCTCAGTTCGAGCACACCATCCTGATCACAGAGAAGCTTGGCGCCATCTTGCAATCCATGGCCTCATTCCCTGCATCTCGCCTTTTGCTTGTTCCAAGCATCACCTTTTCTGGGTACCATCTTCCTTGTTTCTGTAAATATAGATATGTCTCTGATGTCTTTGGCAATTGAAAGCAGGATGCTGGTACATAGTTGAATCCCAGGTTTATGCTTCCACGTTGACTAATTCTTGGCCAAAATTATTTGAAACATGGGAATTTTGATTTATGCCGCATTCAAAAAGGGGAATTTGAGCTGGAAGGGGATGAATGGAAATGAAGACACGAGGTTGAGAATCGAGTTCTCAAAGGGAGGTCAGGGTATGACACAGTGGCCTAGTGATGGGACACGTACCTGAGGACTGGCTACGAGATCTTGACTGGGCCTTCCGTCATGGATTTCTGACCCGCCCTTTGTGCAACGGGGAAAAAGGTGTGTCGAAGCGGCCGGATTTGCGCCGCATTCGCCGGCACGTTTACCGGACATATCCGATGGTTCCAGTTGCCACCATGACTGGATGCGTCGCCGTTCAGTACGTGCGCTTGCTTTTTCGAAAGGAATCATGCGAGGGGATGCATGATCATTTTTAGAAGCAACGGAGCCTTCCCGCGTGCTGCAGCGCTTCCGCATTTTGCTTTGCAACGAAGCGTTGCAACGCGTGCAGCGTTTGCGCTTTTTGGATGCAGTGCAGAACTGGCTGGCGCGAAATCCCCAGTGCCCTCCATTTACCTCCGCTTCGCGGAAGCTGAAAACCGGAGACCTGGATTCTCGGTGCAGGTCGGAAGCCAAGTACGTACAAAGCGAATACTTGTTTGCATGCCCAAGATAAGGTAGCATGTTCGACAACCGCGCATCAGTCAATGCCGAGAACAGGAAGGCAAAGGGCCTGTAGGCCACACCATTGCTACAAGCGCACGGATTGCGTGTGAGTCTGGAGGCCAGCTCCCTTGACGGGCGTATCACGGGACGAGGCGCCTCACGCTGTTCGGCTGGTCCCGCAGGCGCCTCACGTGAAGGGACAGGCAGCACTCGTTGGTTCAACCCGCCCTTGTGCGGGCAACAAGAACATTTCGCACCAGCCGCAAGGCGTCAGCCATTTGCGCCAGCTTGAACTAAATCAATGCCGTGTCCGACATGGGCCCTGAGTCCATACCCCAAGCCGCCCACGAACCCGTGAAGCTACTAATGCGCCAACCACTGTCCCACTTGACCACTTCGCCACAACCAACCGCCTGACCCGCACCCGCTGACTCAGGACCGGCTTTGAGCTGCTGGAAGTCCTAGCGTTGTTTTCGCATCACTCCACGTTCCAAATCTCCACGCACACGAATTTCGTATTCGCCGCGAAAGCGCCGTCTTGTCTGAGAGAGAAAAAACACAAGTGGAACAATGTGGTATACCGGTGTTACACTTCATTTTCGGCTGGTGTTTCTTTGTTCTTGTCTTGAAATCACCCAGATTCTTTGTGTTCTGAATGCTTGCCATGGATTGCTGCTGGTTTGGATCTGGGACGGAGCAACCTGAATCAGGACATTTCGGCCTGCCTGCAATTCCTGGCTGCCTGCCAGTTCCATTCGAACTGCCTGCCGGTCCCTTCCTAACGGCACCCATTCTGATTTCGGTTTACAACGATCCCAACATGTGTTGCTGTAAGGTTGACCCCAATAAATCCGGCGAATTCGGCTAGTTTTTCCCTTGAAGCGGCCTGTTGGTGTTTCCAAGGTAGGTAAACGTGAGCTCTATCGCTAGGTTCATGCTTTCCGGTTACCCCTCCAGAAAAAAGCTGGTGTTGCTTCCCTTTCGTCTGGATCTCATGGATCAACGTTTTTGTACATATGGCCTCAAGCTTGTGTGCGTGGGATGCTCTTTCTCGTCATTGCCTCGCTGACATTCGACAGTCGCTGGACGCCAGCCTTGTCGATATCAAATGTGACAAAGGGCCGAGCGCGTGGCATCTTAACGCAAAAAAGCGTTTGCCAGTACCCTCCCTCCCACGAACAGGTCACCCGACAGAGGGTAGTCGATTTCCCAGCTTACCTCTGCAAAACGGACAGTCGGGCGTTGCCGGAATCCTTTTCGGCCAGAAGTTGTCGCCGCCGAGTTGACGGACTGATAACCATGTTCGGAGCTTCGTGGCTTCAGCGCATTGTTGAGTTGTTGCAAGAGGATCGGGCTCAGGACACGGTGATTCCGAAATGCCAGCCTGTGGGTCTGAAAATTCAGAGGATTTGCGTGGTCCTCGCGGTCCATTTTTCTGCAGGTGCTGTCAAAGCTCCTTCCGAATTTGCTTGAAGCACTCGTTCACCTCGGGTGTCTGCTTGCTTGCTTGCTTGCTTGCTTGCTTGCTTGCTTGCTTGCTTGCTTGCTTGCTTGCTTGCTTGCTTGCTTGCTTGCTTGCTTGCTTGCTTGCTTGCTTGCTTGCTTGCTTGCTTGCTTGCTTGCTTGCTTGCTTGCTTGCTTGCTTGCTTGCTTGCTTGCTTGCTTGCTTGCTTGCTTGCTTGCTTGCTTGCTTGCTTGCTTGCTTGCTTGCTTGCTTGCTTGCTTGCTTGCTTGCTTGCTTGCTTGCTTGCTAGCTTGCTTGCTTGCTTGCTTGCTTGCTTGCTTGCTTGCTTGCTTGCTTGCTTGCTTGCTTGCTTGCTTGCTTGCTTGCTTGCTTGCTTGCTTGCTTGCTTGCTTGCTTGCTTGCTTGCTTGCTTGCTTGCTTGCTTGCTTGCTTGCTTGCTTGCTTGCTTGCTTGCTTGCTTGCTTGCTTGCTTGCTTGCTTGCTTGCTTGCTTGCTTGTTGCTGGCTTCGCTTCGCTTCGCTTCGCTTCGCGTGGCGTGGCGTGGCGTGGCGTGGCGTGGCGTGGCTTGGCTGGCTGGCTGCTTGATTGATTGCTTGCTTGTTTGCTTGCTTGCTTGCGTCTCGGCAACAACTGATTGAAACCATCATGGTTCCACGGCGCATCGCGTTTGTTTTCTTGCTTTGACCTGCGTTTACCAGCGGCCTTTGCACGAACATCCTCCAGCTGAAACATGGACTGGGGTTGAACAGCAGCACAGTACCTCATGCAACGCTGGTAATTTTGCGGCTGGTCCCTTTGAATCAATCTGGTTTCCGCCCAAGTCGAATATTGTGCGCCCGCCTGTTCAAATGCATACGCCTTGATAGTAAGTAATTAAGCCGCGCAAATGTCCGAAGATGCCTGCTGCAACTGCGGTGTCCGATGTCAAATTTGAAATCTCAATGTGTCCGCCGCCTTGCGCCCCAAGAGTTTTCACACGTCCACCGTTTAAACGCGTTTTTCCCGGACCTTGTTCGTTCCAGCCGCGCTGAGACCGGGTCAGACAGAAGACGGCCCGTACGTGCCCTCAAGCGGCGAGCTGGCGAACGCGTCTTGGCTCGCAGCCACTGCGTTCTGAACAGCTGCTGCGAGCATCTGCCCCCATGCTGAAGGAAAGCCTCGATCTCCCCGCCCCTCGATCCCAACGCTACTGCGCCTTCCGCGGTTGGGGTTGGGGTTGGAGCTGTCCTCAGCTGCGCCGGTGAGCCCCGCAGACGTGCTGGCCGCGTCAAAGGGCTCGCCCTGCGCGAGGCTCGGCGCCGCAAGGAGCGCGCCTACCCAAGGTGTCGCCTTGTCGTTCTTGCCATCAAGGGCCTCGAAACCTGAGGTTTCCTCCACAACCTCGCTTGTGCGCGGCCGCGCCGGCCCTCCTTCGGCCCCGGGGGGAAGCGTGAGCAGCAGCGAGCTGGGTTCCTGCGGAGGGCGACTGTCGGGACGCCAACAGAAAGTTCCGAGATTCCTTCCCGGCCAAAAAGTGTGCCAGATCCGCGGCTTGCCGTGGCTTTGAATGCACGCACGGCGCAACAAAATGCCACAAAGCCTCGGAGCTTCCCCCTTTTGCCGGAGTGTGTGAGCGGCGCCACGCCGACGCGTGGAACAAACGGACGAACCCGGTAGTTGCCGTTTGCGCGCAAGTACCCGAAAAAACGGCGTGCAAGTGAGGAGGCTGGCCTTCGCTAAAACAGTTTGCAAAGTCCTAGTGCCCGGGGCTCCCCCTAAGCACCCGTGAGCAGCCACTTTCTACCGCTTGCGCAGACGCGAAACGGTGCGGGGAGAAAAAAACAGAAGAACAACAAAAGAAAAAACGGAGACAGTGGCTAGCCCCGCGAACGGCGCGCGGCGCCTCAAGCAGGGCCAGCCACGACACGGTTGGGTTTTTTTTCCGCGTTTTTGTTCCGAAACATGAGTCAACATGGGTCGAGCCACCTGCTTAACGGGGTCTCCCGGGCACCATGAACACTCACGCTGTTTTTTCGCAGGCCGGCATTCTTGCCTGCTCAGACGGTTGGCACGGGGCGGGGGCGCGGCGGCCTTGGCAAGAAGATGACCCAACTGCTTGGGGCAACAAACGCAGCCGAAGCGCGCGCCGCCGCTTGGACAGGCAATTGGGCGCGCGCTCCAAACCAACAAAGGCTTGCCGTGCTGGGCACGCCGGCGGGGCATCCGGAGTTTGTAGCCCGCAGCCTCCAGGACATGCGTGTCAAGCACGGTGCGCTGCTACGGCGCATCCCGCGCATCCGCGCAGCAACTACTTGCAGCGAGTGCTCCCGCCCGCTGAGACGGAGGTGTACGCGGAGTCGCACGACAGCGCCAGCATGCAGTGCCTCCAGCACCTGCTTGGTGACCCGGACTTCGCCCGTGACCCGCGCCAGCTCGCAGCCAGGCGTGCGCAGCTCCCCCTGCGGTTCGGGGGGCTCGGGCTCAGATCGGCAGCCGCGTCTCGCTTCGCTGCGTACTGGGCGTCCTGGGCCGACTCCATGCCGGTTATCGGCGCGCGGCACCCGGGCACCCTGGCGCGGATTTTTGCAGGGCTGGCCAACCCAGCAGGCACTCTCGCCGCCATCGGTGCGTGCGGCCGCGCACGCGGAGGAGGTGTTGCGGACAGCTGGGTTCGCTGCGCCGCCGTGGGCGGCGCTGGCGGACGAACTGTCTGCCAGCCAGCCACGGTACTTCGGGGACACCGCGCGAAGTTGGCAGCAGGCCGCCTGCGCCCACTTGGACCGGCAGGCCCTCGAGACGCTATGCACCGAACTCGATCCAGCGTCTCGGGCCTTGCTATCCTTGCTGCTATCTCAGGCTGGGCCGGGCGGTAGCGTTGCCGCTGCCGCGCTGCCGACTCGCGACGAGTTCAGGCTTCAGGACGACACGTTTCGATGTGTCCTGCTCCGTCGCCTGCGCCCGCCGCTGCCGCTGGAGCCTCGGGCATGCCGCTGCGGGGGCGCCCTTGACCCACTCGGTGACCACCGGACTGCTTGCCCCACCGCTGGCGTGCTCGTCCGCCGCGCGGGCCCGCTCGAGTGCGCCGTCGCCCGGGTTTGTCGCGAGGCTGGCGCGCGCCTTCGCGACCTCAACCTCGGCATGCCGTTGTCCGACGGGCGACGGCTCGAGGTTGTTGCGAACGGGCTTCCCGGTTTCGGCGGCGTACAGGTAGCGATCGACGCGACGCTTGTGAGCCCAGTGCGGCGCGATGGGACCAACCGACCCCGCGCCGACGCCGAGCCCGGCGTTGCCCTGCGGGAGGCAACAGAACACAAGCGCCGGAGCACCTACCCGGAGTTCCGGGGCGCGGCGCGGTGCCGTCTCGTTGTCATTGCCCTCGAGGTTGGGGGGCGCTGGGGGGACGAGACGGAAGCCTTCCTGCACCGCCTCGCGAGGGGCAAGGCCCTTGCCAGCCCCGAAGACCAGCGCGGAAAGGTTGCCGCCGCGTACGCGCGCCGGTGGGGGCAGTTGCTGGCTGTCGCGGCGCAGGGCGCGCTCGCGGCCAGCCTGAGCTCGCTTCCCCCCGACGCTGGCGACGCCGCTGCCGGGGCGCCGCCGCAGGGCGACGTCGTCTGCGACGCCCGCTGGGCGCCGGACTCGTGAGGGCCCCTGTGTTTCACCCCGGCTGGATGGAAAAAAACATATGATCTTGGGTCTGCTCGCCCTCCTTGGCCAGCAGCTGTCTGTCTGGGGCAGGCTCGCGGGGCTTTTGGCGGCTTTAGCTTTTCGCCCCATCTGCCTTTACCGCCCACAGCTGCCGGTGCGATCGCCTTCTCGACCCTCTTGGCGACCATCGTGCAGCTTGCCCCCGGTCTGGTGCCTTGCGCAGTCGCGGCTGCCCTCTCGAGCGCGCTGCTGCGCGGGTTTGCCGCGAGGCCGGCGCACGCGTCACAACCAACGCCCTTGTGCGCCATTTGAATGCCCCTGTCGAACGCCCGGACGACAGGCGCATTGAGGTCACTGCTAACGGCTTGCACGTGTGGAACGGCGCCCAGCTTGCCGTCGACACGACCATTGTGTCGCCCCTTACGCGCGAGCCCGCCGTGACTTGGCGCTGCCCGTGGCCGGCGTCAGAAGGAGCGAGCCGACGGCCCTGCGCCCGCTCTCAGTGACGTGCTTGCGGACCGCACCGGCCCTGTTCTTGAGGTGCTCGCCAGCGACCCTTAGCCTAGCCTTCCGCGTGGGGGGGCTTACCTCTTTGCCGGCTTTGGCGTGATTAATCCTGGTGCCCGGGGCCCCCTTTCAAGCTGAGCAGGCGGAAAAAGGCGTGAAAAAAAACACTGCGCCCTGCGACTGGTGAAAGTGAGGTGGGGCTTCCCGCGCTTGCACTCTTTGCAGCGCCCAGTCGTCGCTGGACACTCAGCGGCTCAGGGTGTCAATAGCCCTCATGGCATCACATCTCCAAAGCGGGCACGTGCTGTGTTTGACCTGCTGTCCTTGCACTTGCACCGGCATTCTTACATGTGGCTCTACCGCGGCAAAGCCCGACTGTGGAACGCATCCGGGCGAGAGCCGCCTGGCGTTCGCGAGCTCGGGTCGGTCGAAAATCCGGTGTGTGTGGGAGACCGCGCCCTGCCTTCCGAGCAGCAGCTCACGCGGGCCAAGCAGGATCAGCTCCTGCACGGCATCCGTGCGATGCCTGGCTTGCAGTCTGCTTGGTTGCTGTGTTGCGAATCTGTTGGGCGCCGGTCCCCTCCCGGGCTCCGCCCTCAAGATCGCCCAGCTCCCTTTCCGGCTCTTGCTCCGGCCGCCTACTGGGCTTCAGGAGCCTTTTTGGCCCTGCAACCAGGCCCGCCTTCACTCACGGAGCAGTTGGGGCGCCCGAGCCAAGCGCACGTGGCTGGTAAGCTCCCGCTGCCGCTGCCATTGCCGAACGGCTATGCAGCGGATTATTTATCCTAGGGCCGCTCCCCAGCCGTGCTGTCCGTGGCCCCCCGCCACGCAGCCAGAAGTAAAAAACGCGCAAAAAAAAAAAGAGGGGCAGCCCCAACAACAGAGAAAAGACCGGAAGAACCAAAAGGGGGGGAACGGGAGCCAGCCAAACTTGAGTCTTGAGCCCCACGTGAGGTTTCTTCTAAGCACGGTTTTTAGCCTATCTGATCAGCAGGGCGTCCGGATAAACCATCCGCACTCGGTTTGGAGTTGTCTTGCCAAAATTTTCGGATGATGGACATGTTAGTACGCTCCCCTTTTCCTGAACCTTTGGTTTTGGGCTGCCCTGTGCCTATTAGTCCTGATTTAAATTCAGGGTGCCGTTGGGCACCTTTTGTGAGCTGGCCAATGCGCAAACAATTGTGTCGTAAGTACCGTAAAACGTGTCTATCGGGGCCGGGCAAAAAATCTTTTCTGCAAAGAAGGATCAATCCTCGACAGCAACATCCAAACATCCAGCCGAAGGCGTATAAACCCGGAGATCGTGCGCTCTCGCGCCCTTGGAAGCACGTGCGGGGCGCGGCCGTTTCTAAGCAGGAGCCCGGCTGTGCGGAGCGAAGGCACCGGCGCCGAGGATGGCGGCAGCGCGCAAAGTGAGGGAGTGGCCTCAGTGGCTGCGGGCCTACGTGACGGCGCTGACTGCCTGTATGGGGTCGGGGCACGGGGCCGTTCGGTTTTTTTTTTTTTTATTCCCCCTCTGCCTGCCCGCGCACTCGTGCATTTTCTGTGGGTTCTGGGGCAATGCTTGTTGCCAAACAGCTATGTGCCTGCCTCCGCGTTGCTGCAGGTTTTCCTGGGCCTGCGTTGGCTGATCTGATGCGCGCGGGCCTTCGCCCCGCCGCGCGGCCGTGACCCACCGTGCTGCGCGGGTCCCGTGAGCCTTATGGGGACATCTCCCCCGCCCTGCTCCAGTTTCAGCGCGAGTGTCATGTCCGCCTGCCGGCGCGCCCGCTTGGGGCCGGCTCAACTGGCCTAACTGCCGGGTGTTGCCGTGTAGTGTAGTTTTCGAGGACGAACTCACCAGCCAGCTGTTCGTCAAAGCCGCCCAGGCCAACCCAAGTACCCTGGTGGGGTGCTGAGCCCAAGGCGCAACGCTTCCGGAGCAGAGGCAGGGATGTAACTTTGTGGTGTCAAGCATCGTTCCACAACCCAGCGAAGATGCACAAGCGCGTGGGCCGGCAAGGCTGTCCCGGCCACGCAGAGCGAAGTCACCAACGAGGCTTCGGCCGCGGGAACGCCACGGCCATCCAAGGAAGCCACACGTTGCAACCCTTCCAAGACAGACAAGAACCGAGACAGAGGCACCGGGGGAGAACGACGGAGCTGCGACACTGCCGCCTGCCAACTGACAGCAAGTTTGGGATGGGTGGACCGGCTCCCGGAAGCAACAAGCCGCTGCCTGCAAGAAGGACAGGCACGAAAACCAATTGTTGACGTCGGGCACGTGGCCCCCCGCGACCGCAGGACCGGCGGTGGTCCAAGAGCGAGGACCCACTACTTGCACTGGCAAAGGTTCAACGGGTTCCGGGGCCATAGGTGCTTTCGAGGCTGGTTCAACAAAATCACTAGGATCAAGGGCTACCGTTGCTGAGGGCTCGAGCGTGCCGATCAATGCCAAGCTGGCCGCACAAGGCTTCTAGCTCTACTGTCTGCATAGGGCGCGCTGCATTCGCTGCACATGGGCAGGGGAGCGTGCTAGGCACAATGCATGGCACGAATGCCCGCACACGGGCCAGCGGCATGCTGTGGCTTGGCCGGTCCCCTCTGGCAAGACCAGATCACAGGGCAAGCGGGGCAAACATGGGACAAATTCGACCCCGGCCGCATCAGACCCCGACAGGCCGCGCGGACATCGCACCGCTGACCGCTTTGACTAGTCTAGTCTTTCTGTTTGGGCGCTGTGGACTGTTGATAACGGGGTCGGACCGTTGATGACGGGGCCGGTCCCCCGAGGCAGTGGACCGTTGTCGGGGTCGGTCCCCCAAGCCATTTTTTCCGGTTTGTTTATGGTTTCTGGCTTTCCTGGCCCGCCATAAGTCTCCAAGTTAGCACGACAAGGGCGCTGGTTCAAACTCCAAAATCGCAGGATTGATGGGCTCGTAAGGTTGGTCGGATCGGCAGGCGGGCGCAACTCCGCGAGGGTAGCTGGCGTAAGCGGAGCCAACGGGCCAAGCCATGTTGCAGGCACTGTCCCAACGCTTGCGTGTGCGCCAGTTTTACGCTGCCCCTTCCTGGCGGGCAAGCCCATGAGGTCTTCCAAGCAGAAGGATCTGCCTTGGGTCAGCACCGGCCCTCGCCGAGGTGCAGCGCCACCTCCGACCAGACAAGCTCCTGTTGGCCTCGATGACATTTATGTCATCGCATCTCCTTGCACTTGCACATCCGGCTCCGCCGCGGCAAGGCCCGACTGTGGCTGCCTAGCGTTTCGCGGAGACCGCGCACGTTGTCCTCGGCGTCCCCTGCGGCAGTCCCGCTTTCGTGGCCACGCAGCTCCAGCTCACGGCGGGCCAAGCAGGATCAGCTCCCGCAAGGCATCCGATGCCTGACTTGCAGTCGCTGCTTTTGTTTTGCGCCTCGCCCCGGTGCAGCCATGTTTTGCGCGCTGCCGCCCGAGGCCTCGCTGGCTTTTGCCGAATCCCATGATGCTGTCATCGCGGCGTGTGTTACAGATCTATTGAGCACCGGTCCCCTCCCGGGCTCGGAGTCGGCTCTCGCTCCGGCTGCCTACTGGGCTTCGTGGGCGCGGCGGACACGCTGCCTGTGCTGCAGCGCGTTTGGCGGAAGAGATTCTTGCCAGGCTCCGGGGCGACTTTCAGCGAAGCGCAAGCCGTCGAGTCGCGCAACCAGCCGGGTTTTCAGAGCGGAATCCCTTAAATATCAGTGGGCACCTTTTTCGTTGCCTTGCTGAGTCAAGACCCCCTGGACGCAACGGTGCAGAGAGAGAGAGAGAGAGAGAGAGAGAGAGAGAGAGAGAGAGAGAGAGAGAGAGAGAGAGAGAGAGAAACCTTAAGACACTCGAACAGATTTGCCCGCGCTTGCGGCACCGCAGGTGCAGACAACGGTCCCGCCCGACGCCAGCCCCGCCCTTTCCTCAAGTTGGCAAGCTGGTCAGTGTGTTTGTTCTCTAATTACTTGTGAGCAATTCGGCCCCGGCAATTTGGCCCCGAAAAAACCGATCCGGATACAGCTAGAAGCCAGCTGTGTTCCTGAGTGCATAGTGTTGGGAGTTGGTCCCTCCCGCCGGGGAAGAAAGGAGATGGTTTGGGCCCCGACGCAGAGGCAAGCGAGGAGCGCGGACGCGGAGACCTTAGGTGGCCTGTCGCCAGCCGGGTTTCATGGATGGCCCATGCCTGTTTTTGAGGGGGCTCGCTTCAAATGTTTTGGCTTCTTTTCTTTGCTCCTTTCATTTTCTGTATTTTCCTGTCTTGACTTGCTTCTGGGATTGCGGCACTTTGGCCGCGCGCGTTGCTTCCCGAACTTTGCCTCCCAGGCAGTGGGAGGCCAAAGTCGCCCCAAAACCCATGGGGTGAGATGTTCCAAGACGGTCCCATGGTCGGAGTTGCCGATGTGGGAGGCCGGCGCCGAATGGACATGAGTGTTTCCTGACCTTTGGCCCGTCCCCTCCGTTCCGACCGGCAGTTTCTGGTAGGACCTGCTTGGCGGAGAAGACTTCGGAGACGAGAAGACGTCGGAGACGCGCAGTGCTCAGTACGCAAGGCAAAAGAAAGCACGCGGCTTTGAATCCATGTCTTCATTGAACAATTCCCGAACAAATGGATCCAGCCCTGGTGATGCCCCTGTGTGCCCCCCTTTAAGTGCACTCCCATATTTGGGCCGTAAGTCCGTGGGTGCGAGATTTCAGTTTCTTTGCGGCACTTGGCTACGATCAGCGCAGTGCTTTGTCAAAGAGTCATACAAAACGGTTGCCTGCGCAACGTTTGCTCCTGAAACTGGTTCATACACACTATGGGGATGGACCAAACGTGGAATCCAGTGCTTGTTGAATGCATGTTCACAATTCAATATCTACTGCACTCACACATGAATACCAAGTTCAAACTATCATCCACAGCCCCTCCCCCCCCCCAACCGGCCAGAAGCCAAGAGGTGAAATGCCCACACCCGCATTGCCACTGATGCTTATGTAAAGCGCACCTTGTATCAGGTTACCGCTTGTGTCTTAGCCCCCAAGACCATGTTGGCTACAACCTGTATGCCTGAGGCCCACAGCTTAGACATAAAGACAAAAACATTTGAACAAACTTCTTTGCTGAAAATCAATACGCGTATGATCATGTCAGCCTGCTTCCTCCTGCTCGGCTACTCCCACACTCCTGCCTCTCACCCTGTTGTATGTCATAGCTTTGCCTGCGTGTTGCTTGTTATTGCTCAAGGTATGAAAAACGAGCTTGCTCCATCCCATATCGACAGCGACTTGGCTTTGGTATTCACTTCAATGTATGTGTTCTTCTGGTCAGGCATCAACATATGCGGTAGGCCAAAAAGAACACGCCAAGAAACTTGGAGGGCATTGTTGATAAGCTAGCAGGGCAATCATTGTCAGAACGCGTGTTGGAGTTTTGGTGCTGCTTAGGGCTCTTGAGTGCTCTTCATGTTGCGTTGTTGCTGCAATCTGAATCATTTCGTTGCATTGCGGTGCATGCCCCACATATACGTATATATATATATATACACACGCATATCAATACGTATACATAAATACATATGAACTCTTATGCCCCACCTGGACACTGCGGGGTGGCCGCTTTTTACCCAGGCGCCGGCCACGCCCTTGGAGCTCAAGAAGCCAGAGCTGCTATTCGTGGGACAGCTGCACCAGCGGTGACCTCGAATTCCACCCTTCGTTGGGTAATGTATGTGTGTGTGTGTGTTTCTTTTTTTTTCTTTTTTCTTTTTTTGGGGAGAAATGATAATTACATGAACATCACGGCTTCAAGCAGGGTCTCTTCATTTGGCTTTGAGTTGCGGGAGCAGGTCGGCCTGCAGGAAGTGTGGTGAAATGATGGTGGACTCGTGTGGAAGAGTCCGGAAACTTGCCGGAGTGTTGTTGAAGTTGTGTGCTTGTTTCCGAGTGGTATTTCTGGTTCAAGGGTCGCCTGTGTTTCATCCTGCACGGGCCGTCAGGGATTTTGGCAAGCGGGCCCCAAAGTGCCCAGGCTCCTTTGCAGCGCTCAGAAGACGCAAGCCAAGAAGGACGAGAAGCCAGGACCAGCTCAGGGACATCCCCCGCTCCGATGATTGACTAATCCATTGGGCGTTGACTGGGGTCGTGGGGAACTTGGATGTGTGGGACTGTGTCTGCGCTTACTCACTGAAAGCTAGAGGCTCATGTACATACTTGACTGTACCTTGCCTGCCTTCAAAGCCTCAAGGAAAACGACTAGTCGGTCAGCCAGGGGTGAGACTGTCGGCTGCTTGGACTAGTGATTTGTTGGCCTTCCAAGACGGCAATTGCAGTTTTATTTTTTGGGGCCGGAACCAAAGTGACATGAAGATTTAAGAATGCACAAGGGCGACCCACCAAGCCTCCACGTACTGAAGCTGCCGTTCCGTAACGGAGCAGTGGATGGAACTATTACATTTGCGTCTATGTATACATTCCTTTCTGTTCCCATAGAGGACTGTGCCTTTTAGCACATGTGTTGGGTCCAGCTTTACGTTAGTTTGCTTACTTGCTGGACAGATGTGCCCCCAGACCTATAGAATGATCATTGCCGGGCCATCCGCCGACTTTCCAGGACTTGCAGCGGTGGTCCGGGACTTTGTGCCCATCACTGTCCCAGGAGTGGATCTTCTGGGCGAGGATGGCTGTGGACGAGGGAGGGGCATGAATCCAGGAATCCAGTGAATGCCGTTTCCTTAGCCTTCAAAATCAGACGCTTTCTTTGTCAAACTTCGTACCTCGATGGATCAAAGTAGTCCGCGCCTGCTGAGAAGCTGAATCTTTGGCAGACGCTCGTTTTTGGGGGGCCATGTCTGGGGGGCCGTTCTTGGCGAATCCTGCAAAGGCGGCATCTCAATTGCTGTTTCCACTTGAAAATTCGCCTGTTGAAGGGGTTCGTTGCCTGTTCAAACAGCCTTTCAATTAAGCAAAAGTTGTCACGCTACATCGCGTGCCCTTGTCAGCGGCTGATGTTTGCCCTAGCCCGCCATCTTGGGAAGACTGGCTTGCTCACGTTCTCTTCTGCCCACTTGCGTGCCCTGTTGTTGCGGCGTTTGCGCCTCCCTTTGCCTTTGTCCGAGCGCACCTGCCGGTGTCGTCGCCATCTGACCCTAGAGGGCCGCCGCTTGTGTTTGCCGAGAAGCTGGAGCCCGTGTCACGTGCAGCACTCTTGTAAGCGATCTGAATGTGGCGGTCGCTCGTTTCGATGACCGCCGCACCGAGGTCATTGCAAACGGCTTGCCCTTGCGGAATGGACCGGCCCATTGCCTTGGCCCGGCGTCGCAAGGAATACCCCGAACTTGTTGGCGACGCCCGTTGCCGCCTCGTCGTCCTCGGCGTTGAGGTCGGGGGCCGCTGGAGCACCGAGGCAGCAAATTTTCTGCGCTTGCTTGCCCAGGCCAAGGCACGTGCGGCGCCTGCCGTGTTGCGGCCTGCTGTGCGCAGCGCCTATGTGCACCGATTTTGCTTTCGGCAGCTGCTTGTTTGCCGTTGCCTGGCCTCAGCAACCTTGATGGGCCCGATCGCAATGCCAGCGACCTGCTCGCGGGGTTCCTTGACGCGCCAGACGTGTCCCGCTTGCCGCAACAACAGCATTCCTTTTGCAAGGGGGGGAAGCGCAAGTGTTCGGGGGCCCTTCAGCAACGAAAGGCGTGAGAAAAACAAACGCACTGCGTGACCCAAATATGGAAGCGCGATAGGCCAACGCTCCGACCAACTTCCGACCACAATCCAAGCTTTTCCGACACTGACGGAAACAGGCCCAAAACATTTCGCAGTTCGGGGCTACATTTAAGGGAAGGCCTTTAAGCATTTTTGGAAACCCAACCAGGAGTAAGCGAGCGACAAAGGAGTGTTGAAAAGGCAAAAAAGAGTAGACAGACGTCGGCTGACACGTTGACTGCGCGGAGTTGGAAGCCCTTCGGACCGCGCTTGTCTGTGCGAGCTATTGTCGCGCGTCTGGCTCACAGCACGGTTTCACAACATTACTTGCCTGGGCACGACCGGTGTTTTCCGACAACGTGCCTTTTTTGACTCGAGTCCCATCGAGTCGCGGATGGCGAAGGTGCAATGCGGGTTTTGGCTTTAGGCGTACGGAGCTCAGGCCGAGCTGCCAAGTTGGGTGGTTTTCTTGTGGCCCTCAAATTTGGGGTGCGGATGCCCTGTACAAAAAAGGGGGGATAGTACAAAAACAGCATGGTGCCCTCACCTATTTACAAAGGTGAATTTCTACCCTGATGCAGGGATCATGGCAGAACCGAATCTGCGGTTGAGAAAACGAGGCCGATGTAAAAAGCTAACGGCAAGCATGTTTTTCAGTTGTTGATTTTTAGTTTGTTCCAGAAGGCCAAGAAAGACTCGACTGCTGCCACGTCCGGACAATGAAGACTGTGCCAAGGCCCACATGAAAGCCCACGAAGGTCCGAAGCACGTCACTTCGGAAGCGGTCTATAGACTTCAGGGAGCGACCCAAGAATGTGTTTATTTGCAATTTGCGGTGGAATTTTGGGCGCCAGGCAATTGCGCAACGGACTTGCCAAAGCTCCGAGGAAGATTTAAGCAAGATTTGGAGTGGCAGGTGGTTTTGAGCCCGCGCCGTCGCAGTTGGATTTGCAGCATACGCCCAATGCGCAAAGAGCTGGCAACCATGCCATCATGTGCAACATGTATGCTCATGCTCTGCGGAGATTTGATTGTGGCATACTTGCCTGTGTGAGTTGCATCGCTGAAAGGGTAGAGTCTTTCTCGACATGGTGATGGCAGAGCGTTTCTGGCTGGAGGCAGGGCGTGCGAGCTGTTTTGGGGTGTGTGGCAGACAATAAGAGTACTTGCAATACTTGCATTGCACAATTTGCCCGGAAACACGTCATGCATGGACAAGCCACGGCCTTTATAAAAAAATGAAAAATTAAAAAAAATGGCAGCTGGAAGAAGGTCCCTCTCAACACCAAACACCTATAAGGAGATCTCGTCCGGTTCTGGGGCAAGGGTTGGTCCCTGAGAAGGTAGTCTTCTGACTGTCTTTTCTTGGATCGTTGTCAGAATCCAAACAAACCCTAGCAAGTTGTTGTTGTTTGCAAAGAGCTGAGGAAGCAGGGAACAAGGTTCGCTTCGAGGATTAGTTCGAGGGTTTGTTCTGGCTAGAGGCCCAGCCACCTTGTTCCCTTGCAATGTGGCTTCGTGTTTTTTTCTTCTCCTTTTTTTTTGGGGGTCATATATACGACCAACCCCCCCCCCCCGTGGAATTTTGTAAGGACTGAAGACGAAAGCATATTCGGTGCTACGGCGCTGTGGTCGTGGAAGACCGCGGAAGACCGCGCGGAAGTTTCGCGGAAGGTTATGTGTTATCATGGGATGAAGCTTTACTCTTGTACTACACGAGTACTGAAAAGTTGTGCTGCTTGAGCTGGGACAGCTTGTGCTGGCTTAAAAGCTGCGATGTTTCTCAAAGTCAATGTGTGCTTCATGTGTTGATTTGTACTGAGATGAAAACGATACCCCGAGCGATACCTGCGCAATTCCGAAACGATACCGCGGAGTGCCTGGGGCCAACTGAGCAACAGCAACCGAGTCTGGCATCATATTCGGCGGTCCTTCTGATTCCCGCGGCAGAGTTTGTAGAAAAGCGCGAAAAACAAAATTCGCGGTCCGAAATTTGTTTTTCGTTCCGGCATTACATTCGGAGCTCCAAACGATACCCAAAACGATGCCAAAACGAAACCCATACAATTGCAGCTGTCGCCTGGCGTGCGCCGGGACTGGCCCACCCGTCTCTTGTTTTAGCGTGAAATGTCTCTTGTGTCTATTTCCCAGTGCTGCTTGCTGCTCATTCTCTCGCCCGGGGACGCCGCAATTGTAGCAGCGTGCTGGTGCCATACCCAAAACGATACCAAAACGAAGCCCCCGCAACTGTGGCTGTCGCCGTGTGCGGGGGGTGGCGTGTCTCTTTACGTCGCGTAGCTTGTCGCTTGTTGCCACGTTCCCCCTTCCTTTTCTTTCTCCGGTGTTCTGCTGCTCCGCTTCCTACGCTTGCTTGTCCTTCTCCTTTTGCTCGTTCTGCTCTTCGTCCCATCCTCGCTCCATTCCTAGTCTACTTCTTGCTTTCTGCACTAGCTCTTCCTCTTGGCTTGCTTTACTTTTGCTTTACGGAAACTTACTTATGTTCAGACAGAACTTGTGGTTTTACCTCCATCGCGGAAGTTCGCGGAAGGGCGAGGCGGAAGGCAATTTTTGGAGCAAGGAATATTGGATATATTTTGGGGGGTGGCGGGTCCAAAAGAGAACCCATTTCGGGGAGGGGGGGGTGAAACCGATGAGCCATTTGGCTGATCTCGAGGCGAAGCCGCGGCGCTCCCAGAGCCCCGAGCTGCCGCCCACCGCGGCGGTGGCGGGCGTGGTGTCGCCATCCAGGGCCAGGGCCGAGAAGGCCGAGGCCCGTGGATGCGCCGAGCGGAAAAAGTGAAACACAGGCCTCAGGAGGCACGTGTTGGGGTTTTGATTTCTTTCTCGGATTGAAGGTGTGTTGTCAGTTTGGAAGTTTGGAAGTCGCTCCTGCGTTGCGACTTGACAGACCATGGCGAAGGTCTCAGGCCGATTTGTATCATAGGTCTTCAAGCCGTTGAAACAGTTGGGTTGGTTCAGCTTGGGGCCAGCTGTTCTTTTTTGGCCAACCTTTCAATCTGACCTGGGTTTGGTAATTGGGTGTGCCTTTTTTTAAAGACAGCTTCCACAAAGAACCGCTGCCCCCAAAAAAAAGGAAGGAACTCAAAAACAAGTGGGACGACGCATCCAATGGACGCCGGCGCAAGCCAGGTCGAGACGGGCCCGAGCATCCGAATGTCACAGTCACCGGCGCAGTCGCGACAGGCGCAGTCGATGTCCCCGTTTGCTCGGCACGATGCGCAGTGAAGGCGCTTGACCTCCAGGCCGCGTCTTGTTGAGGTACCCCTGACCTGGCGTGTTCCATGTTGGTGGGCGGAGGGTTTTGTTTTGCTGCTTTTAGATGGACGCCGAAAGGAAAGCCGCTTATTTTGCCAACTGTTGGGACGCATCTGTGGCAGCTTAATCGTCGTGGGGTGAGGCCGGCCTGTCATTTGCATTCAGGAGTTGATGCCAAGACACACTTTGTGTTTTCATTTGCAAATCTTGAGGAGAGAACCAAGTGATAGGTACGGGGACGTTGTGCCCCTGGTTTTCCCTTTGGTTCCCCTGCAAAACCAACCCAAAACGGGCTCAAACAAGTTCTTTCCCGAATTTCCAGTCGCTAGCTCGACGGCGCCGGGCCTCACTCTCTCTGCTTCAGGCCGACCGTTGCCTCTTTGCTGCAACGTTCCACGGCTTTTGCGGGACCAGTTCCAAGCTCTCTTCGTGCGGCTCCTTGGGCAGAACGTGTTGCATTTGCAAGCCCCGCTTCCCGACGAATGCAGGCGCGTGACCTGTGCGAGCGAGGATCTTGCCAGGTTTCGCCATGCACAAAAGCGTTCGCCCAAATTTGCCCCCTCGGCTTGTTCGATTCCTAATCATTGCTTCGCGAGTTGCAGATCGACATGTATAAATCTCAAGGCTGATCCATGGTGGATCCCTGCATCCCATTCGCGCTCGAGGTTTCACCAAGCTTTGCAAGCAGTGCTTCCTCCTCACCGAGACCTTCACCAGCTTGGAGGCTGCAAAGGTCTTTTGGGAGGCCTGGTTCTTTCCAGCCGCGCTTGGCTGGGACCTCAAAAAGTGACTTGCGGGGTGTTTCAAGATAGGGCTACCTAGGGAATGTTTTTTTTTTGCTTTCTTCACGTGCCTTTTGAAACCGACAGGAACACCCGCATGAAAAGACACAGCCACATCATTGCTGCCTACGGACTCATTGATTCGGGGGGAAAAGGTCCCTCCTTTCAGGGCTTTAGTGTCAACGATTGAGCGGAGTGGGTCAGAATCCGAAAATGTCATATTTGGGGCAAAGGCTGGTTGCTTCCCTCGCTGCTGGGCTTGCGTTTTTCTAGAAAGGAAGCAAAGAGATGGGCACGTAGCTTGAGGCAACGAGGGCTCGCCTTTGGCCTGCCTTGAGAGAGGTCAAAGGGTCCCGAGGGTCCCCAGAATTTCTCCAGTCTAAAGAGGCGGTCGAATGGCAAACACTGCCGGTTGTTGCGTGAGGAGCTGCTTTTTTCCTGCCGCATTTGTGTTGAGCTCACCGATCCGGTGATATCTCCAGTTTCACCGATGCGGGGATATCTGCAGCTCGCGGTCATACTTTGGGACCCGATTCGAACTTCAGCTTTTGGAATCCCACAGTTTGCCGCGCGTTTTCTGATTTTGCTTCTTGCTGGGCTCGGTTCTCAATTTGTTCCGTTAATTGTGCAACCTGGCGGCAGGATAGGTGGATAGCTAGGGGCTCCGGTTTTGACGGAAAAGGCGGAAAGAAATGGCACATGGCGGATCGAGTGACGGATGGATAGAAAGAACGAAATGTTTTTAAGGAGATGATGAATCAGATTGCGAAGTTTCGCGTGTCCGATGATGATGTGTGCTCCACAAGCGCCTTCTTGGCTCCCGTGTTTGTTGGGTTCCATTAGGATCCTGTCATCTCCCAAAGGCTCATCAATCAAAACAGAAACCTCAGGGCCTCACGGCTCCTGTTTTCCCACTCTCCGTTGACCCATTTAGGGTTCCCAGAAGTTGACAATTCATTTCCAGGTTACAACAGCAACAGCCCAAGGGAAGCGTCCAGTACCCCGCCTCCTTTGTAGCCTGTGACTGTGAGCCTTCGCATAGCTCTTCCCAATCTCCCGACGATGCTCGGGCAAAGTGTCCAAGCAAGAGGTTTGCAAAAGGAGCCACC
>CAUJNA010001225.1:1066833-1069333 GCA_963377175.1 Effrenium voratum | reverse complement strand
TGTCTGTGTGTCTGTGTGTCTGTGTGTCTGTGTGTCTCTGTGTCTCTGTGTCTCTGTGTCTCTGTGTCTCTGTGTCTCTGTGTCTCTGTGTCTCTGTGTCTCTGTGTCTCTGTGTCTCAGTGTCTCTGTGTCTCTGTGTCTCTGTGTCTCTGTGTCTCTGTGTCTCTGTGTCTCTGTGTCTCTGTGTCTCTGTGTCTCTGTGTCTCTGAGTCTCTCTGTCTCTGTGTCTCTGTGTCTCTGTGTCTCTGTGTCTCTGTGTCTCTGTGTCTCTGTGTCTCTGTGTCTCTGTGTCTCTGTGTCTCTGTGTCTCTGTGTCTCTGTGTCTCTGTGTCTCTGTGTCTCTGTGTGTCTGTGTGTCTGTGTGTCTGTGTGTCTGTGTCTCTGTGTCTCTGTGTCTCTGTGTGTTTGTGTCTCTGCGTCTCGTTGTCTCTGTGTCTCTGTGTCTCTGTGTCTCTGTGTCTCAGTGTCTCTGTGTGCCTGTGTGCCTGTGTGTCTCTGTGTGTCTGTGTGTCTGTGTCTCTGTGTGTCTGTGTGTCTGTGTGTCTGTGTGTCTGTGTGTCTGTGTGTCTGTGTGTCTGTGTCTGTGTGTGTCTGTGTGTCTGTGTGTCTGTGTGTCTGTGTGTCTGTGTGTCCGTGTCTCTATGTCTCTGTGTCTCTGTGTCTCTGTGTCTCTGTGTCTCTGTGTCTCTGTGTCTCTGTGTCTCGTTGTCTCTGTGTCTCTGTGTCTCTGTGTCTCTGTGTCTCTGTGAGTCTCTGTGTCTCTGTGTGTCTGTGTCTGTGTTTGTGCTTGTGCTTGTGTGTGTGTGTTTGCGTCTGTGGGTGTGCGGGTGGGTGAGTGGGTGGTTTTTCTGCAATTGCAGGGCTAGTCGCTTAGGAACCACATTCTTTTCCAATTTTGCTCGATTTGGATCATGACCTAGGGGCAATCCCAAAGCCAGAGCGCAATGCCAAATTCAGAAAAAAACACGGAGCCCTCGCTCGTTTGCTTCTGACCTATCTTTAGGTGCCTGAGAAAGCTTGCTTTGCTAGGTCCCATGTGAGTGTGAGCCACCATTTCTCCCCCGTCGTCCGACTTGATTCGCGCAATTGGTCAGAAACAATGGCCTAGGTTATATAACCAATGCTTCGCACCCTGCAGCCTGGTATCTGGTAGCACAAAAAGCGCTTGCGGCGCACAATCATAAGGACATACGCGGGCTTCATGTAAGGTGCACCGCTGGCAAGAAAGCCTTATCAAGGGCTTAGGCCTTTTGAAGCCATATCTGGACCCCCTTCATGGCTTCACAGCGCAAAAGCCGCAAGCAGGCCCTCAACTGACCAAAAGCCCAGAAGGTGTTTCAATTCTTCGGCCACCGTGCAAGGATCGCCTCAAGCACCGGCCGCTGCCCAGACACCCTTCGTCGAGCCGTCGTTTTGGCAGGCGCGTTTTTATCGATTCGAGCTGGGTCGACTTCTGAGTAGAGCTCCCCGTTTTTAGGGTCTTCATAGATTTGTGGTTTCCAGAGAAAAAAGATTGGCGGGTGGCCCTCCATGTTTTCCCTTGTGCGAAGCCCGCCCCGAGCGAAATCGCCTTCCGCACATGGCCTTTTTTGCTGCAGCTGTGCCGCAAAGGTCGGCACTTCGGAGAATCCGGCCAGCCATGAATCAATGGTGGGGCGCGCGCTAAAGCACACGCAGCTGACATCAAACAGAAATTCTCCAGCAACCATGCGCATGCCTGCGCCAAGCTTGAGGGCTGGGGATGGGAATTCCCGTGACGGGTCCGGGCAAACCCTAGCCTGCACGGAATAATGCTACTCATGTCCATAGTGGGGTGCGCCCAAACTAGGGGGTCACCTGAAACAATTTGAATTCGAGAAGCTTTCGGCCTATGGGCCTAAACCATCAATGTTGAGCTTGGTGGCAGCCTGTTTTCCGTCCCATGGACGCATGGCTCCGCTATGGCGCTGGCTGCTCTTGCCGCTGGCTTGCGCGATCCTTGAGGCGATCCCGGAGGCGATCCCGGAGGCGATCCCGGAGGCGATCCGAGTCGCCAGGATGATCGGCCAAGCGTACCTGCAATTTGGATTGCCACGCCACAAGCTTGGGGAATGGCCGGGGACATCTATAGGCAAGGTGAATCGATTCATTTTTCCGCACGCCTGTGCTCCCGCTCGTCGTTTTTTGTTTTTGGGAGGCCTGCGAGGAGATAACGAACGACACCGAGACCTGCCTGCTGAGAAGCGATTTGCGGGGTAAGTGCCAGGTGGATTGGCGCGCCGAGGCTGTGTCGCTGTGCAAAAGCCTCGTCCAAAGCGAGCCGAGGGCGTTTCTCCGGCTTGGTATATTGCCAACACCTCTTTAGCTGGTCAATTGAGAAAGTCAACCTGCTTTGCCCTTCTGACTTCTGGCTGCTGACCGCCAAAAGGGAAATTGAAGGGGAATTTGGTAATTGCTTTGAAAGAAGGCATGGACAGTTCCAGATCTTGGGCTAGACTTTGTAACTTTGCCCCTTTAGAAT
>CAUJNA010001225.1:1031810-1064233 GCA_963377175.1 Effrenium voratum | reverse complement strand
ACACGCAGACACACACAGACACACACACACACACCACACAGACACATACACACACCGCACACACACACACCACACACACAGACACATACAGAGACACGCAGACACACGCAGACACACACAGACACACACGACACAGACACATACAGAGACACGCAGACACACACAGACACACACACACACACCACACAGACACATACAGAGACACGCAGACACACACAGACACACACACACACCACACAGACACATACAGAGACACGCAGACACACACAGACACACACACACACACCACACAGACACATACAGAGACACGCAGACACACACAGACACACACACACACACACACACACACACACAGACAGACCAGACAGACCAGACAGACCAGACAGACCAGACAGACCAGACAGACCAGACAGACCAGACAGACAGACAGACACACACACACACACACACACACACACACACACACACACACACACACACACACACACACACACACACACACACACACACACACACACACACACACACACACACACACACACACACACACACACACACACACACACACACACACACACACACACACACACACACACACACACACACACACACACACACACACACACACACACACACACACACACACACACACACACACACACACACACACACACACACACACACACACACACACACACACACACACACACACACACACACACACACACACACACACACACACACACACACACACACACACACACACACACACACACACACACACACACACACACACACACACACACACACACACACACACACACACACACACACACACACACACACACACACACACACACACACACACACACACACACACACACACACACACACACACACACACACCGCTTGAGATGCCCAAGAAGCACCCATGGCAAATCCGGAGGCAGCACTCTGAGCTCCTGCGCTTCCCACGGGCTGGTGCGCTCCTGTAGGGTGTCTTGGATGGCCTTCACAGGTGTGCGTTTGTCCCTACATGCCCCCTTCGGTGGCTTCGGAAAGTGCCATGTCCTTAACGATGGGCATGTTGGGCCAAAGCGTTAACCGTAGGTGGTCGCTTGTCTTGACTCTTAATAAGTATCCACTTGGGCCACCATTTTGGCTCAAGTGGACCTTTTGATCTTTTGTCTTGTGATTTGAAATCTTTCTTTCCCCTACTCTCAAAGCCATGTACGCCCCCGCCTACGCTGGTGCCGCGGTAGCAGAGGCCAAGGCTAAGGCAAAGGCCTCCATGGCAAAGTACCTGGCGAACCTCGTGAAGAGGGAGGAAGAAGGATGGACCGTTTTGGCTGCTGAGGTCCCTCAGGCACCTGACGAGCGTTTCTTCTCCAGCGCAGATGAGCTGGAGCAGGCCCCCCTTATCCCGGCCAAGTGCAAGGCAGAGGATGAGCCGATGGAAGATGCAGCCCCTGGGGTGGCGCAGGTGCCGAAGGCCCTGACACGCCCCTCAGGGGCGTTCCTGGAGCTCCTGAACCCGCCGGAGGAGGACGTGCCCATGGAGGAGCTCCTGGCGAAGGACGAGAAGGAGCTGCCGATGCCCAGGTTCCCCTCGGCTGCAGCCCGCTTGGAGGAGGCCCGCCTGGATGCCCGGGCAGACGCCAAGTGGCAGAGGCGCCGGGAGCTGATGGCGAAGGTCAAGGAGCAGGCGTCCTCGGAGGAGGATGAGAACCCCGCAGCCCCCCCGCCGGGGGGGAGCGTGTTCACCAAGGCCCTCAAGGTCTCGGAGGGCCTCTACCAGTTCAGCGACGACCAGATGGCGGGCGACTTCCCTTGCTTCGATGCGACCACGGCCACTAGGCTCCGCCGACTGCAGGCCAAGGACGTCCAGCGGCTCCTGCGAGGCTTTGAGGGCCCCCAACTCAAGCAGGGGGGCCTGGAGCGCGTTGTGGAGGCCTTCTACATCGCCAAGATGAAGTACGAGCATGAGGCCCGGCTCAGCACCCCGGGACAGCAGGTTGGCAAGCGCGCTGGCTTGGGGTACGGGGGCCTGGAGAACCGCCCCCTGGGCAAGGTGCCCACATCCTGGATCTGCCCCTGCTGCACCATGCCCTGGGTGAAGAAGGGCGCCACGAAGTGCATGGGGTGCGGCAAGAAGACGGAGCCCATTGACACGGCGACCAACTCGGCCACCCTGGAGATGGCGGGCACGCATTGGCAGTTGACGGTGGATGACCAGGGCAATGCGGTCTGGACGGCGGCCCGGTCCGCGGGTGCCGAAGGCCCTGACACGGACCGGGCCCGCGACCTCAAGCTCAGTGCCTCGGTGGACGTCAGCGAGCTGGCCACCGACCCGATGGCCTGCGAGAACCCGGACCAGGCCAGCTTCTCGGACCCGAGGGCCCTGACAAGCCGTCCGCCACCCCGGTGGGCCTGGACACCAAGGACCCGGAGGTGCAGCTCTCGGTCCTGCGCTGGATGATGAGCAAACGGGTCGGAGAGGTCCGTATCTTTGCGGGCCGCTGGGTCCGACGACCGGGCCCGGTACACGTCCCGGATTGGGCGAAAAACCTCACCAAGGTGAATCCGGAGGCGTTGGAGAAGGGTACGCATCCCAGGAACCACCAGGTGGGTGGACTCCCCTGGGCCAGGTACTCCGTTGATGAGTTGCACCAGCAGGCGAAGGCGGGGGACCGACCCTACCCTGGGGACCTGCGATCCATCTTTTGGGCTGCCCCCCACGATCCGGATGAGGACTTCCACTGGACGCGCCAGATCTCGTCCTGGACACTCCCAGGCCTACTGGGGATGTTCGGGCACAGCTACACCCTGCGCCAGCTCTGGGGAGTCTGGGAGTCTCTGCCACTGCTGCAGGGCCCTAGGCAGCGGGGCCCGAAAAACAAGGCCCAGAATCAGACCCGCCTGGAGGGCTGGGAGGAAGGAGGACGCGCGGTGGCAGTTTCCGCAGACAGGACCGGAGTGGCGATTGGTCTACCGGGCCATGGGCAAGGTCCTCGCGGCCCGGGCCTTCCTCACGGACACCCCGGCGGAGGTGATGCAGCTCCCGGTCCAGGACGTGGCGGACTCCAAGGAGCAGATGATCCTGCGGGCGGTATGCGACGAGCGCATCTCGGTCCCGGTGGAGAGCCTCCAGCAGTTCCCAGAGGTGTACAAGGCCCTCATGGACCGCATTGGAGGCCCGGGGGCCCTGGCGGAGGTGAAGGTCAACTGGCGCTGCAACACGAAGCAGTGGTGGGTCGGCGCAGTCCCCGACTCAGTGGCCCCCTCCATCTACCGCAAGCTCGGCTACACCAACGACATGATCAAGCTGATGGGCCTGGACCCCTCCGCCCCTGGGTGCCGGACAGGTGCCGATGGCCCTGACATCCGCCCCAGGGGAGGCGAGGGCGATGAGGGGATCGTTTACCCCCCCATCACGGCGGACAACGTCCACGGCGTGGTGGGTAAGGACTACCGGAAGAAGAACTATCCGGTGGAGATGAAGCATGTCTTCTGGGCGCACATGGAGTGTGGCCTGGTCCTGAGCTCCGTCACCCCGTGGGAACTCATCCCGAAGACAAAAGGGGAGACCCGGGGGGGCTACATGTGCAAGTATTGTAAGGGGTACTGGCGTGCCGGGGGAGGGGGCACCCGCCTCCTCCAGATCCGGGCCGGCAAGGCCATCTTGCAGCTGGTGTTGGACGAGCCGCCGGAGGGCCTCTACAACCGCTGGGTGAAGGAGCGGCTGGAGTACTACCGCCGGGTGGAGCCCTCGGCCCCGTTGCGGGACGTCTCCATCGTGGACCAGAAGGTGCCCAGGTTCAGATTCAGCCAGACCACCCAGACAGGCCACGTCTCCAATGCCATCTGGGAGCTGATTCTGCGGAATCCGGAGGCTGCTGCGCTCAAGCGCATCGATGACATCGCGAAGGGGGCCGCGTGATGATGCGGGACAACGCCATCTTCCGGCACACCATCCAGGACCGCGGCCATCCGGAACGGATGCGCAGCGCACCCCGGGGGGGGGACAGCTGCCGAAGGCGCTGATATCCCCCCCCAGGGAACAGCGCAGGCCCAGACTTGCACCAGGCGAGGAAAATTGGCGCGGCTTGGGCTGATCCGGGGTGCGCCTTGGTTCCCCTCTCTTGTTTGGTTTTCCCTTTTCGGGGCGGCTCCCTGGGTCCCCCTTTTTCCCCCGTTTCCTCCGTTTCGGGGTTGACTTTCCGGGGTTTTGGGGGGCCCCCTGTTGTTTGGTTGGGGTTTGCACCTAGGGACTAGGCCCCCGGCTCGAGTGGATCATGATGATGTGGAGGCCCCGCCTCCCTTCCCCGTTTGGGACGACCTTCCTAGGGGCGCCAACCGCGCTCCAGTTGATTTTGCATGACCTTGGATTTGCACCAGTGCAGTCGGACGGGGAAATCCTCGTGGCGTGCTGCCTGGAATGGGTCAAAAAGGACAAGGTCGCCAACCCGGATGCGGTGGTCTTTGACCCGCGGCCGTGGACACGGATCGTGGGGCTGGCACCTGACGGCAACCACGTCCTGGTGGCCTCGGACACCTACAACTTGATCCTCGCGAGGATACTCGGCTCCCAACCACAACCGCTGGAGGAGGCGGATTTGGAGCTCGCTACTAAGACCCTGCAACAACTTCTGTTTCGTGCGGCAGGCGCCAGGCAATCGCACACCTATTCTCCACTGGAAATGGAACAGGCCATCCGGGACCGCGAAGAGTGGATCCTTTCCGGATCGATTGAGGCCCCGGATGTCCTGGCAGTGGCCAACAAGTGGCGGCATTGGAAACCAGGGAAGATCAAGACCCAATTGCCGACATCTCAGAGAGCGTTGGAACAACACTTGAGGGCCAGGTGGTTGGAACGCCTCCTGGGATACTTCATCCCCTTCCGGCACCAGATCCCCTACATGCACCAGGTGATGGGGGCCAGGGAGCTGGAGGAGTTTGGCCACCTCTTTGGTGATGCCCGGTTCCGTACCATCCGGGCACACTGCTTGGCCTATGAGGGCATGCGCAAGATCGGCTTCCAGAACCTCCCCTGGACGGCCGGCGACGTCCGGCACCTCATGAACCAGGCGGTCACGTTGGAGGTCACCCCGGCGAAGCTCCAGAAGTGGTGGGGCACTTTAAAGTGGCTCTCCATTAAACTCGGCATGCTCAACGTTGACGAACACAAACAACTCCTGGAGAAGCGGAAAGCCATCCAGGAGACGCTGGTGGACACCCAGGTCAAGCCACAGCGCAAGGCGGTGGTTCCGACCCGGGCAATTGTTTGGGCCCTGGAACAAGGGGCAGAAGGGGC
Source organism: Effrenium voratum (assembly GCA_963377175.1). Taxonomy (NCBI): domain Eukaryota; class Dinophyceae; order Suessiales; family Symbiodiniaceae; genus Effrenium; species Effrenium voratum. The sequence continues at coordinate 1,058,919 of CAUJNA010001225.1, read as the reverse complement.
CCCGCCGGAGAACCGGGTCCCGGAGCTGACCAAAGCAGTGGACAGGTACATCATGGCGATGGCCAGGTTCAACCTGGCCTGCAGATTTCTTCAACCAGAGGTTCCCACTGGCATCTCCATTTGCTCCCACACTTCCATGGACGGGGGCATCTGATGCGGGAGCTGGCAAACAGGCGGACCATGCATGGGTTGGTGGTTGGTGCTCGGACGTGCCCAACCCCGACAAGTCCCGAGTGAAGTGGTTCCAACACAGAATCACACCGGAGGGCGAGCCGTGGGCCTTCACTACTGGGGACCCGCAGCGGGCGATAGCGGCCTTGGAGCTCTTCGGCCTCCTCCTTTTGGTGAGGGCTGTTCTGCTTTGTGCAGCCGGCTCGGCTTCTCACACTAGGATTCTGGTTGCTAGTGATAACCAGGGAAACGTTTTCTCCCTGCTTAACGATTCCACTCGCAGGATGCCCAATGCGGCCATCCTCATGGAAATTGTGTTAACACTGCATGACCACCAGGTCATGTTAGGACCGTCGCATGTGAAGCGCGACTTTAACACATGGGCGGATGAACTTACTCATCCGGACCCGCAATTTCCGACTGAGAACCGGGTCTTCCCCTCAGTCGAAAGCGAATTGATCAAGCTGATCTTCGCTACTTTCCTTCCTCACCCATGATGCCGGGAGGGCATCCGGTGAGGTGGGAGGATTCCTCCCTCGCTGTGGGAGTGGCATCAATTCTACTCCCATCAGCTGCTGAGGGGAGCTGCCCAGTGGAGCTGGGCAATCCTCCCATTTTGGCACTAATCCTTATGCGGCGTAAAGGATGCACCGTTTCGCGATTAAGGTACCAGTAGCACCAATGTGGTGCTTTGAAGAGTCTGGGCCCATTTTAATATGACCCAATTTTAAACTTAATATTGCCAAGACCTCATCTCAGATTCCCCGTACTTAATTTCGAAGTGCAGTTCAAAAGTCTAGTTTTGCCAAGACTTAATCTCGGCTTCCTCGTGCAGTAAGTTAGATGGGCAAGATTTCCAAACTTAGTATTGTCACGATTTAACTGCAGGTACCCACTGCTTCCTGAACTAATTACTGCCAATCTACTTTTAGTGTTGGCAAGATCCAACCGCAGATTCCCAATGCTTAATTTGGAGTTGCCAGTTCTAAGTTCAAAATAGTGTTTCCAAGGCTGAATTCCAAGTCCGGTCTGACTTTGTAAACGCCAAGGCTTTGAGCGAACAAAACACCGCCCTGCACACACGCACAACACGTCTAGCCATTAAAGCAGACTCCGAAACAGACAGTCGTGCTAATGCAGGATCCCATTGTTTGAAATAGCGGTGTGTTTAAATATTAACGGTTTGGGGAAAACTAGCCAAAACAGGATTTCCTACACCTAAGGGCCTGTAGCCCGAGCTGGGAAGGGCTTAGATAAGCCACCGTTAAGTAAAAGGCTGAGGCTTTGGTCTGACAGAGGAATCCCAACACAGTCACAGGATTTTGAACTAGGATGCATTTGTCTATGGCAGCGACCCCCCCATCATTCAAGTAGGACTTTAGGGTTAGGCTAGAGTTTGGCTCAAGGTTGGCCAGGATACATCGGGGCACTTGGTGACTCCGGCCACGGTGCAAATGGCAATTTGTCAGGTAATGTAGGATGCGGACTGAGAACACTTGAACTACAATTTAGACCCTTTTAGGGCCAATGAATTTGAATCTACTGAACCTTACGGTTTTTCCCTGTGCATCCTTACGCAAGCTCGACCAACATCATGGACCACAGGGTGGTGAGGCCATGAAGCGCCCAGAAATCTTTGGCATGGCATCGCTTTTAAGATTTCCATTCACTTGCGGGTCAAGCCTGCTTTGCAAGCGGGCAGCTTATATTGAAGGCGAGGTCATTGGACATAGCATGTGCAGGTGGTTGTCCTCTAGTGTCATCTCTGGGAACGACCGATGTGATACTGATAACTGCCTGTTATACCATTTTGGACAAACACGCGCCGCTGTTGCGCGACAGGCGATTTTCTTTCGTGTCGTTTGCGTGCCGCAAACAACACCTGGCAGCGCTTATCCTTGCACATTCTAATGCTTGTTCGCTTTGTCCAGTGCTTCCCTTTTTAGTTCCTTGGTGGAGAAACAGCTGGACAAAGGCCCGCTCTCGTACAGTCATTGGGCAGCCGGCAACATCATAATGGCAACCCAGGTTCATCAGTTCCTGAATGGTTGATGGGGGGTGTCCCTTTTCATTTCGAGGTGATGACTTGCTTTTGATACATCCTGATTGGTTGATCGGGGAATCCCATTTTAGAGGGCATTGTCTGCTTTTGAGCAGGCTGATGTATTCTGGGGCCGTCATTCTGGCAGAGACAAGGACGGCTGTTTGTTTGAGTCTGAGCAGTAGGGACTTGGGGACACGCAGCGCCCCTAGCGCATGTTTTCGATACGCTTCTGAAATGATCAACGAACCGCAGGACCAATGGGAACCTTGTTAACCCCAAGGACCAAAGGGAATATGAATATGCACCGATGCTTGGGAAGAAGTTTGAATGAACCCCTCTGGTTTCCTTTGAGGGATCATAGGAGTTCCTTCCCAACACCCAGAGGGGTCGTTCCCTATCCCACAAGAAAGTTGACCCTCCACTTCTTGGAGTTAAGGGGAAAACGAAGCGGTTCCTCCTCGCTGAGGCCGGGATGCTGCCGTTGCGCTCCGCTGCGGGCGGCGGCTGCGGCATGACGTCTTGGCAGTGCCGCACCACGCTGCGCCTCCGGTTCGATTGGGTTTGTTTGTTTGTTTGTTTGTTGGTTTGTTTGTTGGTCTGTTGGTTGTTGATGATGATGACGATGATGTTGTTGATGTTGTTGTAGAGTTTCCATCGCAATCTCAGATTTTGAACGGGAAGGAGCCAACGGAAGCCACATATTGTCAGAGCCTACCGGCATCCCCTCGCTGGGTGCCTCTTGTCTCCCATTTCAGACCCAATGAGCTCAAAAGAGCCGAGTACAAGCGCAACCCTCTGCCAGCTTCTCCCCCTGAATCCGCAAGGTTTATCAATCCGGATCAACCTTCTGTGCGGGTGCCGGTTCTTGATGTATCAGCCAAAAGGCCCCAGGGTGTCAAATAAACTGGGCCGCCAAGCCTTCGCCACATCCTACAGGTGAACAAAATAGTGTGCAGTTGCATGAACAAACTGGCAAATAATCGACCCTAAAACACCCTGGGTGCAACAGCCGCAAACAAAAAACGCAGTTCCCCGCATGAAGCATTTTGCTCCGTTCCGTAGGTCTACGGTGGATCGATTCCTGGCCGGGCTGGAAGGTTTTGTACGTTGCCCAGACGCATGCTGTTTGTTTGGACGGGCCATTTCGATGTTCTTGGATTGTTCGGCTGGGCTGGCTTGCTGCCCACAGCTTCTCCATTTGCTTAGATTTTAGCTGCACTTCGGCAAACGGTGCCAGCTTTCGGTCCGCTCTTTTCAAGTGCTTCTGGGGGTTGCTTATAGTTCTATCAAAGAATTGTAACTGCAAAAGGCCGCCCTAGTAGCCCAAACTTTATGCAGTCCCTTTTTGCCGGTGAGATGCTGGGACCGAAGCTTTTGACTCCCAATCCTTTCTGCGGCTCCCTATGGGCCGTCTATGGGCCTTCAATTTGTTGGGGAAGACTCGGTACATTCACGGCCTCCAAGCAAGGCTTGGGGGTGGGGGGGGCTATCACTTGTCAAACTTGACACTGATGGCCATACTAGGGGTGATAAGCCTGTCTTCTTTGGGATTCTGTCAAGGGGAGCCTTGCAAGCTTTTTTTCAAGGGGTGGGGATTTGGGGCAAGGTACAAGGAGTCGAGCAAGTCCTCGCGCGGCGGGGGCTCCTTGTGGCTCTCTAGCCGCTTGTTGTCCCTGCAGACCGGGGCGCAGCTTCTGGCAGACGGCGAGGCGAGCGAAAGATGAAACCCACGCAGCCCACTTTCCTTGTTCGATGGGGGGACGCGGCCAACCGTCTGGCAGATGCTCGGTCTGTCGGTTCGTCGGGTTCGTCGGTTGGTTGGTCGGTTGGGTTGCTTGCAATTGCTTGCTTTTGCTTGTGCTTGTGCTTTTGCTTTCTTTTGCTTTTGCTTTTGCGATTGCTTGCTTTTGCTTCTCCTTTTTGCTTTTGCTTTTGCTTTTGCTTTTGCTTTTGCTTTTGCTTTTGCTTTTGCTTTTGCTTTCTTTTGCTTGTGCTTTTGCTTGCTTTTGCCTTTGCTTTTGCTTTCTTTTGCTTTTGCTTTTGCTTTTGCTTGCTTTTGCGTTTGCTTGCTTTTGCTTTTGCTTTTGCTTGCTTTTGCTTTTCCTTTTGCTTTTGCTTTTGCTTTTGCTTTTGGTCTTGCTTTTGCTTGCTTTTGCTTTTGCTTGCTTTTGCTTGTGCTTTTGCTTGCTTTTGCCTTTGCTTTTGCTTTCTTTTGCTTTTGCTTTTGCTTTTGCTTGCTTTTGCGTTTGCTTGCTTTTGCTTTTGCTTTTGCTTGCTTTTGCTTTTCCTTTTGCTTTTGCTTTTGCTTTTGGTTTTGCTTGCTTTTGCTTTTGCTTTTGCCATTGCTTTTGCTTTTTCTTTTGCTTGCTTTTGCTTTTGCTTGCTTTTGCTTTTGCTTTTGCTTCTGCTTGCTTTTGCTTTTGCTTTTGCTTTTGCTTTTGCTTGCTTTTGCTTTTGCTTTTGCCATTGCTTTTGCTTTTTCTTTTGCTTGCTTTTGCTTTTGCTTGCTTTTGCTTTTGCTTTTGCTTTTGCTTTTGCTTTTGCTTGCTTTTGCTTTTGCTTTTGCTTTTGCTTTTGCTTGCTTTTGCTTTTGCTTGCTTTTGCTTTTGCTTTTGCTTTTGCTTGTGCTTTTGCTTTCTTTTGCTTTTGCTTTTGCGTTTGCTTGCTTTTGCTTTTCCTTTTTGCTTTTGCTTTTGCTTTTGCTTTTGGTTTTGCTTGGTTTTTCTTTTGCTTTTGCTTGCTTTTGCTTGTGCTTTTGCTTGGGCTTCCTTTTGCTTTTGCTTTTGCTTTCTTTTGCTTTTGCTTGTGCTTTTGCTTGCTTTTGCTTTTGCTTGCTTTTGCTTTTGCTTGCTTTTGCTTTTGCTTGCTTTTGGTGTCAGGGTTATTACGGTATGTTGTCTTGATGCCAAAACCCAAGGTAGTGCAGGTTGGGATCCTAACCTCATTGCTCAGATGGCGTCTTCTTTGTTTATTTATTTTTAGGGGCTGGGAGCTGAGTGCTGAGTTGCCAAGGTTCTGAAATAGAAGAAGCCGAAACAACCACCAAGTGGTTTCTCTCTCGACGGAAAAGCATTGCGAAGATTTCTTCAAGTGAATTGACAAAAGAACTTGTGCAAGAGAACTTGCAAAAGACAAAGTTCTCAGATAAGTTCACAAAAAGTGTGTGCAGAGCAATTGCACGAGAGACATTGATCAAGAGTACTTGCACCAGACAGAAGACATTGCAAGATAGCAGGCAAGGTAATTTGCAGAGATAAGTTGCACAAGATAAACTGCACGGTGTTATAAGATAGGGTTGCGCAGAGTTATTGCACAGAGATAGTGCACACAGATCTTGCAGAAGATAAAACGTATAAGATACATCCTGGTACACTCCAAGATAGTAAGCGCAGGGAATTTGCACAAACGTTTAGACATTGCACACGATGATTTGCACCGTAAGTCGTACAAATCATTTGCCACAAGAAGTGTTGGCTTCGGCGGGTCTTTCTCCCTATGCGATTTCAGGGCGCAATGGAGTTTCTGGCAAGAGGGAGGGCTTCCAAGTCACAGGCCGCCACTCAGGTCCCGGAAAACTTCTCCTTTTGATCCGTTTCTTGGCTGGAACACTGGGGTCTGCGTGGAGCGGCGCGTTTTTTAGGTTCCGGCTGTTTTTTTTTGGGCCCCCAGGAGGGCGGCTTTGTGTCGATTGGCGCCGACGTGTACGCAGCCTCCGGCGGAGGTGTGGTTGGTGGGGTCGGGGTTGGGGAGTGCCTTGGGTGTGGTTGCAAGGAGACCAAACAGAAACTTGTTTTAGCAGATTCTTCTATTTGGAGACAACCCCAAGTATGGTCATCCCCAGGCCTTTGTGCCTTCACTGTTTGTTCTCAAAGGACGCCCCGCGGGGTTGCTTGCAAGGAAGCAATGTTGCTTTTGCATTTCTGCAGCTTGCAGAGCGCATATTTCAATCCTTACTTTGCGGGGAAGGGCCATATTATTTTTTAGCCAAGAGCGTGGTTGCAAACTAGCCCTTAGCCAGAGCCAAACGCAACCCTGCAACTAGGACCCTTAGAGCGCCAGCTCTGCGCTGCCACCCTTTGGATGACCCAACCGTACAACTGAAGAGATGGAATGGACAGCTCGGGCGTTGAAACCTGCAGTAAGTTGATGTTTGTCCGGCTAGCCTTCATGGGTGGTTTGGCAGTAGTATTGGCTGGCAGCCGGCCGAGAAACATGACAGTCGTTAATTAGCGGGGTACTGGTTTGACAGTGGCTTGTTTTGCATCAGATTCTGAAAACCAGCGCCCTTTGGGCGCTATTTGGATGGTTCCCCTCGCCCCCGGGTTTGTGCACCCATGTGGGGACAAGCCCGTTTAGCAGACGCATGCAGGCGCCGGTGGTCAAATCATCATCTCCGTGGAGGACCAACGTTTGCCGCCAAAACCACGTGAGCTTACAACCTCCGAATTTTGACTATAGGCTCTAGGAACTTCTGAGTTTAGAGTGGCCTGACAAAGGGTTGTCAGTTAGGTGTCTGTGTCTCAACATGTGAGCTACCACAAAAAAGGTCGGAACAAGGGGACATGTCGTGTTGGAGTGAAAAGGGTCCAACACGAAGGCGAGTCTTTGCAACGAAGGCTGTTCATTGTGAGCAGTCTGCTCAGCCAATAAATTGTTTGCATTCCTAGCATTGTTCGGCTTTGAGTGCTGTGTTTTTAGATCCACGTCGGCAATGGCGGCGTTTACGATTTGGGAGGAGGTTCGGTACGGCGCGGTCGTTCGCGCGTGTCCTAAGTCATTCGCAGTTGTATAGCATCCGCTGCCTCTGTGCCCCTTTGTGCACATCGACCCGGCTAACAATGCTTGTGCTAGAGCCACCCGTTGCCACACAAGCCCCTCAGCCACCACCAGAAAAAGGGTCCCCTGTACGGAGGACTGACCAGCGTGGTTAGTTTCGGTTAGGACAGTTCAAGTTTAGCTTGCCGCAGGGCTCAAGTGGCACTGGCTGGTTTCCTCCCGTCGCCATTCCTTCAAACGCGGGCCCCTCCCAACATGGGTTCTGTTTGGCCAGCATTGGTGTTCCTTTGCAGTTTGCTCTGTGTGGGGCAGTGGCCAATGGTGCCATAGCAGATGAGCTTCGTGGCGCCAAGGGCGGTTTCCCACAAAGGCAAACTTAAGTGACTGGGTTTGAAGAATCTTTTATTGAACGTAAACAAACAACGTTCCACAATGGCGCAGCCGCGTGTGCTCAAGGCAGCGCAATATGACCAGCCATGCGAAATGCACTCTGTCTTCAGGTCACAGGTTGACGCGGCCGACCATGTTTCCATAGAAAAAACGAAGCGTGTGCTCTGGCGCCTGGGTATGTTAAGCATTGCTGCGGTCAAGATGAGCAAAGTGACTGAAAGGAAGTTGCTACAGCGGCTAAGAACGCTCACAATGACTTGGGGGGTGTCCCTGAGTTTTTTTTTCTGCAGACCTTTCCCGACGCCTTGTCCACACATGCAGAAAGTGCTGAAAGCCATTGACTGGGCCATTCACAATCAATGAAAACGTGCAGCAGCCATTGGCAGTGCCGTTCACAATCAATTCTCTGACGCCCTGTCCACACATTCAACAATGCCACTCGCAATCAATGAGAAAGTCTCGAAGCCGTTGACAACGCGTTGGCGATCAATTTTCTGACGCCTGGTCCGCACATGCAAAAAAGATACCACCCCGCACCGCGTTAAATGCGAAACACCCAATGAAACTACGGTGCGCAAAGCAAAGCTGTCCAAAATTGCTGCGCAGGCCACAAAAAACACAGTTGGGGAATACTTGTGAAACGTGTGTTTACGTCAAGGGGGGCCCACAAGCAACGATGTAAAAGTCCAACACAACCCTGGTCAAACTTAAGCCCTTTTGCAAAATATATATGATTGCTTGTTGCGGCAACAACAGGCTCCATGCAATTGTTGTTTTCAGTCGTTGCCTCAGACCACCCAAAGAGAGTCCACCTTTTTGTTGCCCGTGGGCCAGGTGCGAATAGGCGAGGGCGTTTGGCGCAGCAGCTTGGGGTGCCACTGGGCCCCGCAGGAACTGCGGCTTCACTGCACAGACTGCGGCTCGCTTCTGGTCTCCGCCAGGGGGGGCGACGCCAATTGCCGACGCGGCACCCCTGTGGGGGGTGCTGGGGGCGGCGGCTTCGTGGGGATTTGGCACCCTGGCAGCAAGGCCAAAGTGCGACCCAAGTGCCTAGCCGCGTTGCAGCTTTTCGGTTCAATCACCACGGCTTTTTGCCGTTACCAACAAATCTGGGGGTTTCTCATGAGAATCCAAATGCCCTTTGGCTGTGGGGCAGTGAGAAGGAACTAACGAGTGGAATGGAAACCCCGTACATTCGGTCAGGTGGAAGGGCACCCAGGAGGACACTGCAAAGTATTCGGACGTGGAGCCTCGACCAATTCGGCGCAACGGCTTGCGCCGGCATAGCTCCGGATTGCTGCAACCCTGTTGCAGGTGGATCATGAGGGGGTCTCCAAAAAGAACAGCGCACAAAATGTGCGGTCTACCCTAAGATCTTGAGGAGCCAATGGGTGGTGGTGCCCAGACCGTCCCACGTGTGGTACGCTCGGAAATACCATGGTTTGGGCCGCTTGCTTAGCCATCAGGGGCTCCAAGCGCTGGTTGCTACTTGGTGTTTTGAGTTCCGAGGAGAGTCAGCTGCTTCTGGACGTGGAGGGGGGGTTCCTCACACCAGCCTGCGCCGACTTCCTGCCTCAAGCCCCTCGACGGATGCTTCCGAGTCTTTTTTGGTTTAGCCGAGGGGGGGGGGTGGGCAAATCAATCTTGAACTCACGAAATTTCCAGTTAGCACGTTGCAGGAAATGATTTGGGGGTTCTTGAGCTTTGTTTTCCGGAAGGTGACGGGTATTGTCATGCAGTTTTTAGGGAGAGACAGGTAGTTGGCAGATGTGACCAAATAGCAGACATCCACGCATCCGCTCCAGTTAGCAACCAAGAGGCGCGAACTTATTGTGGCCTTGTACATGAACCAACACATGAGCAGTAATCATACATATACAATACACACATCACGTATTCAATTTTATGCATTGACTGACGAATGCATGACCATGTGCAAATATATGCTTATATACTCCTGGTGCAGAATCTATCAACAGCAATGCCGTGTCACATGGGCCGGTAGCCAGAAAGTTTCCCATGGGCCGCCGTATGGTGTCAATTTCTGATGGCTCTGTTTAGATTGCGCGGCCAAAACCCCCAAGCCACAAGAGGATGGAAGTTTCCCCCTTTCTTCCTGTGGATCCCCTATTCCCAGTGACTCCTGGAAGGGCCCCCTGTATATGGTCTGGGGTTGGATCTTTAATCCGCAATTTGGGAAAATGTGCGTTTCTGCACCAACAAACTTCCATTTGCCTAAGAATATTGGTTACTTTCCCTTGTTGGTTTTACAGGGAATTGAGCACTACTGGAAATATTTGCATTTTTCCCAGAAGCTGAAGCAAATGGAAGCAAACAGTTCAACCCCTTGGCGGCAATCTCACCGATGGGAGGCCCTGCACGGCCGCGTGACTGGGCATGCCGGGCTCCGCGTGGCACTGGACCCCTGCCCTGCGGGGCACGCGGGGCCCTTTTGCGCCCCGTGCCCCGTGGGGCGCTTCGCCGACCAAGACGGCGACCTGGCCGCTTTTGCGAAGCTGCCCAAGAGACCAGTGGACACATGTTACCGAAAATTTTATAGAAAATCCGTGTTCTTGCTATGGTCAATTGAACATGTCCTGCGGAAGTTCATTCTGCGGTTCCGTCCCACCAAACGGGGCCTTGTGAACCATTTACATGGCATTATAGGAATGCCCCACTGTGGTCGCCCCTTCTTGCTCATAACCGGATCGGCATTGCTTTCTCTTTTTGGCATGCGCTCATGCGGCACGGTGAGCCCTGAGACCAAGTACCTACCCTTTCAGGGCTCCTTAAAGATACATTTTGCCCATTTGAAACATGGCTTTTTCCACCAAAAATGCCGGGAAGCCACCATTTATAAGGCAATGTTCAGGTGTATAAATAATGTAAGGATCCCTGTTCAAGCTGAGTCCTTGGAGCATCTCCAAAGAGCATCTTGAGGCCACTGCCAGAGCTGCCAGAACAAGCCGCCCGCAGCGAGCCTCGGACGGAGTGACTGCAGGATGCTCCAATTTCTCAGGGATGCCCAGTGACTGCATTTAACATCACCTGGAATGCCGTTCAAGGGCCCCCCCGCAAAAGCAAACAAGGAGCCCGAAGAGCCCCCATGCAAGACAATCCTCCTCAAAGAGGGGGACCTTCTCAAACATTTTCCATGTTTACAGGGGGCTACGGGTCATTTTACGACTGCTTGATACTGCCTGAAGGGGGGGGGGCACAAATGGAACCTTGGTTGTTGGTTGATTTCTGTGAGTGAAACATGACCGAGAAATCCTTTGCAGTGCAAGCTCTTGAGAAGGCCATTCCACGAGCAACGGAGGGCTTCGATACAAAGAGGCCCGCTACGACAGCACTGCGAAAGGTGCATGTTTCAGATTAACCCATTGCCTGTTGCCTCCTGTTTCAGCTGAGAATTCCCGGCTACAAATCCCGGATAGGATCAATGAAGCCACCAGGCATGGTTCGTAACGATTTCCCATGGACATGGAAAAAAGGTCAACCCCGATGCGACACCCTGAGGATATACGTGGCCGATGCCTGGCACAACGCCTCCTGCCCTTTTGTGTGCTACCCTGGGATTCCGGAAGCAGCTTGGTGCACACCGCGCTTCTCCAAAGGGGCAGTTGGCCTTTTTCGTGCAAAAGATGCAGTCGTTGCTTTTTGCTTTGCCGGATCCAGAGGTTGAACGGGCCGTTGGGCCCGCTAGCTTCTTTTGCCCCTACCTAAACCCATTTCCAACGGGCGCCTTCCCTTCTGCCAAAATCGACGCTTCCGCGTGGTTTCCAGAACGGAGGTGGTTCAGTTACCCCGAGGTGGAGGTGAACCCAAGCTGCCTGGGCAACCTGGACTTTGCCGCAAGCTTCTTCGGTGGTCGTCTTGGGCTGCTGGCGGCCTTGGCCTGCCACTCGCGCAGCCAACCATGTTCCCTTTTTGTACTCCTCTGGCTCTGGTTCAGATTCTTGCTTTGGAATGGCCGTGCTTGAGGCCTATTTTGCGTGATGCAGATGCAGGCAGAATGTGGCATGTGGGCTGCTGTTTTGCTGTCAGCTGAACTTGCAAAGATCCGCTTGTTTGCTCGGCAACAGTGGATTGGGCTGGCAAAAGCTTCTGGACCCTTGCTACCCCAACGGAGCACCGGATCAATAAACCCGTCTTGTTAATTGGGGGGTTTTCCCTGATGATGGCCCACTAAACCCAGGGACCCTCCTTATCAAACTGAGGTTCAGGGAAACGATGGAAATTCCCAGCGATTGTTTGTCGCTGAACTGTCTTGTCGTGGGTTTTGTTGAGCGACCAAGCTTGCGAGTCCTTTTGGGTGCGGTTTGTTTGGCCGGCTTGCAAGTGCTCGCAGTTTGTGCCGGGGTGATCAGTCTTTTGAACATGGACAAGCGGACCTGCAGCGTGCGGCGTCCAATGCACAGCAGGGAGTTGGGCCGTTGAGTCGGATGCCGATTTGTGGCACGTGCTTTGTGTTTTGGTTGAGCTCAGGGCCGGCAGTGTTGTGCACAGGAATGATTCATTGCCAAGAGCTTCCAACCATCAGGTTCTTATTCCAGACCAACCTGGTTTGAGGATTCGTAGGGATTCCGATGAACCAGGCCCGATGTTCTTCTTGTTGATCATCCGCGCCATCCATTGGCTGAAGCGGAAGAACGCCATTCGCCAGGAGTCCGAACCACGGGAATGCATCCGGCGGAACTCTACCAATACGACGCCCGTGTTTTGAAAGGGCACCCCCGTTCGGGCTCGTCGTAAAGGGAAACCACCGCGTCGCTTTTGGGGGAGCCCCTAGTTAGAGACACTCCGGTATTGGAATATGAATATCAACCAGCACTTTGGCTGCTATGTTTCGTTGCCTGGCGCTGCTGGACCATAGCTGGATGCAACGGTAGAGGGCGAGAGAAAGGATCGCCAACTAGCCTTCATATGTTTGATAGCTTCAAACATTGGCTGGACCCATTCAAAGTGAGCTTCCTAAAGGAGACTGCCCACCCCTGGACTGGCTGAGGAAGGCCTTACTCCCCGCAGTGCTTTGGGCATAGGGAAGTGGGGGACACGTCAGCCTCCACAAGCTGCGAGTCGATGCATCTGTCCGGCTAAAGGGAGGGGGGGCATAGACCCCGAAGAGTGGATAAACAGCCTTCATGAGGAAGGCAGCAAGGCCAGCTGTATATCAGAAAAATCGGAGTTACCTGTGAACTCCATCTTTTTCCGGAGAGGGGTTGTCCTTTGGCAGCAGGAGAGGGCGGGCATGCAGAAGGAGGAGCTCCCGTGCCATCTGGGCCGGATCTATCTGCAAGGCAGCAACAGCCTGCGGCTCGACAGGACGTGGAACCCATGGAGCCGAAGAAGAAAACCCGTTGTATGTGTCAATGTAAGGCACAGTCCCAGTTGTTTTGGACGTATCAAATTGGCTGCACCGCCGCTTGTAATTTGAAGGGCAGGAGTGTGCTGCAGAAGCGGCCGCGCAAGTCAAACATGGGGCTGCGCAAGTAAAGCGCAAGTCACGCAGTGATTCATCCTCCTCCTCCTCCTCATCATCATCATCACCACGGCCCAAAGATTAACAAGTTTTCGCGCAAGTCTCGCGCAAGTCTCGCGCAAGTCGCGCGCAGCCCGCAGATGCCACCAAACTTCTTATAGCAGGAATTGCCCATTTCTGTATTTTGCATTTTTTCTGCAGATCCCAGCAATTTTGCCGAGTGAATTTGTTAGAAGAAAATTTGCAGCGGGGTATACACATGAGACCTCATACACTTAAAGGGGCATGCTATTGGGGGACTTCATGATTATGAAGACCGCCGCTTGGATTTGCAATGAAAACAACTTGGGATAAGAGTTTTAATACGTTTATTTTTCCAGCTCATGGGCTTTTTTGAGGGTTCCGCGCAATACGTGGAGCCAACACAAAATGCCTAAGCCTCTGCTACTATTGTCAGATCTTAATTTGGTTTGAACGTACCTGCAAGCTCCAATCTCTGGCCCCTGACATTGGCTTCCTGAAGACTTTGAACTTCATCGCAGCAGGAAGCCTCTCGCAGCAGTGGCTCCTCGGAGCAACCAAATTTGGCGCGTTAGCGCCTTTTGCCCACAACTTTGTCGAAGGCACAGCTTCTCACACGATCAAGATAGTTGCGGCGCATGCTTCCGTTTCAAAGTGGCACGCTTGGCATCCTGTATTCACGGCCGTTTCAGGAACATACATCTTGACAACCTGCCACATGGGTCTGCAAAGTGTGAAGAAGGGCCTGAGCCAAAATGGTACATTGTATGAAGGCCAACAGTGCCAAGGCAATCGAAATGCGGCGGGAATGCGGCCTCACAACCAGGAACAGGGAATGCGGAGTCAGCCAGGAATGCGGCGTCAGGGAGGAATGTCAGGGAATGTGGCGTTGGGCGTCACCCAGGAATGCGGCGTCAGGGGTGACTGTGGCGTGCGAATGACAGCAGAGTCAGCCGAAATATCGCGCCAGAGAATGTGGCGTCGGAATGCGGTATCAGCCAGGAATGTGGCGGCAGAGAATGTGGCCTCGGAATGCGGCGTCAGCCAGGAATGCGGCGTCAGGGGAGAACGTGCCGTCAGGGAATGCGGCGTCACAGGCTTTTTGGAACGCGGCATCAGAATGCGAGGCCAAAGTCGTGCCGTAAAGTACTGGCCCTTGCCGCGCTGCATTTTCCTTTTTTCAGCGCGGGCGGCGCTGTTTCTTGACACGCGAATGTCTCCCCAAGAGCTATTTGCTGAGGGCCTGCCCGTGGCAGCTGCCGGAGTTGCCGGGTTGGCTGGAGGCGGGGCACTTTCGTGTTGCAAACGGACTTTTGCAAACACGAAGGATGCATTTGGGCCAGCTGGAAAATCACCTTTTGCCGCCTGATTTTGGAATGTATCCTGGCAAGCGGAAACCACAACCAGGAGCCCGTGTTTGAATAAGAGTTCAGGGAGATAGCAGGTTGACCCAGCCGCTCGCCTGCCGTTCACTGGTGGAAGGCTTGCGCCGAAAGAAGCAAGGGAAATGCAGGCATGTTCAACCAATTGTTTTTGTTAAAAGCCAATCAATGGAGGCTGAAGGTATGAAAGATGATTTTGGCACCTGGATGCATCCGACGTGGCTTCAGAACTTCATCTTGGGGTCCTCATCCCTAGTTCAGCCAGCAGTGCTACCTTCACCGTTTTGTGGTTTCGTGGCCCCCCCTAGGTATCGCCCTCCTAGCCCCATCTGCTGCCCCCGACAGCCTCAGGAGGAGGTGTCGGGTGAGGCCTGGGCCGAGATCCGGGAGGCGATCGCCAAGCTGGGGCCCCGGAAGAAATCCATAGGGAGGTTTGGACGTTTGTCTCAGACGGTGCAATTTGGGTTTGACCTTTTGGAAAAACAAATCCGAAATGTGGCAAAGGCAGAAGTTCGAACTGTCTTTGGATATTTAAAACGCATTCCTTAAGAAAAGCAGCCTAGGAATCACGTAGGGTCACCCGGCACAAAGAACCAAAGGGCATTGGAAGGGACCTGGTTAGTTGGGTGTGGCGGGTCATAAATGAATACGCAGACTTAGGGGACGTGGTGGCCCTTGGAATTTCATGTTTTCTTTCTCTGACCCCCCAATGTGCAGCCGCCAGATTTCAGGGTGCTTATATATACTTTTTTTTGGGGAGAGCCCCTACTCTTTTCTTTGGGGGCGGGGGAGAGAACTTGGCTCATCCAATTTGACGGTAGCCGAGGCTGAAGGTCAAGAGCTGGGAGCGCTGGCTGGATGCCCTGTGGCTGGTGAGCCCTTTGTGGTCGGATGCTTGGTCCGACAAGTCGGCGATAACTGGCGCGCGGCGGAAAAAAAAAAAACGAAAACGGATCCACCTAGATACTTGGAGAATGGGTGTGTGGATGCCGCTTTTTGTGGGTTCCACCTGTTCTGTTTGTACCCTTTAGCACGCTGCCCCCTCCCAGCAACGCATCCAGAATGCGGAAGGATGGATGCTGTCTTGTTTTCCCAGACTGTGGGGCATGCGCACGGAAAAGCACGCAGCGGCAGGGGATGAGAGAGTATACCCAATCAAGGGACCCCCCCCACATTCGAGAAGCATTGTCTATTGAGTCAGCATCCTTGTGTTTTTTTTTTGGTATAGGTATGTATGAACTAGGGGACCCAATCTTTCTGCCTTTCCTTTGAGTTTCCCTTTGACCTGAAAACGGTGTCCTCAAAAAGACACGCGTGAATCCCCCCGCAGCAAAAAAAAAACCATCCCCGCGACTTCGGCCCAGGAGCTGCTGGCATGGAGGCAGCGGAGGAAGCGCCAAAAGCTGGTGGTGCAGCGGGTGAGGGCCGCCGAAACCGGCCTTTGGAAGGCAGCTGCCAGGGCGTTTCGTTTTTTTGTTTGGTTTTTTCCTTCAAGTAATGCAGCTCCACAAGAAATGGCCGTGGGTTAAAACCAATGGTGCCATTTTGCCCATTTTAGACTATTTTAGTGGGGATTGGGATGTTCACTGGGGGTACGGGCTTTTGACCCATGGCCAAATATCCAAATATCAACACACACAAACATCACCCCCCACGCCCCCACCCCACACCAGAATAAAACTTCTCTCCCCAATCAAAGCACAGCGCTTAAACGGGGTTTCCACCATCCGATGGTCGACTTTTCTCGACGTGACGTTTCGGCTTTCCATGGGGACCTTCGCAAGGATGAGTGTCCGCCGAGTCCTTTTGGCTTTCTTATCGGCATTTGAGTGGAAGAGTCGGATCCAAATGCCAGACAAGAAAAATGCTTAGCACCATCTCCCCCCTTTTGAAGCAAAAGAGTTTCCTTTGTCACAGGGCAACTGGGCAGACCTACGTGGTCCCTGGGCACCGAACTGAATCTGGCTACTTTTGGTTTCCCCCAATGGAGGCTCACAAGTTTTCCGGCCGCGCTGACAAGTCAGCCGAACAAGTTGTGTCAGTTTTAGCGGCCTTTGCAGCGACTCGCCAGGACAGCTCTGAGCAATTCTCCGCGCGCTTCGCATGCGACCCTGGAGCGGTGAGTGCCCACCTCGACGCTTGCTTCGTTGCTTCTGTTTCGGGGGGGGCCGGAAAGCAGGGCGAGCCGTAATCAAACCTGGGGAAGTGAAGGCCCTACTGTTGACACACAGCCATTTTGACAAGCTGCCAGTGAACGGAAGTGAAGGTGGCAAGGGATGATTAGCCCTATTGTTTTAGCTTGTCGAGTCGCAAATTGCCCCACAAGAAACGCATATTCGCCGGAACTTGTTGAATTGAAATGGCGCCGCGGTCAAGTTTGGGCGGTCCAATGGCTCCGTCAGGACGTCTGGTTCAGGTGCTCTTTGCCGGTTCCTTCTTTTCCAGTTCCATCAGAGCGGAAGCTTTCTTGGTCGGATCGGAGTTGCACCCGCTTTTTTTTGTTGGTTCCACAGTTCCACCTTTTCCATTGAATCCCTGAGGCTGGACTGCCATATCTTTACCCAACTTTCTTTCCGAGCCTTCGCTGCTCTAGGTTTGAGTTGAAAACACCGGGGATTCAATTGATTCAATTGCTTTGCTTCCGGATCGTCATATGTGTTGTATTGATCGTAGCTTGAGCTGTTTTAAACAAGGACGCAACAAGGGGATACCATGTTTTGGGGTTCAAATCCCGATTTTGACCAACACCCATGCGTAACCACATGATTTCCAGGGTGTTTAGGGTCCCAATTCCATATTTTGTCAGAAGCCCATGCGTAAAGCTACCCGATTTCCGAGGTGCTTGTGCTCCAAATCCCTATTTGGACAGAAAACCCGAACAGAAAGCCACCTGATTTCCAAGGTGTTTGGTGTCCCATGCGTAAAGCTTGGGGTCCAAAACCATGTTTTGATAGAAACCCATGCGTAAGACCAGCTGATGTCCAAGGTGTGTGGGGTCCAACTCCATATTTGGAGAGATCCCGATTTGCCCCAAATCCCTATTTTGTCAGAAAACTCCTGCATGCAGAAAGCCCTTGGGGCCATCCTGAGGACATCTTCGACTTCTCCCGGTCGCCGTTGGACTGGGTGCCATCCGACCTCCGGGACGGCGAGCAGATCCTCGTGGCGGAAGGCGCAAGTGAGTTCATCCTGAGACAGGCCAAAGTTTGGCGCATTTTGCCACGGGATGTTAGAACTTCAACTTTTTGCCAACTGATGGGTTATCCTTTCGGTTTGCCAACTCATGCATGTTAGGACTTCAACGTTTTGCCAACTCATGGGTTTTGTTCCCCATGAAACCATCAAAAGTTCTAAACTTTTAGCAGGGGAGCAGAAAGCAACCAAGCAAATGAGCCGGAGAAGTGAAGAAAGGACTTGGTCAAATGCAGCCAATCAAATGCACTCCCGGCTCTTTTGGCGACCTTCATCGTGTTTTGTTTTACATATTTTCTGGGGCTTGAGGATTGCATGTGTCGCCCCTTCCTGATATTGTTCCGAGGAAACAAGCTATGGTGAACTGCAAGGCTTTTGACCTACAATCCATAGGGCATTCAGACTTACATACACAAGGAGGGATGTGTTGTTTCCTACTCCAATGCTTATGGCGGGGCAACTATTGCTTGACAGTGCACGTAGAGAGTGATGCACATGGGGACGCGGGTGCGCTATGGTGCGCTTGATGCCCTGAAAGTTACAATTACGGAGCATGGCAAGGCCTGTCGTCTCTACTTTGGATGTCGCTCTTAAAATTTCCGCGAATGGATGCCGCACCTTCGCCAGAAACCTTCACCCATAGCAACCCATGTATCAATCCAACATTGTTACGCCTTTATCAATCCCTTTCCCCTCCGGCCCGATCCCCCCCCCAAAAAAATACAAACAAAAACGGCTCGGATGGCTCGCTCAGGTTGCGGCACCTGGAACTCGCCCCTGGAGCTGAACGTGGGGGACCCGCTGCTGATGGGCGTGGCGCAGACCCAAGGCCCCCACGGCCCGGTGGGCGCCCAGGCCGTCTACGCCTTGGTCTGCGCCTCGCTCGCGTTTGCCAGGGGTGCCCCCCGGTTGTTTGGCCTCCAGGGCGTCTGACTGTATCTTGGTGGTTTGGAGATCACTGTTTGAAAGCCATTATTGCAAGGTGTTTCCAATCTTTTGGTGGCGGGATGATTTTGTAGATAGGGGGTGTCTCCAGACAGGGTAGTAAACTCTCCAAATGGATGGTGTTCGTTTGGCTTCCCTTAACAGGAGCCCAAGAAAGATTAGCATCACTAGAAAGAGACAAACTTGTTGTATAGTTCCCAAGGTAGGCTGCAACCCAAGTTTGACGAGGCCAGCAACTCATCCTGAGTGACTTCCGGACGGGGGTGCGTGCCATTCGCTGTTTAGTCATTTCCGTCTTGGGGGGTTCTGCCTCTTTGGCCCTTTCGGCAACTCTCGCAGCCCAAGGCCACGGCCATGGACATTGGAACCAATGGGCTTCTTTGTTGCTTGCGATTCCCTGAAAGTCCAAAGGGGTCTCATTTTTCTGCCGGGCGATGTGCCAACGTCGCCACAAAGAACACATCATTTTTCGATGGTTGAGCCCCAAGGAAACCGGACCTTAGAACATACGATATGTCCAAAAACCACGCACATCCCCAAAAGGGTCTCAGGTCCATCAGCCGGAAGCTTATTTTTTCCGTAGATCTTCCTGGGGTCTGCTCAGAAACTCGGAGCTGTACCGCAAACCCCCCCCCACCTCCCCACCCCCTCCTCACCTCCCCCATCCCCCGAAGCTCGAAGGCACCTTCAACCTCTTCAGCCGCCTAGTGCCCCACTGCGAGCTTGCGGCCGGTGGGGGGCCTGGCCTGGCGCGCCTGAAGCTGGCAGTGGAGGCGGGGTGTGATCAGATCGACCGGGGCCGGTGCGGTGAAAGGCGGGTGCCTGCAAAAGACACCAGCTGCGGTGGATCTAGGACTGAAGCTACCATGGTGCTAGGGATCTCCCTAACCCTATTTTTGAAGCACAACTTTTTTTGATTTGGTTACCCGAACGCAAGCTATGAGGGGGCTGGGCTGGCTTCCCCGCGAAGGGTTCACGTCCTTTCTGCTACGCCTCCGGCCCCACACTGCCAAGCTTGAAAGAATCTCGCCCACCTGTTTGCGATTGCTTGCGTCTAGGGTTGAGGGGTGGGTCTGAGGGAGTGGTTGGCGAACAATGTCATTGTTTCGTGAGAACACTTGCCATGTTGGCCGATGAAGTGCGCAAATGATACACTCAGGGGGTTCGTGAATTTTATGACATGAACCGATATGAGCCTGTACAAAAGGGGACTCATCCAGTCCCAAATTATTTCTTGAGACGTAGATGACACCCTGACAAATTCCCCACAATTGACCAGAACCGACCCCTTTCCCAATCGCGGGGCGTGCCGTTTGCCATGTACCTGGCTCTTAGCTGGGCATCGCATCTTCCCTGCAGGAAGGCTGTCAGCGTCTCCATTTCCAAGCGGCGGCCTGGCCGACAACAAACACAGACAGGACTGCGCGTTACTTGGAGCCCGCATGTCGGATGTTGCCTGGCAAATTAGTGAATCATAGCAAGTGCTTTGAGTGCACAATGAATGGTTGGGAGAGGAGTCCTGTGTTTTGTTTCCTCCCACCCCCAAAAAGAAGAAGAATAAAAACAAAAGCAATAACATAATGAAGAAAAGCAAGCACCCTCACCAGACCTAGACGTCCTAAGCATTGTTCCACTTAGGGGGAGCTGACTTGAGCTTCTTCATTTTGAATCGAACTGAATTCAAGATGGGTGGCTGGTCTTTTTTTGGACGCCTCTATTTTGGTGGTGTTGAAGGTAAACAACTTTCAACTTTTTTCCAGGCGTGCTGCAAAAGCGTGCGGGGGCATGGAAAGGAAGGGGATCCGGGAAGGCTACGAGAAGCTATGATGTTTAGGGGAAGCCTGCAATGCTTCAAGTGGAGACAATGACAAACGTGTGATGTCCCATGGGAAACGTGGGAATGCGCGACATGACATGTGTCATGAGGAATCGTGCCAAGCCCATGATGCATCCAGAGAATCAATGTAGGGAAGCCTGAGATGCACCGGTCCCGATTTCCAGACTTTTGCACTTCCTTGCTTTACCTTTAACTCTCCTGCAGGTTCACATGGAGCTCAACAAACCATTGTCTGAAGCTATTCCCCCTGAAACTCCACGTATTTTTGCTGCGTAGCCATTCAACAGCTTAGTCATGGGCATCCGCTGCCGAGGTGGCAGAAGTCAAGATCTCGCGGACGCGGCGAGTCTCAAGACGTGGGTTGAGTCGTGGCCGTTCGGTTACCAAGCCCCACGGCATCCCAACCTCAAGAACTGATGCTTGCGCAGCTGATGTTCGAAAGGGCTTTGCAGGTGTTTCATGTGTGTGTGTGTCAGAACAAATGGGGCGTATTTTGGCGTGCCAACATGCGAGGGTTCATCACCATTTGATGTCGGTGCGCCGATTTTGGACTATTGATGCGTTCTTTTTGTCCTTTTTTCTGAGGCCCAGCCACCCCTGGGTAGGTACTTGAACCCCTTTTCGTACTCATCTGGATCGCCAGTTGCTTTTGTTTGCCCATCAACTGTGACAGGCAACATGCAGCAATATGCAGCAACTTGGCTATCTAGGCATTCGGCGCTTTGCCCTTTCGGCACCCTTTCGGCACCCTTTTGGCACCTAGGTCCCCCAATACTGCCCTTTTACCAACTTGTTTGGTTGGGAGGGTTCCCCTACGAAAATAGACAGAAAAAAATCGGGTACCCCTATTCTAACCTCTCCACTGGAGGACCTAGGCACCCTTTCGGGGTCTCCAGAAGGCGCGGCGGAGAGCAGCCCTTTGCGCCGACGCCTCCAGCGTCTTTCACTGACCTGGTGCAGCTGCCGAGGGCGGACAGGCTGGGGATCGCCCTCCCGGTTGAAACCGGACACCCCATAGTCGATGTTCTTTCTTTTTGCTTTTCTTTGTTTGCGGTTCAATCCCGATGTTCCATGTTCGGTGGCAAGTTGTAACTTGGTTTGGCCGTCACATTTCAGGCCAGTGTTGATTGAGCTTCGCTTTGGGGTCATGTTGCTACACTGCCCTCGGCTGCAATCACTCTATCGTTCTGTCGCAAATATATTCGGCGAGCGCACCTTGCAGCCCATGCCTTGAATGAATTCAGGTTGGTGAGGCACGGTGCATGCAAATTGTCTGTTTTTTTCAGCTCAAAGAGTCTGCTATTGTTTAGTCGTTCTTTGCCAGGTGCCGTTCTCTTTATGCAGCTGGCCTTGACTGTGCTGGTTGGGATGGGGGGCTGTGCTTTAAGTCACCAAATGGCAACCGGTTTGGAACCGAAAAGGTGAACCTGTGCTGTGCTGCGCGCTCGCTCGGCAATCCGCTCGGCACTTCTCTGGATTCCTGGTGGCCCATGAGAATCCAGATGGGCCTAGCGAGGTGCAACCAGCTTTCTGTCGCACTTGACATGTGCACTAAGCATCTAAGCCGGCATGAGTGGTTTCGAGCTTCAAGGGAGGAGTCTCTGATCGGACAGTCTTGTTCGATGTTGGGGGAGGCTTCCCAGCAATTCGGCAGAGTGCCCTTTGCCTTGACTTAGGGTGCTTCCCTTTAAAACCAATTGCCAACAACACGGGCGCCCTTACGTCACCGTTCTCCAACGGAGCGTGGCCGGCCTCGGCCGGGCTTGTCTCAAATTTGGGGGGCCAATTTCGGGCCACAACAATGGTTTGTTTCCTTTTGGTGGGCATTTGAAACCACCCCCCCAACGAGCAACGCTGGCTGGTTTTCTGCGTCAGGCAGATGGACTCCGCAGAGGATCTGAAGCACCTTCGCCAGGGGCGGGTCATGAGTCCACATGGCGTCAATCCTCAACTCAGTTGTTCAGTGGCACCCTTTTTCCTTGTTTTTGTGTGTGTGTGTGGCTGCCCCACTAAAAATCTTCCCAAAAACGGGTTCCCTTTTTTTTCTCCAATGGGCAGCAGACCCTACCATGGCAGACGTAGTAAAGTGGGGCGAGTTGTGCAGTGGTCAGCTAGTAAGCCAAGTTGGAACAGAGTTGTATACCTAGTTCGCATGGTAATTTGAACTAGGTAGTATGGTTGCTTGACTAGTTCGTGACTAGTTAGTTGGTTAGGTGAATAGCTATGTGGCTAGCCTTTGTGACCTAACAGGTTGGCCAGGTTGTTGGTGTGTTGCTTGATTAGGGAAGATAATTGCAGTAGGCCAAGCAACTGCAGTTTTGCTCTTAACCTGACTTAGGGAGGCAGCTAGTGACTAAGTTAGGCGTTGCGATGGTTGGCTGGATGTTGTGAAGTCAGGTAGTGGTAGCACATTTCAGTTATTGCGGTACTTTCCCACCAATTCGACGCTTGCAAGCAAAGGTGCTTGCTCAAATTGTTGCACCACTCATTCTATCGCCAAGCCAGAAAGTGTGTTGGCTTGCAGGCTTGTGAGTTGGCTGGAAAACGCGGCATGAGGTGGTATCGTGTTTGTAGTGAACTCGGAAAGTTCACTGTAATCAGCAATGCCACCCTCATGGACTTGCTGACGGGTTTTGATGACGCATGCGATACGAGCATTCTTTGGAGGACAAACATATCAGCAACGAAGCATGAACACACAGATCACATTCCGCAGGGAAATTTGCGCCATCCCTCGAGCTAGCGTGGAGGATCCCAGGGACGATGCGTGATAAAGCATGCTGAATCTGGCGTGTCGCTCCCACAACCACCTCATCAGCGGCAATCAATTGAGCCAGCTGATTGTATCGCAAGGCCCCTGGAAGGTTTTAACCACCCCCCTCCCCCAATAAAATCTACAACCAAGGAATCGCCAAAGGGGTGAGAGTGGGTGTGTTTTTGAGGGAATCCATTTTATAAGTTTTTGTTTTACAGGTGAACCAGGTGTGGGGATCCCTAGTTGGCTCTAGCAACATGGACTTCACCGAGGCTTTGCTTGCACTTCCGCTCGGGGGGCAATGTGGCTTCGCAGGCGTTCTTTGGTGGCGGCGAGATGAGGCGGCGAAAGCAAAGTTATGCGACACCATCGCGGATTTTTTTCGTTTGCTTAAGAATGTTTATTATTTTCATCTCTTGGTGTTAAAGGGAATCTATCACTACTGGATTGTTTTGTTATTTTTTCCAGGCGGCTTAAGCAAATGGAGGCTGAAATGTTCGCATTTCTTGGAGCGACATCCCGTTCTACAGCATGTCTTGGAGTGAAATTCCGTTCTCCAACATGTCTTGCACATGAGCCTGTTGGCAGGAATTTCGTGCCTTTCCCCCCGGCCCCCAGCGAGTCAGACTCAACACTTGGGTAGGTGAAGGTTAGAAATCATCAGTAGATGCAGCCGCCACTTTCATTATTTTGTGCGTTGTTTGGTGTAAATAGCGCATATGTTCCGGGATGAGCATTTTTCCGGTTGTCCCGACTCATTATTTGACCCCCAGCCAGGTTTTGAGTATGACTCATGCCGCAGCGGCAAGGTTCCGGTACCTGCAGAAGAGCCTCATCCGACTCCGTGTGCGAGTTCTCCTGCGCTGGGTGTGCTCGCCCGCAGCTCGTTCAGAAGTTCAGTCGAGTCGGCAGGAGCTGCCCACTAATCCATGTATAGGTTGTCCACATCCTTTGGGGTTCCCTTTGGTAAATGGGAGCTAATGCATAACCAGGAGCTTCTCATGATTGCCAGTTCGGGGGAGGGTTGGATTGGAAGAGGCTGATCAGCGGCAACACGGAAGTTTTGATTTCACGCCCCCCAGAGTCCTTGGGATGACTTCGAACTTTGCATTCGATTTGATCAGGGCTCCCAATATTTCCCCTCAAAACATCACCCCTTTTGAGGGAAGCTCACTTAAATGGGCAAACGGTGATGCTTAAAACCACGGATCCTAGCTATCGCATCCCTAAGTTGAGAAGTCAATTCAAGTGCCACGGCTGAGGCTTGGGGATGTGTTGTGGCCGGAAGGGTCGGGTGGTGCCTGGGTTCGTGTGCGAAACGAGCGAAGGGTCACTCGTTTGGGGAACTTACCTCAGCTGGACTGATTATGCCAACGGAGAAACAAGCCTATCAGGGATAGCTTCTCCACAGTGAGAGCTTCCGCCCTTCAAGGGTTTAGACCTTTTTGTTTTTTCTCCCCCAACCAAAGATAGGCCACAAGAATGCCCATTGAAGCATATGCCATAGGTCGATTTTGCTTCAACCAGGTTTTGCCCTGGCGGCTTCCTCAGCGCTCGCACCGCTGAGGCGCAAGGCATCTCCAGCCTGCTGGTGTCGCTGATGCTCTTGCCGCCGGGCGGATTGATATTTTGTTTGGCAGCTTGAGCCTGCGTTCGGACGAGGGCACCGTTCCAAGAAGCTTCGGCCCAGAAAAAAAAGTTGGTCTCAGTTTTAAAGATTCACGACCTTTCGCTGGGGTTCGATCTGGAGCTCGCAGTTGTTGGGCGGGGCTTGGGATGTTCAGGCTCCCAAGGGGAGGCCTCGAATTGTTTGTTGCAACGCTTTTGGCCCTCACCAAAAGATGTCACCTGAGGATGCTGGTGCTGTGGGAGGGCATGCTGGCCATGGTGCTTGCCAGTGGCCTGCGGCAGCTGGAGGGCAACAAGGTTCCTTGACCTCTGGTCAGAACTGAGAGCCGGAGCCCCGCAAAATTTCGCCATGTTCGCAACATGCTAGGTCCCCCAGTAGTTTCCTTTTACCCTTTTTTGGGGGGGAGGGTTCCCCTACTAAAATATATATATATATAAAAGAAACAAAAACGGGTACCCTTATTCTTACCGGACCTAGCATGGGAGCATGGATCGCTTGGATCACTGGGCCCTGCCAAAGTGCTTCAATGAATCGCAAGCAAGTTCGGATGTTCCTGTGGATGGGTTGACCTATTCCAAAGAAGTATCAGACATGTCAAGCTGTGAACTATGCCTGGGGGAAGGAATCGTGTCGAGAAAACAGGGCTTCGTGTCGAGAAAGCAATTCTAACACCCTCCAGACATTTACCACATGATGTAAGCTTTACGTTGTCGATGTATGATGTATGATGTATGTAAGCATTCTGGTCACCTGCCCTTCTAATACACGCAAAGAAACGGATATTTAGGATGTGTGCGTGGTCCTACCGAAACGCATCTGGGGTAGGTCAAACAGATTAGATAAGTCCTAGAGCACGCACGCTAAGTCTTGAAAATTCAAAACTAGGAGGAGTCCTACTAAACCTATGTGTATTCGCCAAAGTCCTTTGAACACGCGCTTGGGATGAGTGTCCTACGAAAAGATTTGGCTAGGTCTTTCTGAGCAATAGGACAAGCCTAATTTGGAAAAGGGCTTAACTAGGTCTCAGCAAGCTGGCTGGTGTAATGCGCAAGGTCATGGCCAAAGGGTAAGAGGGAATGAACAGGTGGTTTAAAGGATGCATCCCAAACCCACCTGCTTTACGAGGGGATCCTCTAAATCAGCTATAGGATATGTTGACTGGCCCTGTCGGCGGTTGTTTTTTTCGGGCCGATGCACCCTGGCACTCTTTTGTAGTAGGATCTCTTGCAAATCATCCCTGCATGTCCCCCGCTCCCCGAAAACGCGTGGAGTGCCCGGTAGGGAAATACATGGCGTGAGTGCAACCCGTTTCGTTGTGCTTCCGCTGGCATGCTTTCACAACCGGACCCTGGGTACCAACCAATTGGAGAACCCTTCCTCCCCCCCACCCCTTGCCCCAAGCAAAGCGCATGTGTAGCGAGAAACTGGTTTGGAGCCTCCGTCCCAATCGCGTCGGGTTCTAGGCTGCAGCCATCTGCAGCCCATGAAGACGGGAAACTGCCACCCTGGCGCATGCTTCCTGAGAGAAATGGCTGGGCTTCCATGGCAAAAGCCGTTTTTGTAGCAAACTTCCTGGGCATCTTAAGGAAACCGCCCCCTTTTGTAGGAAAAACGTTCTGACGGGAAATGCAGCTTCAACGAGCCCCGGTTTTCTCCCGAGGCCTTTTGGACCTGGCTGCTTCTGCCGAGCCTTTTCGGCCCTTTGAGCCCTTTGCTGGGCAACTTGGGCTCGGTTTGGCCTGGAGGGTTCCTGAAACGGGCCAACTCAACATTCAAAGCGGGCAGTGTGTGTTTTGGTGCCGCGGGGGGTGCGGAACTTCCGCATGGAAAAAGTGCAACTTGTGAAGCCATGCTTCTCGTTGGGGGGAACTCTGGTACTGAATGGCAATGTCTTGGTCGAAGCTCATAGTTCATTTTGTTCATGGCCATTAAACAAAAAGCATTTGCGTTGTTTCTCTTTTTTTTCTGACACCATGATGGAAAATATACTCCGTCGAAACTGCATCACGGCTGTCTTCTTTCTTGTGGGGAGGGGGGGGGGGCCGGGGTGGCTCACAGTCGCAACTTTCGTGCACCTGAACACGGTAAACCCCCAGAATGCGAAAAGGAAGTCTCCAACATGAACCCACCAGGTTGTTGGGCAACACCCGGAGAACCCTTCACGCCATTCGCCATTGTCTTGTCAGAGAAAAACCCAGGTTAACCAATCCCTGCCTTGCCCAGCCGGATTTGAGATGTGTTCAGAAGGACATTCGTGGTGTCGCCACCCTCTGTCCAACTGAGAAGCTTGTGGTGGGTCGCTTTGCATGGCTGCTCTTTGGTGAAGCCTCAGCCTTTGATACTCTGAGCTTTTCCATTGGGGCAAGAGCGGAGGTGTATAAGTTCATGGTCTACTCTTCCTTACTTCTCGCTGCAGACAAAAACTTGCGCTTTGTAAATGAGATGCCTTCTCTATCTCTTTCATATTCCTTCTTTCTCTCAGCT
>CAUJNA010001225.1:984310-1026810 GCA_963377175.1 Effrenium voratum | reverse complement strand
CAAGTTAGGGGATGACTCCAAGAGCAGCACCAGGGTCCTTGGACTTTAAGCTTGGTTTTTGGACCGTTTCTGTGGTAACAGGTGCAGACTTTGTTTTAAGCCATTCCAAGCAGGGAGTGACAGATTATAAGTAGCTTACGTGGTCCAGCGCGGGGTCCTTGGGGTTCTTCAGGCTTGTTTACGCAACTTCTTGGTTGGGGGGGCGGGGGGCAAGTAACATGTTGTATTTCACCCTGTTCCGAGCAAAGCAAAGCTTGGAAACTCGTTATCCGTCTCGCATGCGTGGTATTCCCCATCGTGGGTCCGCGGTTGGACGGGGATTGGACGAGTTTCGCCAGGGAGGCCCTGCCCATGCGAGCTATGTCGCCTCCTTCCAGTTTCCAGGTATGGATGGAGGAAGGCCAGCGCTTCGGACAAGACAGCGAGAAGCGAAACAGAACCAGCAGCGATGACCAACGTTGCTCCGGGGAACCTGTGGGATCGCGATTGGATCGCGATTGGCTGGCGATTGGGGGTCCCCAGGCAAAGTTTTTTGGTACAACCCCCATATATATATATATATGTGTGTGGGTGTTTAGAGAGAGCCAGCCTCTTGAAACCACCCAACAAGGCTGCAAGCTGCCCTTATTTTGTTTGAACACATATGCTCAATGAGAAGCGCCCATTCTTTGACCAGAAATGATCCAAGTCTTGGGGGTCAAAGGTCCAAAGTCTTTCTGACCGCTGCAAGGAGCCGGGGCGGTGGCGGCATCGCACTGACTCCGTCGAATCCTTCGATGCGGGCGCGAACCTGGCTTCCCCATTCTGAGAGGCGAATCTTGACCCATGTGGTTTCCCTGCAAATGTGTGGCTTGTAAATCAAAAACCCAATACAAAAGGAGGATCTGTCTCAAAAACTGCCTTGTTGCAGGGTTTTTTGTTGTACAAGGTGGCTTCCTGTTTTTTTGGTTTCCCTTTTGCGCAAAAAGTTTCAGCAGACCCATCGGTCAAGCATGGTGCGGGTGGATGGCTAGCCAGCCCAGAAGTCGCTTGAGAGATGCCCTCGACCGCGAGCCAGTTGCCAAAAGCAAGGAATTCGGAAAGCCGAGGCCGGTTTAGGGCCGGTTCTCATGGACTGCCATTTTCGGAAGCACCCTCATATACCCTTATGCCATTGTCGGACCGCCACGGTCATTCTGTGGCCGAGGCTTGCGTGTTGATGCCATTGGTTGTTTCGCCCACCGTTTCGCCCGCCAATGGTGAGTGCGAATAGCTCAGCTCGTCCAACGGCCAAAAAGAAAGCAGCTGTCAGACCGCTGCCGGTGAACCACTCTTGGTGCAACGCTGGCTCATGAAAGGTGTGTGTTGGATGACCACTGGGCCATTTCCATGATTGCATGGAGAGCGATGGAGAGGTGCAGCAGGAGCCTTGAAACCGAGGGCACACGGATATTTAGGTAGATCACAGTGGATCATGGATTTGGGGGTGGTTGAACTCGTTGGAAATCCTTTCTTTCATGCAGCACATGATGAAAAACAAGCACGTCTTCCCCCCCCCCCCTTTTGGCCAGTTGGACGTAAGAACAGAAACAGACATTGCATTCGTTATTTTCCAGGGCCTGGTGCCAGGATCAATCAGCTGGGGGTTTGGGTTATTTTGTGGGCTAGCCTTGAAGGATTGAAGGAATGGTAACCCATAACAGTGAAAGGAGTTAGTATTGGCAAGAGTATTGTGAATAGTTTCGTAATTTCAAATTATGCTTTGTGTATGTTTTGGATTCTGGGGCGGAAAGGAACTGGGAGGTGCCAATATTTAGAGGGGTCTTTTGGCGCCTTTGAAGTAGTATTGGCTTGCAGTCGACAGCGGGGGTTTCTGCCTACATCACATGCATTGAGATAAAACATGATAAAACACAGAATCCGAAGTCAAACTTCTGGGGCAGTTGGTGCACGGCTTACCGATGGTGCGGTAGAGAGAGAGAGAGAGACAGAGAGAGAGAGAGAGAGAGAGAGAGAGAGAGACAGGAAAGAAAGGGAGCCAAGAGAAGGGACCCATCCACCAGCTATTTTACTTTTTCTAAACTCTTGCATCTGGTCCCATGCTTATCTTTGGTGCCTGTTGCTTGGATGTTAGGACTTTAGCTTTTTAGGCTTTTTCCAAACTAATAGGTTTTTCCACTAAACCACCAAAAGTTCTAAACTTTTAGCAAGGGAGCAGAAAGCAACCGAGTTATCACTCGACCTCACACGACCTCACCCGAAATGGTGGTTTATATGGGGAATATTTCCCCAATCACCTTTTTCAGGTGGGTGAAATATTATAGTTCATCCAGATCCCTTGTCGCTGTTGCAAAAAAATGGTCAGATCGAAATACTGTGGATGGACGAAATCCTGCACCACCTTGAAACCATGGGAGCCCGTTGTTTGTTGGCGTTTACAGGACATAGGTCGTCCACCCACTGCATCTCTGGTGGAGTTGACCCGCTCACCGACGGCTGGCTGGTGGCCAGGCGGGCCGACTTTACCGGCCAGCTGCGCAGCTGCCAGGCTCAAGGAACTGAAAAGGGCCTGGGGTGAACCGCGAGGTGTTTTTTCCCCGTTTTTCTCGGATGGTTTTTTGTGTTTGTTTTTTTTGGTGTGTGTTTTTTGTTCTCCGTTTTTCTCGAAGGGCTTGCGAATCCCAGTTTAGTGCAGGTTCTGGATCCCAGGTTGCAGGTTCTGGAAGTATGATATAGATGCAAACCATTGCAGGTGTATGGAAAGGGACAAGCATTCAGCGTTAACAGGAATCAACGCGTACTCGTACCTTGTTGTTTCCCAGGCGGTTTAGACTTACAGCCGAAGGCCAAAAAAGGAAACGAAGCCGAGGGCAAGCCACTGTGCACCTGAGCATCAAGATAGTCGCTCACAGTCAGAGGCCAAAAGCGGACGCTCCACAATTGAAGGGCCCTATAATACCCAGAAGAATCCCATGAAACGTTGGGCCAGTTTTCCGGGTCGAACATGAATTTACACCAGCCCTGCCAAATGTTGGGCAATGAGACCAGAATGTGGGAAAGGAAACTTTGCCCATGGGATGCCCTATGCCACAATTGCGCACGCACGAAATCACGACAATCCGTCTGAAAGGCAGGCATGGGATGGACGAATGGTTGCATTTTTGCTAGACCGCCTGTTTATCTACACGACCACGATCCTTCATGGGACGGAGAGTCTCGGCTCCGCAGGAGCTGCCGCGACCAAGGCCCAGTTTTCTGGGGTCTCGGGGGTTGTGGCAAAGGCCCTCGCCCCACGAGGCAAACTCTGTGGTTAGATGTGGTTCACCTCAATGTGTGGTTGGCACCGAGCTTGGTGCACTTGAAACTTGAAGGCGGGTTACGGGTGATGCGGCTTTGTTATTTCAGGTTCATGGAGGAGTGATGCCCAGAGATGCGCACCTAAGACTTTCTGCTTGTGCGCGTCCGAGTGGCATTGACCGTTGGATGTTCAACTTGCCAACATGTGCATTTCAGCAGCCAACTTAGGATTGGCAGCGATTGGCTCAGGAAGGTGATGGAGACTTTCTCCATTGTGGGACATCACTAGTTTCGGGCATGGCGGAATGGGTATTGGTTTATACGGCCTGCTGTTTGGTGTCTCTTATTCGAGACGATGGGCTTTTGCATGACAAAGCAGCGTATGGACATTGACCGAAGAAGCTTGGGCGAAAGCCATCAAATTAACTTGGAGGGCTCGCCCGCGCCCAAGATCGTGTGTGAACTCGTGCTGCTCTTAGATCTCACATCGCTTTGCAGGAAAGACGGTCAACTATTAATCCGTTGAGCGTTTGCTTGTCTCCGTGGGAGGCTTCCCGGCAAGCTTATGTTGTTGATATCTTTCTGTCCCATATGGCACATTCCTGTTGTCGATGGGCTACGCGTCAAGACTATCCTGTCCCGAAAGGGTTCTTGATGCTTTCCGCCTTATGCTGCAGCTTAGCTGTTGTGTTTCCATCCTGATTTTAGATGGATGCGGTCATGGCTGGTGAACCTGTCTTGTTTGGATATTTTTTGGCTATAGCGCTTGAGTGTTCTTTCAATTTTTATTGGCACCTTAGGCTGTGGGAATTCATTGCCACTCACGCGGATGGCTCAACTGCTCGCAGGCTGCCAGCCATGCCAGCGAATGGAGGAGCTTGAGCCTTCCCAAGATCGCAGACGTCTGAGGCTGGGCTTTTGGGGGATCCAAAAAGGAGCCTTCCCCGCTATGGGGTATCAGTTTTCTCCTGCGTTCGATGTTCCCTGACAGGTGGAGCCTGGTTTTGAGACGCGTGTGGCTGCCGGGGTCGCGTTTGCAGGGTGAGGCCAATTTGTTTATTTTATCGACCCCGGTCCCTTTAAAGGGACACCAAAAGGAGGTTGTTTAAACAAGGGGTCCCAGCGTGTTTTCACAAGGGAGTTGGCGCCACCCTGATTTGCATGTAATTACAGGCTTTGTGGTATAGCCCCCGCGTCCACGCCTCGAGAATTCAAATCCGGATTGTCCAGCTGACATACAGGCAATGCTGCGACTCCATGCATTTCGACCACTTGGGCGCTTGAAAGCGCTTGGCGTATGAGCTTGATCAAAACACCTTATTTTGTCGACTGACTGGCGAACCATCAACACCTGAAGGCAGGGTTTGAAAGAAGCCTTGCCGGAATGGACAGCACCGTATGCCTTTTTTCTTTCCGGTCTCTAGGGGAGCTTCTCCACTACCTCGAAACCAAGCAGCTGAAGACTCGCTTTCAAGTGCCCGCTTGAGGTGGGCTGGCTGTAAGTGTAGGCTGCGGCTGACTGGCTGTCGGCATGCGTCGGGGTATTGGGATATCCCCAGTCAGGGAAGTTTTTTGTTTTTGATTTTTTTCTTTCTGGGGGTCATTCCATTTCTCCTTCCCTGCCCATCGAACCAGCATGAAGAACGTATGCAATGCCCTTGGCGTGCAAAACCCTTGGGGGGAATGCTAGGCTGACTTGGGATGATGATGGAACATTGACGTGTTAACTGCCCCTGCAGGGAAGGTACGGCACCTGCCCAAGACCCTCATAGAACTTCCAATAAATCTCAAGGAGTTTGCGATTGGCCCAAGGTTGTTCTGCAATTGAGCCATTTGACGCATTTTGAGGGCTGAAGACGGGCGCTTGGGTGCGGCAAAAGAAGTTGCAATATGCTGCAATCCTAATCAAGCAACGTGTTGGAACGTATTCTGCGGTAGCATAGAGGACACAGCCGCAGATCCTTGGCCTCCCGTAGGAAATGGGTCCATGGGCCCGGTGACAAGTGCCGAAGTGGGTGGCTGGGGCGGCTCCAAGTGCAACGGGTGGATGCCTTTTTCTCCGGTTTTGAGATTGCGGTTCGAAAGTGGGGTCCTGACCCCTCGAAATGGACGGTGAAAACTTGTGTTTCTTCATTTTTTTGGCGAAGATAGCCGAAGAACCAGCAAAGGCGAATCATTTGGGGCATTGGCGACTGCCCATTGGAACATGTGCCACTCCGCCCGAATTCGATCGTGCCACCTGAGCATGTTTGGCTTTGCGCCCGGTTTAGCCCACGCGGCTCATCCCTTGGCAGGTGCCCAAAGTCGAATGGTTGTCATCTTGTTTGGCCCAAAGTTCCTGGCACCGATTTGCAGGTCTGGGAACAGGGAGTGACAGGAGCACGCCGGGAGAAACGGGGCGGGTAGGCGTTTTGGTTCGCGCCGAAGGGGCGCTGAACGCCCAAAGGCTGCAGCGAGCGGGGGGATTGAGAATTGCAGCCATTTCGCAACTCGGGAATCGGCAAATCCGCTTGACCTGTGGCAAAGGGCATTTTTTCACCAATTTTTGCACATGCACAATTCGATCAAATTCGGATTGAGCGGCATGACAACAATGGCGCTCAGTCTTCCCAAGGACAGCGCCCGCGAAGCAGTCCTGACAAGCTGAGAGGGCGGGGAATGTTCACGGCTACGCACCAGTAGTTGGAGCCCAGGACCAAACCACGTACAAGGAGGTGCCGTATTTTCAATCAGATCCATCACTTTCAGGGGAACGCTAGCTGTAGATGCGTTCTTAGCTGCTTCGTGCAGCCAGGGTTTGAAGGATTTCATGGAGGCGGCCCACATAGAATCATTTACACGTTTGCGTCATGATGTGCTTTGCATTTGTGGAAGCTGCTTACCTCGCAACTTCGTGAGACTTCGTGTTGGTCCACTCAAGGCCGACCCATTTTCGGGCAACCAAGCATATTCTGCATCCAAATGGGCGCACGTGTTACGGGAGCCCTGACTTCCGGATAGTGACGGGCGCTATGGCCTTCCAGTGACTATCGGATCAATGGAGGGCCTCCATCAAAAAATGAGGGGGAACATGGGAGAACCGATTTCCAAATTGGGGAAAGCAAAAGGAACACCATAAATTGGGTTTCCAGGAATTTGCAGGGATTTGATGCGTTCTGGCTTAGTCATGGACTGCTGGGGCATCGCGAAATCATTTCGAGGGCTTCTTGTTGCCGCGCGCGCGTGAGCAAAGCACCATGTAGGGATTTGTGGCCCTGGCCCAGACAACCATTGGAAGACACCATCACTGACCAAAATGCCGCTGGTCGATGTACTTTTTGCTTGGTTTGACACGTTTCAGCATGTTTTGCGGAGTTTTGATCTTCCCCTGGCGTCACTTTGTTTCTGTTGGGGTTTTGGTCATGAGCGGAGCTTCTGCATAGAGCCCTGGCAAAAGATGCGCTGGCACAGGAGAGCATAGGAATCATAATCAACAAAAAGGGCGGCTTCTGAAAGAAGAGAGCCCGTCCTCCCCAAGAGACATCAACCATTTCTTTGGGGCTCCCTGTTTTGGAAAACAAAACAAGCGAACAAAAACAAACCAGGCACAGAGCCATAAGCAATGCCTAGAGTCGAATTCTGGCTGGGTTGGGGGGTTGCGTTTGAAGTGGCTGAGGCCACGGCCCCCCATGGACTTGGGGCCTTGGCCCGTTGAACCCACACCTGGCATGGCGGCGTTGCCCAACCTGAGGCTCTTTGCGCGAATCTGGGAGATGCACTTGGCATCCAGGCGCCCAGCAAGGGTGCAGCGTGGCAAGTGAATGAGACACCCGTTGCAAGGCACCATGCGGGTTGCCATTGCCTATCGTTGCCTGTTTCGAGTGGTGCAGGCCGTGATCCCCAGGACGGTTAGATGGTTCTTTGATCAATCGGTTTTCCTTTGTCCTTCAAAGAGGCCTTCGGACATTTGCTTGTTGATTGCAAATGTGGAAGGGGGAAGTCAGCCGCGTGTTTCCCTCGGGCTGTCATGTTGTGCATCATTGCAGCCTGAAAGATTTCCAAGCGGTGGCTTGCCACGCAACTGCAATCGCATTCCAGCAATTCAGTGTCATGCCATTTCTTTACTTCCGGCATTCAGGGCAGGTTGTATGCCCTTCAGCAAAGTCTAAGGATTTCAACTGCTATGACCCTCTCACGCATATCACCCATTTGGATGATTCCAGAAACCCCTTCTGCTTGTCAGTTTGGGCATCAGGGTCCTCAGTGGGCTATGCGAGCAAAGATGGTTAGCATTCTCCTAGAAACACTCGCAGGATCTTTTTGCTTCGAGCTTCAAGGCCTTAGTGATCCTGGGATGCTCTGCAAGAACTGTTTCCCCAGGTTAAGTGCGAAGATCAGTATGTGCGTTGATTGCCACGGCATGTGTTGAGCCATGCTGACCCATCCTAACTCGGCATTGTTGTGTATGTGCTGGTTCATTTTTGCCTCGTTGGCAGTTTGCCGTTCCGATCATTCAACATTGAATGACATCTATCTTTGCAAAGCGCAGGTCATCTCTTGCTTCCTGGGCACGCCCAGCTGCTGCCCAGGCGCGATGGCTGAAGGCTCACCGCTGAAGCCCGGAAGCAGCCCGAAATCCCATCCTCAGCTGAGCCCACCACCTGAAACCCGAACTAAGCATTACACCCCAAGCCACACATAGAGCAACCACACACCCAAGCAAAACACGCCTCAACCAGAACCGATCCAGAAATCCAGAACCCAGCCCCCACTTCACAATACGCCCGCCCAAATTACTATAAATCATGTTGTTGCTAACTAGGCTTTAACGCACATGCAGCTTCGACCACTCATGCACATGCAACACTCGGCCCTCGCGAAAGAAAAACAGCCGCGCCTGCTGTGTCACTTGCCCTGCTCATCGCGTCACGGTTTCCCATGGCCGAAGATGACGCTATGATACGCTATGCACGAGGATCCCCAGAACGAGACCCGAGGCACCCCCATTTTCACAATCGCACAGCTGTTAGCGGGGGGGATCAAAATGCGATCTTATCCTTGGCCCGGTTTTTGTGGACCTACTCTCACGACTGTTAGAAGAGGATGTTTCTGCCGACTCAGTAGATGACGTAGATGAGGAACCAGAGGAAGAGGATGAAAGCGAAGAAGACAGGGTTCGTCTCCGTCGACGCCGGCTCTTTTGCTTCTTTATCTCATCCGTTTTTTTTTCCTTCGTCTTCCTCTTTTTCATCTTGTCCTTGTTCTCCTTCTTCGCCCTCGTCATCCTCGGGTCCTCACCATCATCATGGTCTGGTTCAACTAGCGCCAATCTGCCGTTGCCCGAAGGCTGTGACTGGAGTTCCTCCACCGCTTGCAATCCCCAGGCGGCCGGTGCTGACTTCTCCCCCCCCCAGCTAGTCTAAACAAGCTCCTCGTCGCTCATGGGACCATCCGGTGGTGATCTCATAGCCAGGTTGCATGGCCATTGCAGTCGGCGTGGGCGTGTAGAAACCTTTGGACTCGGGAAGCATCGTCTTGGGCGCAGGAGGAAAGGCACCAGCATGAGTGAGTACCTGGAGCTCATTCATTTGTGCTTGCTCGTTGAGCTGCTCATCCTGGTTGATGAGCCACTGATGTAGAATACTCGATTGCATGTGATGGTGTCCCCGATCGGCCTGTGGATTCCAGCTGTTTGGGTGGTCAATCGAACGATTTCGGCCTTGGCTGATATTCATGACCGAGATCTTGGGCGAGAGATTTCGTAGATGATCGTTCATCCCTCCTTTTTCTAGACTAGGGTGCAACACTTGGCTCAAGATCAGTAAGCGTGCCCACTGTGCACTTGAATGTTGTTCTAGTTGGCTGTTCTTGTGTTTCTGCAAGTCACACCTAGGTGAACTCAAGCCAACCGAAACCACGCCGAGTGCAACCCTCAAAAACACTTTTTGGACAGACCCTCAGCCAACCCTAAACCCACTCACCCAACCTAAAACCAACCATAGACAAACTTTGAAACCAACCTGCAATCACTTCAGAGCCAAACTTAAACCAGCCCCAGCTCCAACGTAGACCAATTCAAGGCCACCGCTCAAGCTAGCTTAAATCACATCCAGATCAATTCTTGGGCTACCGCCCTCTCGCTATCCGAGCTTTTGCAGATTTGGAAAGGAAACTCGGGGCTGGCGCTCTGAATAAGGGTACCTTTGAAATGTGGAATAGAATCCCCCACGCAAATCTCTGGATTTTCCAATGTAGACTTGAGGGGCCCCCTTGAGAGCAAGCTTTTGTAGGGATCTGAGGCTGCTGAAGAAGCGCCTTTCATTCGCTTACCGGCTTGCTGCCCCGATTTCCCTGGAGCACTTCGTGGCATTGATTCCGAACAAGTCGCCGAGGCAAGCAAGTGTGCCCACGCCCGGCGTCCTCGAACTACCCAATGCCTCAAAGATGGTTGGACATGCGTGACAGAAGGGGGTTAGACCCACTTGGCCCCGTTCTATTTTTTCAGAAACCAATGCTGTGAGTGATGGGTTTTTGGGGGAGTCCTGCTCACAGAGATAAACGTTAAACAAATGAAAAAAATGCTTAGGCCCTTATGCAAAAGCTGTCCATTTGGGATTCGCCCATTCGACAGGCGAATGCTGCAGCAGGGCCGTGCGGAATTGCAGTGAGGTCCTCGGCTCAAGGGCTCCCAATTGGGCGTGTCTCTTTAAAGAGGACCCCAAAACCGGTGGTTCCCCTTTTGGCTTCCCCCTAAAACCACCAAAAAACGGGGAAGCCTGAAGAAAACACATCCAATTTTGACATTTGAGACTCTGCCAATTCCAAAATATTCCATAACTTAAGCCCCGCTTCGGGCACTAACAACTTTTGGAAGACCATTAGTAGTAGTAGTAGCTGGTTGCTGTAAAGTTCCAACCTCCACTGTAACTGGCAGGGCAAGCCGGGAGTCAACCCCACTAGGATCAGCTTCCTCTCAGCTGACAGTATTTTCCTCCCGAAGCACTGCAGAGCTCCTGGCCGTTCCTTTGGTCAGCGCGACAAACATATTTGAATGGCACGGCAACTGTTCTTCACAGTTTGCCTGCTTCCTGTTGTGGTGTTTTGCTTTTGTTCACATTTGGTGCTGCATGCATGGCACGCAACTTACATGCAAAGGGCCCAAGGATTAAAGTAAACCCCTTGGAATTTGCAAACTAAAGGGAGGTTGATGTTTGCTCATGAGTTACATCAAGTAACAGGTGTTCAATTGTGCTGACTGCATTTGCCCGAGCCACCTGCCTGCAAGGCAATCCGGAGGCTCCCCTGCTGCTTTTGGCCGACTTCCCTGGTGCCTTAGGGCAGGGGGCCAAAGGGGCAAGGGGGTAAGGGGTGTGGAAGGAAGGAGCGCCCTTTCAATGACGTGGTCCAACTCGGAATGCTTTGCCACGGGTTGTGGCCTCTTTCTTGGGCGTTCCATGTCCAGCAGCAACACAACATGCCTTCAGCAAGAGCACGAAGCAATTCGTTATGAGCATCTTGTAATATAGCATGCTGAATTGCACATGGAGAGCAAAGCAGAATGCGTTGCGTTGCTGTATGCTGGCTCGAGCAGGACGCTGCTGGCGGGTTCTCCTTTTCAGATTATCCTATTCGACGAAATCTGTGACCCTACGCCCTAAAAGGGTTCCCCCCTGCCAGAACTCCCCCCCCTCCCCAAAAAACACGCAGAAAGAGGAAAGAACACCGGGAGGGATTCGCAGAAAAGAGCACCCTGAGCCTGCGTAGCGAGACCTCCAGGTCTCAATGCAGCTTCCTATCCGTCCCATGGAAGTTCTCGCTCGTCCGAGCGATGACTTGATGTGGTGCCCGGCAGTTGATAGCGAGGCCGACGACAGCAAGGACTCCTGCACAGATCGGGAGTTTAAGCAGGAGCTTCGACATCAGCTGCTCGGTCTAGGGGACGCTCAGGAGCTTAAGGGGGGTTGCTCCTTCTAGACTGTGCCTGCAGAATGTATGATTTTCCTGAAAGCGTGTTTTTTTCCTCTTCAAGGTGCATGATTGAGCCCTTGGGCTACTTATCGAAATGATCTCCAGCCTGAAAAGGGGCCATTGGTCCAAATCAATTCTGCAGCCCTGGCCTTCCAAAAAGACTTGAAACAAAGAAAGCAGGGCCTCTTTTTGCCTCGCCTCTTGCCAGAGGCTTTCTTGCTGGCTGGGCTGGGCCACTTGTACCTTCAGCTCCTGGCAGCGAATCCTCCACACCATCACCGAAGAGCAGCATGACCTGGTCAGCCACCTGAATTCGCACCTCGGGAACACGTGCGTGGTTTCAAGCCTCGGGGTTTCTTGTTCGGGGCAGCTATCCTTTTTGTTTTGAGTCTGAGTCTTGAGTCGGAGGGGTGGCTTCCACGGTAGGCCACAGGGACCCATTTTGCAATTTTGCTTGGGGATTTGCAGAGCGATTCTAGTAGTTTTTGAGCCGCGAGCAGATGATGCTGGATATGCTGGTGATGCGGTGTGCTTGGGAGATTCTGCCGAGAACTCAAAATGCATGCAAATGAAATGTATTGTTGGCTCTGGCAGACTCTGGTATGGTTGCCTTCTCTGTATTTTGTATGCACTTGGCATGACCTCAAACGGCACTATCCAGGACAGGCATGCAACATGCCTGCTACATATAATGTGCCTTACGTATGCATTTGTGGCATGCAGCTTCGGATGTTTGCATGTCTGGTTCCGCCGATGCGGTGTGTGTCGGGGGCTGGTCATGCCGGGGATTGGCAGCCGGCCACGCTGGGCATCACCAGCTTGCTTGCTTTGAAGCTTTGCTTCAGTTTTCGACCTGCTTCTCTTGCATTGGGTTGGACTCCGTGAGACAAACATGCGAGATAGGTGCACTTCTGCACGTTTGTTATGCATTTCCTATGGGACGTATGATGCATTTCGTGTGCAATCTGTATGCATTTGTAGTTCATACAAACCTGCAAATCAGATGAGACAATGTATAGTTTGGCATAAAGCTGCACAACATTGCGCACAGGTCCATTTCATACATGGCGCATGTCTTTGGTATGTTTTTGTATGCGTTCGGCATGCATGCATATGGTCAAAGGAAGTAGAGGTGACATGTGTTCAGATTGCGTGACAGGTGCAGTACTTGGGGATAGATAGTTCTCACTCTCACAGTGGGCGCCCTGCGCGTGTTTCGCGGGTTCGGAACGGGGTGAGGAACAGGTGCCGAACGGGTTCGGGGCCGGGCATGCCACGGACGCACGCACAGGCGCAGCGCTGCGGCAAGCTGAGGTACAGATTCCGAGCAGGCGCAGCACTTTGTTCGATTCGCGACCTGGTATTGACGGGCGCAACCCTTTCGCAAGGTCGCGTGCAGATTTCTTCGCTGGCGCAACACTTTCGTAGCGTCAGCCACAGATGTGTGTGACAGGCGCACCACTTTTGCAATGTTGGGATGCTGTGTTCGCAAATCTCACTGGCACGGACGCGCAAACTTTCACGTGCCGAAAACGTGGCAGGCGCTGCGCTTTCGCAAGGTCAAGTGCAGATTTCGTGCAACACTTTCCTCGCAAGGTCGAACACGGAGCTTCTGACAGGCGCAATGAAAAGATACCTAGGTATATGATTGGTATTTGTAGATAGGTAAACAAGTAGACAGACCAATGAACAGACAGGCCGATAGATAGACAGACGGACAGACAGACAGACAGATAGACATATAGATGAATTGAGAAAAAGATAGACATGTGACAGATAGATCTGCAAAAAAGTTGGCCGCCGTCGACGTGCTCTGCTTCTTGGGCACAGTCAGACAGATCGCTTGATAGACAGGTGAGATAGATGAAAGGGCGCATAGGCAAATAGATGGCAACAGCGCTGCCAGGCGCCTGGTTGTTTCGCGCCTCCCCGGCAAACACGATGCACGTGGGGGGGTGGGGGGGTGGGGGGGCAATACTACACTTGTCGACTGCAATGTGTTTGCGTTGGAGAGCACGGACATTTTGCAGCATGCTGTCATTTGGCCCATATTGATGTGCAGTTTTGTGTTGTTTTGTTCTTTCTTGCCTGCCACGGATCTGGAACTTCTGGGCTGACATATCATTTGCTTCTGAGAGTGGCGAGACACCCGTCCCGTGATTTGCTCATAGGGCTACGGCTGTTAATGGAGGAAGACATTTACTACTTGGATAGCACGCACGCAGTGCTAGCTGCTGGCAATCGCGGAGACGACATGGCCATTCTAGCTGCAGACATTGTGCTTGGCGGCACGTTGCAAATGTATCTTCGGGCGCTGAGAGCTGGCCTGCCGCTTTTGCGAGATTTGTGGAGCCGCTATGCTTTGCAGCTACGGGCTGACAGGTTGCTGGCCTCTTCCCAATTTGTGCTGTCTGCCAGGCTTTTGACTTTTAAAGCGCTGGCACTGCGCAGCCGGAGCCATCGCCTCCGAGTCCACCTGCGCCTTGCGCTGTGGATTCGGCTGACTTTGCGAAGAGCTGACGACCTCGCATCCTTGCCTTTGATGTTTTGGCCCAGAATCTTTTCCGGATGAATACATTCCGGATGTTGATCCTGTGGAGGCTGCCTTGGATAGAGATTTGTTGGCTTGGGAAATTGAAAGATGCCAGTTTTTTGTGAGTCACCTGAAGCTGTGCACCCCCCGCGACCACCTCGCTTTTGCAAGTGGGGGCGATGTCCGCGGCATTCTTGCCCACTGGTGCCAATAGCGCACGCTTCAGGACAGCATTAGGGGGTTGATCATCTTGCGTTGCCGGCGATGGCAGGCACGGTCTTCTGATGGCAAACGCTGCTGCTGGTTTTGGCAAAAGCCAACAGCAGCCGAAGAAGCCGTGCTGCCACGCGGCGTGCTACAGACCCGCAAGCAGATTAGGAGGGATATCCGCTGGCAGCTTTTGCATGGTGACCGCGCGGTGTAAAAGCAGACGCAGCAACTAAGGGGAACCAAGCGGGTTTAGGGGGCTTTCATGAAGGGCTTTGTTGGATAATAGGTCCTTGAAAGATTCGGACTGCCGAAGGGAAAGCCAGCACGTTCGTAGTTTGCACTAAGGATTAGCATTTGCATTCTGAAAGTTTTGAAAGCTCAAGGCCATGAAGCGCCCATCCGCTAGATCTAGACGTGACCAGCAGCATCGCTGTTCAGCTTGCCATGCAATCGACCATCGCTTGGAAACATGTCCTCCAACGGCTGCTGGAGTCATCAAAACCTTGAAGAAGAAGCTCCGCCGTGCACAGGGTACCTCCAAGAGACCCAAGCCCAGGCACAAAGAACTCAGAAGCCATGCCCCCAAGACTGGCGATTACCGTTCGAATGCCACAAAGTCTTATTCAGGCAGCGCTGCCAGCAGCGGGAAATGGACACATGCCCGCCGCAAGAAGCCGGATCCTCTGGACTGGTCCAGCACAGAGTCAGACGAGCTGTCAGTGCGGTGGCTGCTGAATCGTGTCTTTGTCTCTCGACCAAAGGATTGCCCTGGCTGCCACGATGCTGCCATGGACGGGCCGAGGCAGAAAGCCTTTTTGGCACTGGAGATGCAAAGCATGGTCGTGCCAACACCGGGCAGCTTTTTGTCGTGCTCGCACTGGAAAGGCTTGCAATGTGCGCCGCATGAACTGGTGGCCCTGCTGCTGCACTACAGCTGCGCCCGCTTGAGCAGGCCTCTGAGAATAGAAGATATGATCCAAACTTCTGGTCATGGCTACAGCACTGTCCGGCACTTCCTCGGCACTGGAGAGAGAAGCAGCAGCAGACACCGATTTTTGCAAAGTTGCAAAACTGTCTGGGGCAGTGGAAATGGACGCAACATCCGTGGAAAAAAATCCACGTGCGACAGACCAATGCCCCCCTGGTGGACTTGATCTATCAGGTCGAGCGCAAGTCAGGTGAGCAGCATGATGCTTATCCTTGCCATTGCAGAATCCTCGGACTGCGAGAGCGAGGCACCGCAGGGCAACTCATCATTCGCTTCCTTCGGCCTGTGGGTGCTCGACCTCATAGTATGTTTTCTTGTGCTGTCTGTGGAGTTCCTTGTTGATACAAACAATCGTTTTGACTTTACTTTGTGCATGTTGACCAGGTCGCGACCGCCAGTTGAGTCTTGGGCAGAAATCCGGGATAGCCACTTGTTGTCCCGGATCAACACAAAGAAAACCCGTGCGCTGTACGCAGATGGAGCTCGCGCATGGGAAACAGCCGGCAAGAGCTTGAAAATCCCCGTTTACCAGGTGTCGCATCAGAACCGAGAATATTGTAAAGAGTTGCGCCGCAAGGTCAAGAAATCCTTGCCGCGTGTAACAAAGCTTGAAAAGCTTTGTTCCCAAGCAGGCTCGCAAGAAAGTTTCAGTGGACGACAGTGCTGTCAATGACAGGCTCCGTCTCCGGTGCATGCAGTGGGCATGGCGCAAGAGCTTGCGCAATCCAAGCCCTATGAAGTTCTTGGAGGCATTTCAAACCTTATTTGCCCCGTGAATACATGTCACGTGCTGCTCCGAAAGTAGTTTTGTGAAGTGCTAAAAAGATGCACTTGCAGTGCGCCCGGCCGCTCCAGTGGGTTTTGTAATGGCACGCTCATTTCGTGCCAGGCGCCTCGTGACGCTGTAACCTAGTTAGATAGATAGATAAGTAGG
Source organism: Effrenium voratum (assembly GCA_963377175.1). Classification (NCBI taxonomy): domain Eukaryota; class Dinophyceae; order Suessiales; family Symbiodiniaceae; genus Effrenium; species Effrenium voratum. The sequence goes on along the minus strand of CAUJNA010001225.1, from coordinate 1,010,922 downwards.
CAGGTAGATAGATACATAGCCAAATAGATGCATAGGGAGATAGACAGGCAGGGAGGTAGATAGAAATCGATAGCAATACAAAAAGAGAAGCGTAGAGGAAAAGAGAAAGCAGAGAAACAGAAAAAGAAAGAGAAGAGAAAAGGAAAGACACAAATAAAGAAGACAGAGACAGGGAAGGAAAGAGTGAGAACAAGGAAGACAAAGAGAGACACAACAAAAACAGGAGAAAAGAGAAAGGGCGAGAGAAGTATTGTTGGAGCTTCCGGCAGCCGTATCTTGGGGAATATATAGGTTGGCGCAACACAGCGGCATGGTGCATGTGCTTTGTGTGCCTTGTGTACGCAGTTTGTCTGCATATAGCATGCATTTTTGGATTTGGCTTGGTTACCTTGAAAATACTTAAAGTGCGTACAACATGCATACACTCCCCCAAAAACTAAAGCATACTGCACGCATAAAACGCGCATGTCTCGCATGTTTTGTGCGGTGGTATGCCAAACAATATGGGTTGAGGTCCGTTTGAAAGGTACTGAGACCAAATCCAAAAAGTGCGTTCAATATGCATGTACAATGGTGCATGCCTTTCTGACTGTGTTTTGTAAAGGTGCCCAGGTTAAATGCAACAATGCATACAAAATGCACAAAACCTGCATACAGAATGCATACATAATACGCACAGAAAGCATACACCATGCGTACTGCACACTCGTCACGAAAGCTAGCTGTGCTTGCGGGGGCTCTCTAAACTTTACCTTCTTTTTTTAAGTGCACATCATGCCTCAGTTTCCACAAAAGGAAAATGTCGGCAAAAGATGACCTTTTCCATGGGCCAGTGGGCTGGAATTGTACGCCTTCCACCCAACGAGTTCCAGAAACCACCGGGAAGTCCAAGCTCGTCGCGCTGGCTGAGGACCATGTTTGCCGCGCAGGACGCTCGGGTAGTGAAGGTGGAGGCTTCGTGCATCACCAGTAGAATGCGCGCGAAGAAAACCCCTGAGGCCGGCCGGGCCAGCGAGATGTCGACTTACAAAAGGCTGGAAGTAGTTCCCCTTTTTCTCAATTCTCGTCAAATGGTCACTGATTGATACTTGGCCGTTTGGTATGCAAATGGACCTGCCATGTTTCTAGGGCTACGTGTTCCAACTGTGGTACTTGCGTATGTGTGCAATGACTACCGTCCCTTAGGCTGGCAGGAGCTCTGAAAGCTGCTTTAGGCCCGAGCTTCCCCACGATGTTCTGAGTCGGACAAACGGAGAGCACTATTCTGGATTTGCCGCGGCTCACGAAGGGTACGACGACCTTCCTTTGCTTGGGCACCTTTGCATGGTTGTTGTTGGGAAACATTTTGAATTTTTGGTTATTGTGGTTTAGTGGGAATCCCCACTTACCTGCTAAAATTTAAATGTTGCTTCCCTTCCAACGTCAACCAAGTTTGGGGTATTGCATTGATTATTGGACTCCTGCAATGGAATTGAGCTGTTGCTGCGGCTGTTGCTGTTCGGGGCCCGTATGTCAAGGCCTCCCATGTTGTAAGTCAAAGCTGCGCTATGTGACCCAAATTGAGTTTAGTCTAAAAAGGGAACCTCAAAATTGGTAGTTTCGTTTTCGGTGTTTCCCTTGAGCAACCCAAACCGGTACCCTCAAAAGAGACCGGCAAATACATCAGATGAGTTCATTTCGCTTCAAGCAGCAAGGGATTGATGTAGATGACTAGGTAGATGGTCTTGTTTGCTGTTTGCAACCCCCAATGTTTTCGCTACCCAGCCCAAGGCTTGTTGGAAAAACCAAGGCAGTGGGTGAGCAGAAAATCGGAAAGGCGTGTTCCGGTCAGGCAGATGGCCAGGGAGTGAGCAAGCTGAAGGATCTGCGGCTCAAATGCGGGAGGTCTGGGGATCAATATTTGGTGCTCCTGGACCAACGGTATTACTGCTACCAGCGGCTTGGCGAGACATGCGGGTAATTGTTTTTTAGCTTGCCCTTTGTAAACATAGAGCATATTCTGATCCTAGAAATCTGGGTCGATTGACCAGGACGGCCAAGGATGGTTGCGCGACTGTGTCAAAAAGGTCCCAGTCGGCAAGACCTCCGGGACTGTCTATTCTGCCAATACATATTATTCAAACTTATATTTTGTGTTTTCACTGGGCGTGTTCGCACTTCCTTATTATGCGTGTGTGCGATCTCTGATGATGTGTTGTTGCCCGGTGTTTTGTGGATTTGTGTCTTGGTTCGCGTGTGTGTGTGTGTGTCATTCGTTATTGATAATTGATTCCGTGTCGTTTTGATTTTTTCCTTTGTTCTTATCTGTTGTTGGTTTCTGCGTGCGTGCTTACGTGCTTGCTTACGGCTGGGAAAGGAAATGAGAGTGAATGGGACACAGCCTCCAACAGATTGTTGGCTGTGGAAAGACCCGGAGGTAGCGAGGGGTCGGGTTCATTCGTCAACTTCATTCACTCAAGCCCTTTCCCTGCAGTTGGATCTCATGTCATGGCTGCAGTGAAAGTTGGTCAAGATGTAGAAGTCAGTGATCCAAAGGGAAGGAACGGTTGCACGGGAAATACTCATCCCTTCGCCTTTCGGTTATCTCCGTTCCCTCCTCACTTCGCTCGTTTATCACTCACCTGTCAAGGGAAGGGGCGAAGCCAGGAACGAAGATTGAGTGAGCTGGCTCCCTTCCCTCCTCTCGCCATCCCTTACCAGCCGCTAGGAAAAGGCTGAGGATAAGGGATGATGAAGAGAGGAATAGAAGGTGATAGGAACGGAATGAAGATATACTTGCTCGTTGTTTCTTTTTTTCCTCGCATGTATCTTTGCTTTGGTGTTTGTATGCTGTGCCTGTTTTGAGGTGTTTCTTTGTTTGTTGTTTCGCTTAGTGTTTGCCTCTTAGTCGGCTTGCTAGCTTGTTGGCTTGATAGCTTGCTTGCTTGTTTGTTTGTTTGTTTGTTTCTTTCTTTCTTTCTTTGTTTATTTCTTTCTTTGTTTTTCCGTCTGTTTGGTTGCTTGGTTGCTTGGTTGTGATGTCAGTTGGCCAGCTAGTCAGTCACTCATTTTGTTTGTTTGTTCGCTCGTGCTGGCATGATGTTGTTTTTTGTGGCTGTTGGTTGGCTGGCCTGTAGGTCTTGTCCTTTTACCCGTGGGTGGCTGGCGGGGGTGGGTCGAATATGCTATTTGAGGAAGGCTCCACCTATGGGCCCAACGCAGATGCGGAGTCAGAGCATCCTCATCAGACTGGACCGAGCTTTCTGGGGACAAACAAATGTCGACATTCCAACGTCTGCGGATGTGCAATGAAGCGTTTCATAAGGCTGTTTTCTTTCGACGCCTGCGTTCATGATTGAAAAACTTTGCTGGGGAGTTGGGCCATTTGTTTTGCCCAACGGGGGCTGCACGTTTTTGGATTGCTAGGATTTGCACCGGTTGCGAAGCGAACCAGACAATCGGGCACTGGGTTCTCTTTTCCGTTTCCAGCACCCAAACTGCCAACTGCCAACCCTTTTGGGTGACGATGCTGTCTTTGGAGCAACCACGCACTTCAAGTGTAGCTTCTTACCGCCAACCCTGACAGGTCGACATCTAGCCACTTCTTCAACAGGTTGGTGCTTCTCAGGGGTCCCCTTGTGCCTGGTCGGGGAACAAAAGAAAGCCGACCATTCTGGGAAGTGGACCGTGCTGTCCATTTGAGAAACAGCTTTTTCTCGCAGTGCAAAGGGTTGCAAGTTTCCAACAAGCGACTCACCTGTCCAGAGCCCAGCTTTCGACCTGGTGCCCCTAGTCAGGTGATCGCCGTCTTTGAGGTCTCTGATCCAAGGGCTCAATTGGTATCTCATGGTTGTTGTTAGGAAGCATTCTGCATTTTTGCTTCTTGTGGTTTAGTGGTTGAAATCGCCACTTAACTGCTAAGATGTATTTTTTGGGGGCTCCCCTTCCAACGTCAACTTTCAGAACTGTCCAGGACCTCGAGCCCCGGAGTTTGCTGGTACTTCAGCTGGCGGCGCAGAACAAAGCCTCCGGCGAGCTGCTGATCACCAGCACCAATCTTGCGGGCTGCGAGGTCGCCAAGGTGCGGAACCAAGGGACGAAGTAGCTCTGATGTTTCCAGCACCAGTGTGCACACAGTGGGTGGCTTGGAAATAGTATGCCAATTATATGAACGTCTATGTATATGTATATGTATATATGCAGGTATAAATGTGTGTCTTTTCTCTGTCCATGTGCAGATGTTTGCATGGCATGGTGAAAGAAGAATGGCTCAACCATGTTGAAATAAAGGCTTGGTCATTTGGCCCTGCCCTGCCCAGGTCACCCTGCGCAAGGATGCCTCCGTTGACGCAGCCCGGCAGAGCGAAAAGGTTGCAGAAGCCCGCATCTGTATGTAGCCTGGTAGTTCGAGCTGAATCCTTATGCTAGAGGTAATGGCCAGGCAAAATGGGATTCAAAGTGGGTGGTGTTTGTTTTGTGAAGCTTCCAAGGACCACATTTTGAGGGCATGGGACTCTCAAAGCGGGTCTCCGGATTTGAAACACGCCCGTTCAAAACAGGGAGTAAGTGACAGGGAGTGCCCGGGAGAGATGGGGTGGAACGACAGGGCAGAAGACCTGCAACGCTGGGGAGGGCAAGCACTTGCAGCGGAAAGTGTGTATCACTCGCCCACTGGGAGTCTTTGCAGGCCATGGTGGAAGATGCAGTTTGACTATTGCGCGCAGGAAAAGACAATAGTTTTGGCTGTACTTATAAGAGGGCAAACCCTAGATTCATTTTGACTTCGTGCATCAGCTGGGGGAGCAAGAGCGCATGGATCATGCAGTGCATGGACTAGGAAGGTTGTACCCCGCCCTCTTGCACCAGGAATGGCCCCATCAAGGCAGAACATAGTGTGAAGAAGACGATTTTGATGGAACTCCCCCAAACACGTTGGCCACGCGTTTGGAGAGCTTGCTTGAAGAACTTGCACGGAGATTTGGCTTAGAGAACTCGCTCCAAGAACGTGCTCGGGAAACTCGCCTACAGAACTTGCAGGCGCAACTCGAGGCAAATGCGTAGACAACTGTGTCAGTTCGGTCAACGCGTCTTCCACTCACGAAATCTTAGGAGCAGAGGAAACAATCCATTGTTTGTTTGTCCAAGCCCCGCAATAAAAAGAAGAGGCCCAAGCTACGTATACAACACCCCGCAATGTTGCCGTTCTTTCGAGGGGGGGATGTCGCCAGCTGTTGGCGTGCTGAGGCGCTGCGATTTGCGGTGGGCCAAACTGTGGGCCACGACGTGTCTCACATCTGCATGGTATTGCCAGACGGGGTTGTCGCCGCGAAGATGAGCCAAACCAGCCTTAAGGTCGCCTTCACGGCGTGAGACGTGCAATGAGAGCAGATTTCAGACACATGCTCAGGCACGTGTCTGGGTTATTTGCGCATGCTAGGGCCATTGAAGATAGGGCGTGCGTTGGTGCAATGAGACTTTGAACGCTGACGGTTTGAAGCCAGCTTTTTTAGCCTTGCAGGGATGGAGCATTGTCCGCGCTACATCTCAAAACACGGGAGGGGGTGGTTTGATGCGGGGTGCGGGCAATGTGATCCCGTCTCGTTTCTTTGGCAATCAAGACGGGGATGTCCATTTCTGCGAACTTTGAGCGGCAGATCGCTTGACACCGAAAACCTTTTGCTAAATCAGCAGCGTCTTGGTGTTTCCCAAGAGGAAGGATTCCGGTTTGAGCGACGAGGAAACCCATTGAACAAGTCGGTCATGGTTTTACTTTTGAGTTGCTAGGGCCTTCATGTGGGGGAGTGAAGTCTTGGTTTGACATGTTTTAGTGTCCTGGCTGAGTACTGTATAGGACTGGTTTAGACTTGGCGCATTATTCCTTCGAGCTGGCCTAGCACTGTTCAGAATTGGCTTGGTATGGCTGAGGGCTGTTTAGAATTGGTTTAGTCCTTAGCGCTGGCCCAGTACTGTTTAGCATTGGTTTAGTCTTGGTTTTCAGTTTTTTTTTTGAGCTGGCCCTTGGGAACCTGGTTTTTCTCTATTCTCTACCCTTAAGTTGATCATATTGTAGCCTCCTGGGTGTTCCCCGCACCACCCCCTTTGAAAATGTGGTTGGGTGGCAGCCATCATCTCTTGGTGTCTTTTGGGCAGCTAGAACAGCAGAGCCTTCCTTCAAGGATTTGTTTTGGAACAGCGCTGAGAGAGGAGCTGCTGGGACTGTGGGGCAGGTTGGATGCGACAAGCTCAGACATTGCCACAACATGTGTTTCTAATCCACCTGGACAACATGTTGGACTTCTTGGCCCCGTTACTTCCTGCCCGCTCTGCTTTTCAGGTGAGGGATGTTTTTGTTGTACAAATTGTATTTTATTGAACCGCTACCCAACACAAGGAAACCTAGTCATAAAAAAATCTGTATGAAGAGGTGTGGGCGTTGGGCGCGGCTCACTTTTGTCCCTAGCGCCGACCAGAGGCGCCCCTCTTGGGAAACACATGGACGCCATTGGACGCCGAGCCTCAGGCATGTCCAAAGCCGGGATTTGAGAACTGATGGGATGCCGGGTTGGGCCGACCTCCCGCAACCTTCATTTTGCAGAGTCGTCCGTCGCGAGAAAAATCAACCCCTTCGTAAAATAGAACACTTCTGGTTCCTTCCCCTTTCTTTCCACAGAAGGGTCAACAGGTAACCTGCCTAATTCTTGCTCCCTTGTTCTGAAAATACGGCGACAGGCACCTAGCCACTTGTTGCGCTTTCAACGCTATCAGAAGAATGGTCTCCCCTGACCGTGGGAAGAGCGCCCCCAAGGAGCCACATGCCCGATTCAGTGGTGGGGCTCGTTTGACGACATGACCACTGCTTTAGCAATGCATGTATGGAAGGGACGCCCCTAATACATGTTCTCTTTGTAAAGGTGCCATACAATACCCTAGCCTAGCATAGCACAACCAAATGCTTCGAAAGGGAAATTAGCTCATTTTCGAAAGGGCGATGTATTCGGGGGAAGGGCCGCTTTTGGCATGGCAATGGCAGCAGACAAACTTCTACTTTAGACCGACTTTTTAATAGCACTGTGCGCCAGTTGTATCATGTCTTTGCACCATTTCCAGGCATGTTTGCTTTGCGTGCAAAAACGTTTTGCCTTGTACTCTGTTACAAGGAGGCTGAGCATGGACTAGGTCCCCCAGTAGTGCCCGTTTGCCTTTTTTTTTGGGGATGGTTCCCTAAATAGACTACAGAAAAGAAAAAAAAAACACCCTGATTCTAACGTCTCTACTGGAGGACCTAGTAGATACATTGATTGTTCCATTCTCAGAGACGGGTTGGTTTCGAGCCCCCCGGCGGCCTGAGTGCAGCACTGCAGACTTCGGAGCCGATTCTGAGTCGAAGGCTTTGATGGATATTTTTGAGAAGGCAAGTCCGGGTGCGAGCAAAGAGATCGTTTTGGGATATTTCCGGGCGAGTACATTCAGAAACTGAATGTTTGTTTCAGCTCCTATTTAGCATCGATGTTTGTTTGCTAGTTGCTTGTCAGTTTGGCATCGTTGGCGTCATGATTTTGACAATTGTACAAGTATGGCACCATACAATTCCAATACGTTCCGTCCAAATTGCATGCGTATTTGTTTTTTCTTCGTGATGCCCCACTTGATGCGCTTCAGCACAATGTAGCTCAGATTCACCAATAAACTAACAAACAAGCGTGGAAGGTAAGCTAGTACTCTAAGATGGTTTGTCTCTCCCGTGGCATGGAAGGAAACTTGGATTGCAGAACCCGGCTAGAGACTTGATTTGCTTTGGGGGAAAAGGATGGCAAGCGAAACCAAGGCTTGGAGTGGACTTTGGGCAGAAATTGAAACGTATTGGCTGTGACTGGGACTGGAGGCGAACATCAGTCCCAAACAAATGCCGTAACCTGGTGGGCCAATGGACTCGCCGAGAAACGCTGAGCGTCTCCCGAACCAAAAGCGTATTGGTTGGGGCAGTGACGGTTGACAGCTTGTGAAGGCTTGGCCGCTTAAATTGGCTCTTTTTGTCCATCATCGTCTTATTGCTTCAGCAAATGCATTGTCTGCTCTGCTCCTGATGAGTCGCGATCATGAGGTTGTTCAGTGGTTTGATTGATTTGTAAGGATGCATTTCTAGAAAACGCTGCGGATTGCAACATGACTTTTGAGCTACGCTTGGCGCTAGATGAGAGGTTTCGTGCGCTTTGGGCACTTCGGACTTGCCCATGATCTATTTTTTAGAGTTTGTAAGCTTTCAAGCGGGGAAGTTTGGCCCGCCGTGTCACGTCGTGTCCCTGGCTCCTGTCCGATCTTAGCGGTTCCCAGCCGTCCCCTTGGTTTTTAGGCTTTTTTAGTGGGTTCGTGGGGGTTTCCATTTGACCCACCAGAAATTCAGCTTTTAGGGGACCGGTTTGGACAGCCAGCGATGTTAAGAATGCTTAAAGGCGAGGCAATCACCTTTGGACGGGCGCCGGGCCACGCAATTCCCGGCTCCTGGCTCTGGCTTGCCAGTGGGGCCAGGAGCGTTTCGTTTCAAGACGTGTGAGACCCGCCAGCCAGACAAGCGGCATGACGGGCTCGCTCCAACGGCACAAACGCAAACGGCACAAACGCAAAGGTGTGACTGCACAGATTGTGATTCCAGCTTGAGACTGGATTCTTCCACAAGTCCAGCATATGGAGCTGACAGCTTCAGAGTGCACGGAGCTTCCCCAAGTTGTATCTGGGACCACGGGCGGTTGAGATTCTGTAGGTGAAAAGGACTAGAGATTACAACAGGAAGAGGGATGTGGCCCAGCTTTCTATCTCCATTTCATCTCTGCATGTGATGGTGGGACTTTCCTCTTCCATCTCTTTATCTCTATCCCACTCGCTCACAGAGATAGACCAGAGTGAGTCAAAGGGACAGAGGAGGGCCACTTTAGGATGTCTTTGGTCATAGCCCTCCATTCTTGAGATACCATTATCTCGTCCAATGTGAGTCTTCGTGTTTATCCGTCTCCTGTCTATATCTGAGATTGGGGAAGGCTCAGGATGATGAAGAGAAGTGACCAAGAGATAGGAAATGGATAGGTGATTAATATTAGTTCATGAGTTTCTAATCCCAGCTCCTTGTTGTAGCATATTCATGGGTTGGGAGTTCGGATATTATTGGTTATGTATCGCTCTCGTGTTGGAATGTGGCGCTGCTTTCTTTCGCAGACGTGTCACACGCGCCTTGATTTGGCTCTCCTTGCCCCGCACCGAGAAATTCATTTAACCATGCTGGTTCGACAGGGCAGGGAATGAGTTGGAACGACCCCTAAGAAAGCCATCCAACCTACGGTTTCCTTGAAGGGAATCCCTAGGTGAATTTTCAACACCCTTCCCTACTGACCAGCAAGACTTTGCCGATGGCCGGGCTTCCGGCGCTGCCCATGCCCATCGGAGATCAGGCCGCATCAACCTGCACAAGGATTATCATGACAAGATTCGTCAGCAACCAGTTTCGGGCATATCGTGTGGCACTCGCAAGCAGAACTCGTCAGTTTCTGGGCATTTGAGCAGTGGCAAGGAAGCAACCAAAGGAATGCATAACTCTTTTCTACGGGCCTCTCTCCAAGAGTCACTTCCCAGATCTGGTGAATGGGAATTGACTGGGCATGGTCCTTGCCGGAGAGCATCAACTGACGCTGTCCTGCAGGTGGTTTTTTCCACGGAGCGAACCATCGCTGGGCTAAATTTGGGACCCGTGCAGGCGCAAAATTGTGGATGCTAGCAAGATATTCAGATCGGAGAAAGCCTTGGTTTTTGCCGCTTTCAGAGCTCAACCATCATTTCACTTGACTCGGCATGTCCCCGGTTTGTGACTTGATGCCAAGGAGTTGTGTTCATCACCTTTTGTTGTGCATGGGCGCTGCCCAGACTTGACTCGCGTAGGACGACTTATGATATACCGCAAGTTTTGGCGCTGAGTGTGCATCTCAGAAGTGGCTAGGGATAGCCTAGGGCAAGGACACAATCTGTCCAAGGCAGCACCAAGAATATGGTACACTGTTTGGCGCGGCAGGGCGTTCGACTTCCCCGCTTCTGCTTCTTCTTCTTCTTCTTCTTCTAAGCTGTCAAAGCTTCACTTCTCTGCAAATTTGCAGATACCAAACAGGGCCCCTCTAGAAGGGATGTCTTTAATGTATGTTGTTTGGATTCCATATGCATGTGGCTCATCAGGGCTTCTTCTAGTTAATCTGCTGAACCCGTGATCAATCTGGGTGCTTCCAACATTTGACGAGTCCTGCTGGTCAGTGTTTTTCAAGACCATCACACTGGGCATGAAGACTCTAAACACCTGCCTCCACCTGCGATGACATGAAGCCAAAATGGTTTTGTTTGTTTCATATGCATGGTGATCCGGAGGGCATAATCAGGGGTGGTTCCCTCTCTAGTGGAGGTTTAGTTCATTGCAGGGGGTTCTGCTGATCAGTGCGTTCGCTTAATTGATCCAGCGCTCAGTAAGAGGCCCCTGAAATTATAGGAGCTTCCTGTTGAGGGACGTCGCCTATCCAACAAGAGCCCCTCTGTAAATTCATGTGGAACCCATGAAATGCGGGGCTGTCCTCGATACAAACACGTTGCCTTTTTATTTGTTTACTGGGCGCGTGTGTTTCTGCCCGAGGAACATTGTGCAGTCCTTGCACGACTCATTGATCCTCAGCAAGGTTGGGGGCGATCGATGGAGCCGCGCCATGCGCAATATGTCTTTAATCTTGAGAGGCTTCATGCATGAGCTCGCATATTTATATACCGGCCTAGCACGTGCACACACAAATACATACATACATACATACATACATACATACATACATACATACATACATACATACATACATACATACATACATACATACATACATACATACACATACATACATACATACATACATACATACATACATACATACATACATACATACATACATACATACATACATACATACATACATACATACATACATACATACATACATACATACATACATACATACATACATACATACATACATACATACATATATATATATATATATATATATATATATATGTATTATATACATATATATACACACATATGCACCTGGATGTTCCTATGCTGCTGGTTTTGGAGTCTGAGCGGAATGAGCGGAGCAGCGTTTTGAGCTGTCGTGGCCATTTTTATGCCGACAAATCTGCGGAAACAAGAGGGAAATAAAGGAACGAAAACCGCTGGAGTTACTGCGGTTTTCCATTGGGCGATGTTCGATCTGAAATGAGCATTTTAGATCGAGATGCGCGGCTTTGCGGCTCGATCCGGAAGAACCAGAATTGTGCCCAAGGAGGGTCCAGGTATATGTATACGTAGGGTTTGGTAGGGGAACAAACCAACCTGCAAGGGCGATATTAGTTTTGGTCTGTCAAGCCGACAAGGAATTCATTCGACAGACGATTGTCTCTATCTGGGCGTGTCTCAAACTCCCGAGAACAAGGGGGGTTCCCCCATCTGTCTCAGCTGCACTACTGAGGAATACAGCTGAGAACAGCGGTTGGGGAATACCCCAAAAACTTGGACATCGAATCGAATGCAGGGGCTGTCTCGTGTGAGACAGACCCATGGCCTCGCTATGGGATGAGCCTGAGCGGGGTTCACTGAATTTACAACTTGATGGTCAGTAGGCAGTGACCGAGACCATGTCTTGTGAACCAACGCAGCTCCGACCAGTGCCCCATTGCCTTTTTCGCGGCCAGGTCCTGGGCCGGAGTTTGGTGATGCCGCCGGTGCTGGGCCGAAGTTCAGCGGTGGACCTGGGAGCTTTGGCGGAGGAACGCCACGGGGCGGGGTGACGGGTGTGCCTGCGTGCTGGTCAATCTTGCGCTAATAGCCCGATCGGGAGAAATCGGGGACCGCGAGCAGTTGTATGAAGCGAGCTTTTCGGCACGCGGGTGTGTGGCCGGGGGTTGTGGGGTCTGAAGGGAACCGCGATTGATCTGCCTGTTCATGCTGGTACGCTCATGAATTGAGTGGGGATATTTAGCTGGGCAAACCGTTCCTGTTTTGCTATCGTGGAATTGTCTGGGTCAGAAGGCATTTTTAACGATTGCGAAAACGGAGCACAAGCGGGCAAAGGATTGATGCTGTACGACTCCCTTTATGATCTTTATGCTTGTGGCGTCATTCAGCAACACAAAGACGGACCACGTAACCGGCCCAGAACCAGCTACACTCGAAGGCCGGGCTACCAGTCACTTTCGTTTCAAGTTGTTGGACTGGATCCAAGGCTCCGGAAAAGGTTGCCCTTGTCAGACCGGGACGCCAACGAAAAATTGGACCAATGATTTCAATGGTTCCGGCAGGGAAAGGCATGCAAGTCGGGAATCGCCGCCTTTGGTCGCTTGAGCCCTTTGGGTAGATCGTGCGCGTTGGACCGCGCCCGCTTCAGCGGTTTTCTTTCCTCTGGATTCCTTTGGCTTCCCTGTACCCAATGTCCACTTTCTTTTGGGGGCATGGTTTAAGCGGAAACCAACAGGAACACAGTTGTATAGGGTCCTCGGTTTTGGCCCTCGTGCCATCGCATGGGAGGTTCCAAGGTGAAACCCACGGCGCTGTTTGACCGCAGGCATTCGGCGTGGACGTCATCGTGGCCAAGGTGCGGAAACGAGGGGCGCCAAGGGATGCCCAGAGAGCTGAAGATGGATCTACCCGAAACCCTAATCTAGCAAAGCGGGCTTATGTTTTGATTGGCAAGACATGAAAACAAACCTATTGTTGAGCCAGAAGTGTTACTTTGATGACTGCTTGAGGGGCTCAAGTCTGAGATCAAGTGGCAGGCGCAGAAGTGTGTGATTGGGAACGACTGCCACGAAGTGAGTTCAATGTGGACATGCCTTCAACACCAGAAAGAAAAGCAATGTCCTTACCCTGCAACTGATGGCCGCGTTCAAAAATCACTGTACGGCCTCCAGGGCATCCGTTGAATGGTGTGTGCAAGGGCACCTTGAGGTCCAGCAAAATGATATAAAATGATGCCATCATAGGGAGGAGCGACCAGATAGTTTTTCAAGCAAGTTGCGCAGAGTGTTAGTTGACCGCATGTGTCACGTGAACGGCCGCTTGGTAGCATGTCTGGATGAAGCTGTCACCCATGGATTGTTCTTCGACAAGGTTTGAAAAAGCTTCTTGGCCCTAGGGTTTAGGGTTTCCAGGGCTTTGCTTTTCAGCGAACTGTTGCGAAGTGAACCGGTGTTTGCCAACGTCGCTGACCCGCGCAGGACCTCCACTGGGCGAGCACTTGCCAGGATGGAGGCGAACATTTGCACGCCTTCGAGGAAAGAGCCTCAGACATCTCCAGCGGCGGAAACCCTGGGGCCACGCCCTGTGGGTTGCTACAATCTAACAAGCCAACTACAGGGAATTCTATAGGAAACCCCTGTTTTTGGTAGGTATTTAGCTATAACTTCCTGTAGAATTTCCTGTAACTGGTTTCTATGATGCAACCAACTGAAGCAAATTTCTGCAGATTTCAGGGTTTCAGGCCCTGGCCACCTTTCGTCCCTTGATATTTTTTGGGCGCCAAATCTGAGCGGAGTTGCGGCAAGATGCATTTCGCTCGGAGACGCGTAATGGCAACATTTCGGAAAGCATGCGAAGCCAAGGAAGCCTTGTACAGGTGCAGTCGCCACGCAAAGTCCGAGTTATCTACGCCCATCGAACCAAGAGGATCAAGGTTTGTAGAACAGTTCCTACCGAAGATTTGCCCAGCCCTCTTGATTTACATGGGAAGAACCGAGTGACTTTCCACCTTTGGGCACCTCTCAGCTTCGGCATCTGTGGCGGTTGCATCACGATGGTTATGTTAGAGAACATGGGCCTCCTGAAAGGCAAGGAGCTGATTTGGGCCAAATGGACCTTTCCCAGATCTCTTGGCACCCTCCGAGGTGAGCGGAGCTCGTTCCGGGCCCTTTAGGGACCACATGCTCGCCTTGGCGCGCGCGGAGGCCCAGGAACGCCGCATTCTCACAGCCGAGGGGGGGGGGGGAACCCGTAAGGGAACGGATGTAAATAGCCGCATGGGAGGTCCTCATTTTTCAGGTTGCCTACCCAGTGGCCTTGTGTCAGACTCGTTTTTCAAGATGTTTGGCCTCAAAACTCGCTGGTTCTCAGCAGGGAATGAGGGCATGGCCCCAATAACCTAGTTTCCTTTAAGGGAATCCCTGGGTTCATTCCCAACACCACGGGTCATTCCCTACTGACCCTGCTGAGCACCAGCAAGCAAAACTAGCTATACCAACAAACCGAACAAACGATGTCCATTTTCCCCTGGCCACTGGTTGAGTCAAAGGGATCGCTGCGAGCCGAGCTTCAAAACCCGTACTGGTTCAAACCCGGCGCTGATATTTCCAAAAAAAGGCAGGTTTGGTTTCTTTTGCAGGCTTTGGCCAAGTTCATGTGACTGAGTGCCCATTGCGGTGGTTTTCAACGGTGGCCTGTTGTCAACGCCTTGTTTTTGTTTTGTGCTTTAGATTGTCCGGATTCACGTTTGTTTCCCATGGATCAAGCAGGCGCTTCGGGCATAGACAATCGCAGCGTTTACATGGCTCATGGCTCTTTGTTTGTTCTTCTCAGGGGAGCTGGCAACTGCACTGAACAGAATGTCTATTGTTAGAGGCCGATGTGGTAGAGCGTGCCGCATTGATGCTCTCAGTCTTCTTACTCACCGATCTTCATCCTCTCTGTTTTCGAAATGTTCATTCCAACATAATCCATCAGGCAAAGCAAGGGGGGGAGGGCCACTGTCCTTTCTGAAGGGCTGTTGCTGGTCGTGGCATGTTCCAGGAGGAATGTGCCCCTAGAGTGGCAACTGGCAACTTGTGGCAAAACTCAGGACTAATACACAAATGTCACAATTCTAGCGGCATCTGGTGGCCATTGGGTTGTGCGCGTGTGTCAAAACAGGGGGGCCGCCAGATTGTGGTTTTGCGGTTGGTTCCCTTCAAACCGGCGGGCGCCCGCACACACACACACACACACAGATTCAGCAACAACACACTCTTGAGAATGTGTTTCTTGTGTGTGGGCAAGCGAGGTGTGCGAGGTTTGGACCCAGGGGGGATTTTGAAGTCTAGAAAACGGGTTTCATCTTGAACCAAAAGGGCAGTCATGCCTAGCATCCTAGAATCCATTCAGGGTCTCGTACCCATTTTGCCAATCATTCCGCATTCCGCTGAGGTTAAGACACCTCCAGCTATAGCGGTGTTTTCCCCGAAAGCATTGCGAAGGGTCCTTCCAATGAACTTATTTATGCAACCCACAGAATTCTCATTGTTGGAGGGGGATCTCCTTGTGATGGTCCGCAGATGTGGGTTTCGGTTTGTCCCCAAGTTCGAGTTCCAAGGCAGATCCGGCTCCCTTCTTGATTTGAAACTCACGCAAAAAGAGCACCAGCATTTCAACGCGACGCGTTGAAGAAAAAGCACCGCAGGGTGGTCGTTTTGTTTCTTCCTCCCTCACCCCACTTGTTGTTTTGTTGGTCGGGCTGGAGGCGCCGCTTCGAAAAAAGTTGACAGCGCGGAGGCGGCGGGCTGCTGCCCCTCTTCGTGGGTCTCCACGAAACGCCTCGCTACCAAAGTGTTGGGCGCTGGAGCGACTGGGCGGAGACCGGCCACGGAGAACGGGAGAACTGGGGCAAGGTGGCGTGAAGTATCAGCCTCTGGATGTTGACACCCTAAAGAAATGTCAACCAACCAGCTTGATGATTCCCCGCTTAACCCAGGGACACCCCCTATTAATCAACCGGGGTCGATGAATAGGGGTCAATGTTAGTTAATTGGTTTGGATTGGTGGGGGTTTGACCCAGAAGTTCCTGTTGAAGCCAAATTTGGGAAGGCACCCGAATTGCCAGACCGCAAAGCGAGCCACAAGCCAATCATACGTCTACACTTAAAATTGTTTGTTCAAAGCGACCCTCAGCAGCCAACCAGGGCTCAGGAGGAAGGACAGTCCCAAAATGGATGTGCGTTGCCTTGCTTCCGAATGGGTTTTAAGGCAAGCGAGAGGGAGAGTAAACCCACCCCCGATTACAGGCTTGCCTTTTGCCTCCCACCAATCAATGTTTGGACCTCGACAACCCAACCCATCCACCCCTTCCGATGAAAGGTGCTCCTTTTTGTCTAGCATTTGCCTAATCTGTCTGTGCTTAAACACAGGAAACAACATTTCAAGCTCATCAAAGGGGACCCCCCTTGGAGGCCAGCCAACAGAAAGCGCCCCGCACTTAATCAGGGCCGTTTTTGGGCTCAAAGCAAGAAACGGCTGTTGCCATTTAAAGCCCAGAAGGGCGGACCGAAGGGGCTCCCAATCCTCCATTTGTCAACTTTCAGCTGAGACCATCCCGACCGTTCAAGCGGAAAGTCTTGTGAAGGAGCGCTTGCTAGTTTTGGAAGAACTGTGGAACCATTGATCTGCTGAACTTAGACTGTGCTGCCAGTCTCGGGTCCCCTGGCTGGTTTCGATCAGCGTGGTCCTTTCTTGAGCGCGCAGGAGCTACGAGCGGCGTGTCTGGGGAGATGTAGCTTACAGCGGCCAGTGGTGGGGCGTCAGGCCGGGCTCAGGCTGCGCCAGTTGCGATGAACAGCGGGCAAGACTGTCATGGTTATGCGCGCTGGGATGTCGCCGCGGCTTGCCCGTTTGCTTGAAGCACTGCTTTGCAAGATGGAATCAGGTGGAAGTTTCTGGAACGTTCAGGGTGTGGCCGTGCCATGAGGCAGCGAAAGTGCCAACACCTCTGCGGAACTACTGCTGGCCAATTGTAAATCGCAAGCAGTTTCCGCTGCGATCTTGGGGCTATGGGCTATCCCTAAGCGCTCAGTCTACGTTTGTCGCCCGAAGCGGCGGTCTTAACTTTTCGTTCGAGCCCTTGTGCCAGGTATCCAAAGAAGCTCAGGGTGCAGTACTGGGAGAGGCGTGTCGGAGTGGGACAGATTTCGCATCCGCCCCATACCTTGTGAAGTTAGCAGTCGTGCAGTGCACCTGCTGCCCCCTTTGGTTTCCTAGCGCGCTGGTCAATCCCAGGGTCATTGGGCAGATTTAGGGATCAGCTGTCAAGATGCCAGGAGCAAGCGGCGCGGAGAGCTGTTTATTGGGAAGATCTCCTTTTCAAGGTGCTTGCGAGGCCAAGCCCTATGCGACAAAACCTGTGGCACAATTCTTTGAGCGGGTTGCTTAGTTGCTTCCCTTACGGTGCAGGAGCTTGAGCCAGATGGCGCTGGCTGGGGAGCCGCTTGGTGCGCAGGCAATCTTTCTGTTGGGCAAAATGTCACTTTTCTTGGCAGCGTGCGGCCAACAAAGGCTGCGAAAAGACTTGGCGACAACATATTGTTGCCTGTTGGTGGTCCCTCCCTCTTTGCACCCTTCATGCAAGCGCTTGTCTTTGACTTGGCAGCGAAACGAGCACAAAAGTTGGGTGGTGTTAGTGCTGATTTAATGTTCCCACTACTCGCGATGCATCTCTGTCAGATTTGTGAGATTTGCCTGGTTCAATCCAAAGCACATTCCAAAATGGTGAGCCAAGCCAGCAACCCAAATCACCGAGTTGAGTAGAGGCGCAAGAGTTATCAAGAGATGAAGTTCGCATATGGCCGTTTCGGCAAATCGTGTCAGGGGATCGATTCAGGCTCCCCGGTGCTTTGGAGGCGGTGAGATCCTCCTGAGTCCCCCTGTCCCATTCACCAAAGACACCCGGAATTAGTCCATGGACAACGACTCCATCGTGAGGCCGTGCGAAGATTGGACCTTCCTGGCACCGGATTTGCCCAGGAGAGGGGGGCACGGGGTTCTGATTTGACTTGGTTTGCTGCACCGTACGGGGGTGCTTCGCCTGTCTCTCTTTTTACCAGCTGCGAGCTTGGATCGGCGGTTCAGTGGTTTGAACCCCCATAGGAACTTCGGAGGAAAGAGAAGTCTAGCATCTCGGGCCGAGTCTGTGGATAGGCACTACCCTTACTCCCTCAGTCATTTTGCGGGTTTGCATTCGTGGAGGCCCTCATTGTGCCTGACTCCTGGCAAAAGGGAAATAATCATCTTTGAACAACTGGCAAGGTTCCAAACAACTAAGTCATGTTTTTCAAGTTTGCGTTTGTTGGTTTTGCTCATTCAATCTCTGTATTTGATAGGCAACTTTATGTCTTGGGAAACTGTTCACACACTTTGTCAGCGCACGTGCCTGCGGGCTGCAACGCGCACAGCATTGCAACGGTCCGAGGAGTAGCTAAGTGGCAACATCCAGCACCCCCGCCAGCCCCCTGCGACCCCCGATGAATCCCTGAGTTTTTGTGGAATTAATGAATGTACGTAACATTGAAATAGAGAATGAGATATCCATAACACACAGGCTAAGAGTAAGGACATTTCAGAAGCCCGCAAACTGGTGATTTTGCTTTGGGTGTCCCTTCGCACCCCCAAAATGGTACCCTGAAACGGGCAGAACGTCTGATCCGCCAGCGCCAGGCCCTTGGCAGTGCTGCAGGCGCTACGGCAGCATCATTGCCTGGAGAAAGCCTTGGCCAGGCAGCGTCAGAGGCGCCCGAGGGAAAGTTTGGACTGCCATTCCCCTGACGCGGATGATGGAGTTGCCCGGTGCAAGATGGAGATTATTTGGTGGAACCACAGAATTCTGGTGACTGGTGTTTTGGGGAGTCGAATGTATTTGCCTGTGTTCGGACCTTGCCTGGAGGTCCGAGGCAAAATGAGCATCGTGTTGTTGGTGCCTCTTATTCCTCACCCAACAGGTTTGGGGTTGTCGCCTGCCCGCAGAGTTTGTGACAGACAGCTGCGACAGCTCCCGCCAGTGGCAGGGCCAGGACAGCTGGAAGCCCGAGGCTCCCCTGAAAGTCCGTGACAGTCCGAAGTTTGAGGCTCGGTCGGGCCAGGACGGGTGTGGGTGCAAAGCTCCCGCTGGTGAAGACACCTGTGGCCGGACCAGGGCAGCTGTGACAGTGAGGCCTGAGCTCCTGTTTTTAGGCTTCCCTTGCCGCTTTTGCAGCAGGAAGGTGACGTTTGGCAGAGCGTCAGGTTTGGCTTGGTTTGCGCAGGGAAAGCTCGGCAGCAAATTCGCAGCAAATTCATGGCTTCATTGTCTGGCTTAGTGGAAATGCTGGCATTGGCTGTAGGAATGCTTTCGTCGATCACCTTGTAACAGGCTTGCTGGCCTGTTCATTATCCCTTGTGAGCGTTTGCAGGCACCGCGCGGCGGTCGTTTTGCTTAGTGTCCTACATCAAGTATACAGAGACGGTAGAGTGACACTCAAGCAAGGCAGTGGGGTGGCAGTGGCTTGTGAGGGTCTACTGCTTCTATTGCTCCAGCTTCTCTAGCAAACGGTTGCGTCGGATATGTGAAAAGCTGCGCGCGCTCAAAACCAGCAACCTTGGAAGGAACCCAAAACAAGCAACACCTCAGCACGGTTTGAACTTAGAATTTGGAAAGCACTTTTTTAAGCTTTTCGCGTCAAGGCGCGCTGTCAAATGTGTGAGCCATTCCACTGTACATTGTTTTAAGGTCGGGGTTGCCCGAAGAAAGTAACTATTCTCAGATGTTTCTGAAGACTACAGATGTAGGGCAATAAGCGTCCTTTCAGGTCAGCTTGGATGAAAACCGATGGCCCTGACTTCACGTGGCTTTTCTTCCTTTGACAGTTCCATCGTTTGTGCAACCGGACAGGCGACGGATGTGATGGTGTTTGCAGCTTGCAAGTTTGGGTCGGAATACATGTCCGTACGATTGATCATTGTATTTGAGGGTGCCTCACAAAGGGCTGTTTCTGTATCAGCACGTCCTTTCCAAGCTCCACAGCTAAGTCCCCAACCTGTCGGCGCCAGTGGCCTTGTCCATTCTTGGTCTAGTTCTCTTCCCGGCCAGCTGCCCTTGTCCCCGTAGCCGCTGGACAAGGTCAACTTTTCGCTTGTTTTGTGCGTGGTGTTGACGTTGGAAGCCGAGGGGCAAAAGGCAACGCCAGGCCCACGTTTGCAAGAAAGCGGGCCGTTGGTGGCCTGCAGCCCTGCAGCTGCCAAAGTGCCACCATGATTCTGGGTGTACCAGTGGACGAAAATCACCTCCTTCCGCCCACATGCTGAGTTTGCTTAGGAACTTGCCCGCGACGTCCGTGTGGCCTCAGTCACATGACCTTTTTGGTTTCAATCTCTTGGGACTTATCACTTCCTTCGATTTCTGATTGCGTAGAGTTTGCCTTTTAGAGCAGGAAAGGTTACCCTTGTATTTCAGCAGGCAAAACTTACCACGCAGTGGGGGCTCCCATGAAAACAAGATACCAGACACTAACCTGTTGCACGAGGTGTTTGGTCGTCATGTCTTTGGCGAACTCTGTGCACCTGGGTGACCACTGGCAGGACGGCCGGACTTGAGTGGGGGATGTCTTTTGTTGAGGGCCCTCCCCCCTTCAGTTTGGCTGAATGTTTTACGGGTACCAGGGCGCCATGTTTGACACGCACCCACTGGGACCCACTTGCAAAGGTTGCAACTATGATTCGAAGGCACAGATGGTTGCAGGCGCTAGGGCTTAGTTCCCTTTCAACTTGTGACATTTTCTGACACTGGGCAGAACGGATTCGCCAATCTCACAAGAGCTGCTCGCTCCGGGCGAAACCCCACATCTAAAATACCTAGAGCTCAGTCCACTGAACAATTCAGATTGACTTGTTAACTGTTATGCACGTTGCGCTGGGTCACATTAGGCCAAAGAACCGCTGAATGAAAATGTGTCTTGTGCTGATGGTAGGTTGAAGCAAGTTTGAGCACATGGCCCAAGGGGGGAGCTGTGAACAATTATGGAGTCACGCCAATCGCGCTGCTACAAGATCCGCGACAGCTATCCTTCTCAATTTGTTGCGACCATATTTGTTCATTGAAATTCCACCTTCTTGGACTCTACAGTCGTGAAAGAAGAGTGACACTGAATGAAAATACGGTGAGCTGCACATGACACGTTTCAAGCCAGCGCCCCCCCTTAAGTATCAGTTTTGACTTATGGTGCACCTGCTTGCTTCCAAAGCCAACAGCCGATTTGGATGCTTTGCAGTGATCGGCTCCAATGCTGAGCAGCACGCAGGGAGGGCAGCCTTCTTAGGCTGTGTTAGCATTCAAGCAGTTTGGTCCAAGGTCAGATTATCATTTCTTCATGCCAACATCGCAGGCATTGAGCACCTGAACCAGGAGGTTTTTCATGGATAGTAAGGTCCGGCACTCGTATCTTTAAGCGAGCCCTGCACAGTGAACAGCAATGCTCCACAGAACAGCGTTTATCGTGAGAACACTGTTAAACAACCAGCTAATGGACTTTTTACCGGGAAAAATAACCCACAAAAAATTGCTTTTTGTGTTTCGACAAAGCATGTCATTCGTGTACATGTTTTGTGCCCCCTCCCCAAATTTATTGACTTTTGTGCAGGACGGCCGCAACATGAGCAAACACCTCTCCTGAAAGACGCTTTTGGAAGCTGATTTGTGTTGTGCGAGGGGTTGGGGAAGTGACTTACCCTCGCCCCCACTAACATGGCACCTGAAAAGGTGTCCCTCCAAGGGAAACTGAACTTTTGCAGGTGTCATGTTGGTGGGAGGAAGGGTGTGAATTTCAATTTCGAGTGTGAGCTCCCGACTTTGGAAATCGGCGCTGGGCTGCAAGTCGATTCAATTCAGCCGACAAAAAGGAAATAAGCCCAGCATGTTTGTGGTTCGAAGTTCAAGCCTCCCCAGCTCATTGGTTCTTTTCTGGTCCCAAAAACAAAGCTCCAACAATATCCTTCAGGATGGCCTGCAAGCCCATCTTCTCGCAGGATCACCTCCTCTTCTTCCGGAGCTTCAGTTTCGTTGAGGAGGCGGCAATGTCTGCCTATTGCCGAGCTCACCTGGGGGTAAAACAGCCTCACTACAATGGTCCTGTGGGGATGGGATCCCTTTCAGGTTTTGGAAGTGCTGTGCATGCGGATTGGACTGATGTTTGTGCACTGCTTCGACTTCAAATCATGATGGGGCCTCGGAACAAACGATAAACATTCGGCCCAGCATATTTCGCGGGGCATACGGGGTCATCCCGCTTTTGGTGACAAGGGTTTTTTTGGCCTTGGTGCCTTGCTAGAGATGGTTTGATCGGAGCCATGTGCCCGCGAGTCAAGGGCAGGTTTTGAACTGACCATCACTTGAGGTGAGAATGTTCGGAGCAACACACTGATGTGAAAGTCTGGATGGGGAAGCAGCACAGCCGAACGAACTGGAACAAGCTGCAAACCCGAACATGCTTGCTTTGCACAACATGGTTGGGTTTGTGTGTGCCATCAGCTATTTTTGCCTTGTGGAAAGCCAATCCTATTGAGATAGGAGTCATAGGAGAGTGTTGCCAAGAGTGGTTCCTTCACCTAAGATTGGCTGCTGGCTTCCAAAGGCAGTCCCCGCTGGCCTGTGGCCTGGGGAACTTCTTGGACCTGGCGCCATTCAGCTGACCCCAAACTCGTTTCTTTGCGCAGGGCTCCTTAAAAGATACCTTTTGCAACCATTTGAAACATGGCTTTTTCCACCAACATAAAAGGAAGCCACCATTTACAAGGCAATGTTCAGGTGTATAATGTAAAGATTCCTGTTGCGGAGCTTGACATAGGTGGCTTTCAGCTGGTGTCCGGCTTGTGCCGCGCGTGCCAAACAAAACACCGAGTAATTGCGCTTGCCTAGCTTGAAGAAAGCTACAAACACAGTTACCCTCCCACCAACTAACATGGAAGTGCACAGCCCCCCTTTCCAAGAGGAAAGTAGTCTTTGTGCACGGGTCTGTGCACTTCCATGTTTGGTGGGAGGGTAAACAAACACCGATGCTATTTTGTACCAGGGATAACTGCAGTGGTCAGCCCCCTGGCTTTCCCTCGGCTGGAAAAAAAAGAATAAGGAGCCCGTCGTTTGCTGAAAGACGCGCGGCTCTAAACACGGGGTGTGCCGTTTTTTGGGGGAACCCCCTTGTTGGGTTGGTTTTAAGGGGAAACCAAAAGAAGAACAAATCCATGTGTTTCTTTCCTTTTCTTGCTTTTTCTTTTGGAGGGCGGCCCTGCAAGACAAGATGCACGCACATCAACCATCCCATTTTTCTCCTTCGGCTTCCTTTTCAGCTTTTGGCCATCATGTCTGAGAAGTAAGCAGCTTGGACTTTCCCTGAACCAATCCATTCAGGAGACGAGCTTGACAGCGATGACAGTTTAGACGTGTCTGTTTGTTTAAGGAATCCTTCTCTAAGAAACCCCCGCGAATCCCCTGGTTTTGGTTTGTGCGAACTTCGATTGCAGTCGCTGGTCTTGAGGGTATGCCAGGTCAAGCAGCACGCGGCATCTCTGGCACCGGGAGGCTGGCAGTACCATCCCTCGAAGGTACGCATGGGGTGTTTGTTTTGAATTTCGAGGGTACCCGTTTTCGGAAGGTTGATAAGGGGAAGCCAAAATGAAAACCACCATTTTTCGGAAGGATTCTAAAGGGAAGCCAAAAGGAAAACCCACCCATTTTGGCAGGGTCCCATTGAAACACGCCACGGCCGCCACGACTCACAACACAAAAAGCGCTGATATTGGGTCGTTTGACACGTCAGGCCACAGCAAGGGCCTGCGGAGGCCGTACCTGGCCATCCACATGCTGGGGGGCCTGTGGAAGGATGCTGAGAGGAATCGGAGGGTCATTGTGCTGAAGGGTTTTGCTTAGATATTTCGAACGCATGTCAGTGCTCTTTTCATCTTGGCGGTGTGGAACGTCACCGTTTGGGCTGCTGAAGGGTCATGTGTGCTGATTGACCTAAATCTTCCGTTGTGTTTCTTGAGCATGCGATCGGATATCCCAAGTCGAGGCCTTCAGTTTTTGGACTCTGCGGAGGTCAGTTGTCCCAGTTTCAGATTTCCCCCGACCAGGCTTGCGTGACTAGGGCCTTGGCTGAAAGATCCGCAAAGTAATGAAAGCGGGTGTCCCCGCACGAGACTATTTCCCAACATTTGCCCTTGGTGGCTGCAGGAAAGTACAGAAAACTTGCATGCATACATGTAATTTTCTTATATTGTATAAATAAATATATTTATATATGTTTGTGTGTGTGCGTGTAGGGCAGACGCCCTTTCCAGTTGGGTGTGCGATTTAAAGAGATGGCCAAGATTCAGGATTTGGTCTTTGACATTGGGTCAAGCCTTGGGCTTTGCTACTTTGAACACATGGCCTCAGAGGGAAATTCCGCGGCCCAACCGATCCATTGGAAGCATCCACCGCTGGTTGAAATGCTTTGCCATTAACATATGAACCCCTTGGTTGTGTGGCAACGTGTTTTTTTATGCGCAGACGCGTTGAACATGTTTTGCTGACCATTGGGAACTGGCAGGACTTTCAAATTGTAAATGGGGTCCAGGCCTTCTGTAGGGGTCCAACTGAGAAAGCTTGCCCTGTGGACATGAGGGGTCAGGACATTCAGTTGGCCCAACAAGTGATATGCGAAACGACCCAAATGGAACACAATCCCAGATGTGCGGTTTAGCATTGCAGGGCTTGGGTTTGCACTCGCGATTGCCCACTCCTGCGCGTCGCTTGGTCGGATGCCCATCCGAAGCGAGACCTTTCAAAGAGTTGCGACGTGAAAATGCAGGAGCCCAAGCTATCATAACGGGCTTTGTTCTTGTTTTGCTTAATGGCTAGTATGATCTACATGTTCATCTCGATAGCCCTAATGGCCCGAATGTGGAACCATCCAATGTTTAATGAAAGCAGAGGCCTTATGGGCTAAGGTTATGCTCCTCTCCAAAAATCGGCTCCTCCGATTGCCTAGGAGGCCTTACCTCTTCCGATCTGAAGGCGGTGGCTTTTCGTTGCGACGTATGGGTCCCGTTTTGGCTCTCTTTTTTGGGAGGGAAAGGAGAAGGGGAAACAAATCTAGGGGTACCTTCAACCTTCAATTCCATTCTTTCCAGAGATCCTTCCTTCTAGAAAACCTCCGGAAACCCAGGGAAAACGGCCGGTTTTTGGAAAGAACGATGGTTGAAAAGAATCAACCCCTAGAACAACTATGCGGTCCCCTTGGACACATGCCATGTGTGCCATGTGGGAGTGAACCAAAAAGTCACGCAGCGTTGCCAACTCTAGCGGCTGCTTATGGCTTGAGGCAGCGTCATTAGTTCTCTGCCAGCATTTGATGCCACCATAAGCTGGTGTTTGTCGATGCCCTTTTCGGCCTTGGTCCCACTGGGCCCCCGTGGAAGTTTCTTGCTTTTGTCGGAAACAAAAACCGGTGACCCCTTTGCTGCCCGTATTTTCAGTCGGTTGGGTTGAGCTGCTGGCTTTCACTAAGCACGGAATGCGCTGGGGGCACAAGCTGGTCTCATTGCGGCAAGCCAGCCGTGAATTCGGCTGATTTGAAACATTGTCACTTAGGGTGGGTTGCTGTGGTGATTGGGACATCTGGGGAAGCCGGTTTTCGCCAGTTGTACAATGAATTACGTGGGCCAGAGTTCTCTTTGCCAGCCGGGATTCCTTGCGCTGACGTCTTTGCCCTCGATTTTTAGCGAAGCAGTTTCGGACATCTGGCAAGGGGTTCAGCCCTGCGTCGGCCGGAAGGTCGCAGAGTCGGACCCGTAGTCAAAGAGAAGCAGGGTCATTTGGCTCAACCCGTTCAAGCCGGTCCTAAAGAGGACCCAAACCGCAGGGGAGAACTAGTATACTCTTCTCACCTTGTTTTGGGATGCCGCATCCTATTGTCGTCCTGTTGAGGCCACTTCAGACTGTGATGATTGATATCGCATGTCGCACGCAATGAACCCTGGGGCCAGGCTTGAACGAGTCCGCCATCGCCAGCATCTTCCACTGGGAGGTGCTGCATGCGGTGCGACGTCTTCAGAGGCGGGCTTGAAACTCGCAGGCCAGGGCTAGCTCTTTGGGCTCGCAGTTGGAGCATTTGGATATGTTTGTGCTAAACCTAGGAATCGCCTTTCTCCCTCGCCTGCTCCCTAAGAAGCGACGTGGGCGGCCCCGATTGTCATCGGGCATAGTGCCCGGATGAGGCAGGCGCAGCGCAAGGACGCTCTGATGGCCAGAAAGATGGACATTTTGGTGCTAAACAGTTTGGACTCATATAGGTCAATGCACTCAGGAACCGACCCCCGCGACCGTTTTTTAGCTGTGATACAAGTGTTCTCGTTTTTGAGCAGTGGGTCGCTACCTTTGCTAGGAGAGTCGTGGGGCAACTGGGTGTTGCCCTCGGTTCAGCGACAGGTGTCTCTTCTCTCGCTAAGAACGACCAGCGGATATCAATGCTGCGGCCCGCCGGGTTCTCCAACGCAATCTTCCATGGGAAAGGCTCAAATGTATTCCGGGACTCCTTTGGAAAAACTGAAGAAGAACAGTTTATTTGACGCTGTGTGCATTCTCCGACCCCATTTCCTCCCACATGTGTCAGTCCCTTGTTTTGGCTTCAGGCAGTTCAGCGGAAGGCCCTGACATTCCGTCAGGGACTGCGCTTAGACGGAAAAAGATCTCAGAGATCTCAGAGAGAGAGAGAGAGAGAGAGACAGGATGAGCGTTGCGTGAGAACGAGGCAGGAAACAGTCGATA